>CM031595.1:124091811-124152273 GCA_018398815.1 Conus ventricosus
ATTGTGTGTGTGTGTGTGTGTGTGTGTGTGTGTGTGTGTGTGTGTGTTTAAACTGAATTATCTTCGGTGGAGGGCGAACAAAGACTGCCACAAAAGCTGGAAGGAAATCGGAGAATAAGACTGAGGACTCTGAAGTAGCGGATGAACAATAGTTATGGTGACTATCAAAGCAGAGCATCGTGCTGTTGTGCTATGATGACAATAGTTATGGTGACTATCAAAGCAGAGCATCGTGCCGTTGTGCTATGATGACAATAGTTATGGTGACTGTCAAAGCAGAGCATTGTGCCGTTGTGCTATGATGACAATAGTTATGGTGACTATCAAAGCAGAGCATCGTGCCGTTGTGCTATGATGACAACAGTTATGGTGACTATCAAAGCAGAGCATTGTGCCGTTGTGCTATGATGACAATAGTTATGGTGACTATCAAAGCAAGCCATTGTGCTATGATTACAATAGTTATGGTGACTATCAAAGCAGAGCATCGTGCCGCTGTGCTAAGATGACAATAGTTATGGTGACTATCAAAGCAGAGCATTGTGCCGTTGTGCTATGATGACAATAGTTATGGTGACTATCAAAGCAGAGCATCGTGCCGTTGTGCTATGATGACAATAGTTATGGTGACTATCAAAGCAGAGCATTGTGCCGTTGTGCTATGATGATATGTTGATGGCACAGACATGGTAATATGTAAAAGACGTTGAAGAACATGCTCTACATTACCTTTAATTAAGTTGACTAACTGGTGTCTCGGCACAGCTTAGTTTCATCAATCTTGTGGATGTCATTGGTTCAGTGAAGCAAACATGTTGTTTAATGGATGTATATTTAGTCAGTATGTTTATTTTCTTCAAGATGGGAACATTTTCCCAACTTGTTGAAGCCCTGAACAGTTGGACGAAAGTAAGATGGATGGACTGTATCTGTGAATGTAAAGTTCAACTTGTTTGTGACATCACAGTAAGTATAGAAGTTCCAGCCAAAACAGCTTTGATACACACAAGCTCCTTCACGTCCCTACCCTCTCCAGCCTTCAAAGGCACGCACACAGGCATGCCCACGCACGTATGCGTGCACGCACGTTTGAAAAGAACAAAGAGAAAATGTATGTAGAAGAGGAAACAGATGTATTCATAAGAAAACCAGGGAAGAAAATGGGGTGGATAAATAAACAAGCACAGACCAATAAAATGAAGGTGGTAAAGGGAAGAGGAGAAAAAGAATACAGGTAACATAAACATGAGGTATATAATGCACAGTATGATAGTGTGTCAATGGATAGCTTATGGGCTGGTGGTGTTGGGTTGGGTAGGCACATGCTATTTTTGAATGTTGATGCTAAGTGGGCAGAGGGTGCCGATCTGTCGAAAAAAACGGGATTCCTGTATGGTACACTCAAAAGTTGTCAAATCTGTGATTGCTTAAGCGCCAGGATTTTTACGTGACTGGTGTGTTGAGGACGGTTGAAATGCAGAGCAACTGATTTTGCTCTATGATAGCAGATATCAGCCAGGTATTCTGAAATGTGCATATCAAGTGTGTAGGATGTCTCGCCAGCATAGATCTTGCCACACAGTTCAAGGTGGACACATACACAATGGTGCAGCTCTGACAGTCTTAAGGGCCATGTAGGATAATGTCTGGCTTGGTGAAAAGGCAGGTTTTGCAGTTGGCTTTGAGCTGGGAAAGGTATCAGATGACTTTGGTGTGGTGATTTTGTTTAGGTTGGAGCGCGTAAGTAGGTCTTGGAAGTTTTTGTCAAGCCTGAAAGTAATTATGAGCCTGGTCTTAAATGCACGTTTGTGAACTCATGGTACGTGCCAGTCTCTTTCGCTCTGTGTCTCTTTCTGTCCTTTTTTCTTTCTTTCTTTTTTGTTGTTGTTGTCCTCAACCTTTAGTGAATCAACATGGAGGACAAAGATAGGCAAAGACAGGCAATATTTTAATCTTCCTTCGGAGTTCTGCTCTACGCCGTGACAGACAAGCCGGGAGAGCTGGAAGCAAGTGTCACCAAAGGCGGCACTGCACACACCAGATTGCACACAGTAACTTCAGTTGAGGTGTGCGCCCGTAAACTCTTCTCAGATGGAACGCACGATCCTCGATCGGGGGTGAACAGCGCAGCAGCTCCAGTATGTCAAATTGCACACTGGGCCTTACACCGAAAGAGCAAACGAACGGGATTACCACCAAAAAATAGGGAAAAATCGAAAGCGATCAGCCACGCATATCTTTTCACAATATAATGTTTTCCTTTAAGTACCCAGTGGCTTGGCATGAGGAGACGGACATAAAAAAAACTACCGTCTTCACAGATGCTTCCCTGTAATTGTACTGTGGCTTGACATGGGAAGACACATGGTCTCACCCGCTTCACAGATGCTTCTCCAATAGTAGCCTATATTGCAGTGCAGAGACCCAGGCTGCAGGCCTCGGCACACAACAACAGAACTTGGGGAGCCTGGTGAATCGTTCTTCACTGTGGTGCAAATGACTTCCAGAGAGAGAGGAGAAAGATTACAATGGCTATGTGGTCAGCTGAACCCAAATATATGACAAAACTAATCATGAACAGAATGATCATAACAGTAATTTCTACATTGCTATGAAGGACATTGGCAAAATGATCAGCTATTCCGTTTTGCTCTGAGCATCGATCTGTCGATTAATGGCAAACATGCTGCAATCATGATAAAATATACTCAAATGTTCATGATAAAAAACATACTCATATAGTTTTCCACACACTTACGGATATTACTTTTTTTTCTCATCCCAGTGCACACAAATATTATCGATCCATCCATCGACCCATCCATCCAACATCTGTCTCTGTCCGCCTGTCTGTCTATCAATCTTTTCATCTGTCTATATGTCCATCTATTTATCTGCTTTTCTTTTCTCTGTCATTGGGTAAATCAAAGGTGGAAAAGCTTGGTAGTAGTAGGTGATGTTACAGAAATCACTCTCAACAAGTGTTTCGCGCTGAACTCCTTACTCCTTGAATGTGTAGACCACATCCAGCTTAAGATAATTGACTTGAATGCCGTTCTGCGGTCAGGCATATGGTTTCTCAGAGAGTTCGTTTTCCCACGCAGACTATTGTCCCTGTTGGCATCGCTGTAGTGACTTCAGGATTCTCTTCTCACCCATTCTTTCTTCAGCTCATGTATTTCCATGCCTCGTCTTACTCTTTACTAATTATATGTAGGCTTACATGTGTAAATGTGCGTGCTTTCACCACACACACACACACACCACACACACCACACACACACACACACACACACACACACACACACACACACATATTCCAGCAACACGTGCGCGCGCGCGCACACACACACACACACACGCACGCACGCACACACACACACACGTACGTGTGTGTGTGTGTGTGTGTGTGTGTGTGTGTGTGTGTGTGTGTGTGTGTGTGTGTGTGTGTGTGTAAACAGTTAAAGCAGAAGAAAATGCCAACAAGATTATAATTTTCCAAATTTTCGTCTTTAATTGCCTTCCTCAGGAGGTACAGACTAAAAGTAAAAACGCTCGCATTCTCCACCATCAGTCCTTGAGCACGAATCAAGAATGTGTGCAGTTGGGTAGAGGCACCTTAATTAAAATGTTTTTATTATGAAATAAAACATTGAGTATAAAACAGAGCGCATCAGTACGGAGCATGAAGTAAGGAGGGTAGGGATGGGGTCAAAGGGGACGAGATGACAGCAGCAGGTTGGCCATAATGTTCGCATTACCCCCACAGACCACCACTCCAGAGCAGTCATCATCATCATCATTATCACCATCATTAGCATCGTCCGTCAATTTTTTGTTTTTGCTCTTGAGTTAAAATCAGACGCAAATTGCACAGTGTTTTATTATCGTCATTGTTATTGTTGCTATTCAACATTTCGAATCAATGATAATAAGGATGATGCTTATAACTATGATAATGATAATAGCAATGATAATAACAATACTAATATTAATAATAACAATAATCATAATTACGATGATGATGAATGATAACAATAGTATGATGATGATGATAACAACAGAAAGAACAATAACACTACTCCTATTACTACTACTAATTACAATCATAATAATTACAATAATGATATCAATAATCTATCAATTTTTCACTCTCAGGCTTCAATCAGACGCAAAATGTACCTTGCATTTTATAGTGTATTATCATTATTATTATTGTTGTTATTTAACATATCAAACCAATATATAATAATAATAACAATAATAATGATATGTTAAATGTTCTTAAATTGGGCTCAAATGCAGAGAGCGTTTTAATCTTTGTCAGTGGTAACTATGACGGGAAATTTGGTTTATCGGTTTTTTTTCTCACTTGCTTTGAAAAGCGCCGTAATGAATCTGTAGCACAGTTCAAGTTGTTCATTTTCTTTTCATGTTGTGTTTCTCCCTATTCTAAGAACTAAATTGTTATTTGAAAGACTGTTCTATAGGGGCTATGGTTACTAAAGATACGAACCATCCTGTGACTTGTTACAGTTACTGTTTCTCACCTTTTTTAAAAAATACAAATGTATGTAACAGTGCGTCTATATATTCACTCTGTTTTGCGTACATGCGCGCATCTCTCTCTCTCTCTCTCTCTCTCTCTCTCTCTCTCTCTCTCTCTCTCTCTCTCTCTCTTCTCTGTGTGTGTGTGTGTGTGTGTGTGTGTGTGTGTGTGTGTGTGTGTGTGTGTGTGTGTGTGTGTGTGTGTTTAACACCACCGTTTTCTCTGGGGATAAAAGTAATTGAACTCAGCAAGGCTGCAGTTGCTAACAGACCTTTCTAGACATAACCATTACAAAGGATGACACATAATTGCGAAAGATACAAGGAAAGCAATAACGTTTCTCTGCGAACAAATCAGTTTTTACAGTTGCTACCACCCCCACCACCCCACCACCCCTCCTCCGAAAGCACACATTCTTTCAAAGTGGTATTTTATAAAACCATTGAGCAATGATGGATTGATATTTCTGTTGAAATATCAATTTTTATCTGCACAATACAATATCACAATCATTTATTTCAAAATGGAACATCTATCTTTTTTTTTCGTTTCGTTTTATGCGAATAACCACCTTCTTAATGAATGAATTACGCAACATGAAAGAATAAAACGATTAAAGATAAAACGACAAGAAGACTATATTCATCACACATGCTGCGTTCTGAAGTCAAGAAACGTCTAGGGTGACGCCGTCAGAAAAAGACTGATGACCATCCTTTTGGTTTTAATTGCATTCTTGGTGATTGTTGGATCCATGGCAGAGCGTTTTTTGTGTGCACATGGAAGTGCATCCGAAGCACTCCAAGTTGCTGCGAGCGTCGCCTCCTTTCATGGCCCATTGTAAAATAGTAAAATGTGCAGGATGCAAAGAATCCTGTGATGCCGTGTGACAAATGGCGCCCTAACAGCGAAGAAATGTCATGGAATCCATTTAGAATGTGTACAGTCAGGAAATGTTTGGCAGATTAAAAAAAAAGCGGCATTTTTAAAATGTGAATTTTCAGCAATGTTTGTGAAAGTTTGTGAATCTCCACTGATAGGTGAACCAAAATTGTGTATAAGTGGTATCTGTACAAGGGGGAATGAATAGAAACTTGAGGGTAACTGGGTTTTTTTTCTTAAGTCTGTACTTCTTTTTTTTCATAGACGTTGAGTTAGAGCTTTCAGTAATTATCGCTGATACTCTGTGTTACTTTGGGTGCTGGATCTCAAAAACATTTTCGCAACTACTAGAAAGCTTTTAGTTAGGAAGCTATCGGAAGTTTACAGAAATAACAGTGATTGTGATCAAATGAAATTGCTTGAGAGAGAGAGAGAGAGAGAGAGAGAGAGAGAGAGAGGGAGAGAGAGGAGAGAGAGAGAGAGAGAGAGAGAGAGAGAGAGAGTAATATCAACATCTACACAGGAAAGCGTGGTAGCTCTGTTTAAGATTACTAGAAAGAGGAATGACAGCACGAATTCGGCCACAGTGACCTGACCAACAAGTTCAGTGAAATGAAATTCATGACGTCATGTGGTCAAACATGACGTGAAGTGATTGTTTTGCATGTGGTCAAACATCGAATTCCAGCGGGGAAACATCTGACGTCTCATGCAAGCAAACTAATAGATAAAGAGCATGTGCTGCAATCATCCAGACCGTACCTGTGTGAAACAAAGAGCAACCAGATCGTTCAGATCAAGAGAGTGAAGCGTGAGCTGTCGCACACAATGTTGTTCACCATTTTTGTAGCCATTTTCTTTGCAGTGTCATTACGTCATACTTTATGTCAGATTGAACACTGACAGTGAGCTGAAACAATGTTGTTTTAACGTTTTTCAACCAACAGTTATAAGAGTACCAAGATGACCACCATAGGTTTTCAGAATTAGGGTCTCTTCCCTTCTTACATTTCCCTTTTTAAATTTAAGCTTACTCCTATTAATTCCACAAACATGGCATTTTGTGTCGTATCATTGTTGATAACGTTCTCTGAGCCATGATTAACTAAGCATAAGGTTACAGTCTGAAATACTGACACTAAAGCCTCAATCTAAATATTGTTTCTTTTGTATGCAGCACCAGGTACACTTGGGAGACCTTCTAAGTACAATGTTGGACTTTAAAAGCAATCAAGTGCTTTTTCTTCTTCTTCTTCTTCTTCTTTTCTTCTTCTTCTTCTTCTTCTCTTCTTCTTCTTCTTCTTCTTCTCCTCCTCCTTCTTCTTTGATGAGTGTATGTACTGCTAATAAGTTTTACAAATCTTATTTATATACTGACGTGAAGATTTGAATGGATCATTTAATTGAGCTTGCTGCATTTATTGTTAATGTATTTCAAATGCTTGTAGTGCCTTTTTTCAGTTTATCGTATAATGTTGGGTTGGTTTTTTTTTGTTTTGTTTCTTTGTTTTTGTTTTTATTTGTTTGTTTGGTTGGTTTTTTTTTTTCTTTCCTTTACATTCATGAATCACAGCACATCTGTACTTTACATTTAACATGGAGTTTGAGCATGACAGATGGATGGTGTGAAGTTTGCTTTAAGGTGTTAAAAGGCCATATACCACACTAACTAAACACACGTATGCCTTTTGCAAGTCATGTAATAAAGTTTTCAACTTTTCAAGCTCCCAGCGCTTTCAGTCAAATGGACGTACTGAGAAAGTGAACAGCATAAACACAATGGTATTGAACTTTAAGATAAATTGTTAAGATATATGCTGCATGACCTCTGAAAGTCTCGAGACACAGATTACTGAATGAATAATCCTCAATCTAGTAAATTTACTTAAAGAGAAGCAGAACAAAATTCTTCGATCATATCTTACCTTGCTTTAAAACAAGCGCTGCCGCAGTCTTTCTGTTTCTGATCATTTCACTGTTTTCTGCCTGGACAAGCAGGTGTAGGCAAGAGTCGCTGTGTTCTCGACATCTGGGGGAAAGTCGCCAATTATGGAACGGACCCATTTGAAAGCTCTACAAGGGGAAAACACTTTGCCAAAATTTGATCGTGCGCCATTGAGAGTTCACTCTCCCTGACTCACAGCATATGACAAAATGGCAGCACGGCCAAAGGCAGGCAAGAGGTCAGCGTTAAGTCCAAGATGTGATTCATGATTGTGCTTCTAACAATATGACAAGTGTCCTGAATGTCTCTATAAAGAAAACCTTTCAAAATCTGAAATACTGAGCTCGTAATATTTCTACATGTCTTCTCTACAGACTGATACAGAACTTAGTCTCAGCTGTTTTTGCTCACCGAGATATTTGAGGTTGGAAATATGGAACAGCTGAAATAGATATTATGGCACGTGTTGCTTACACACACACACACACACACACACACACACACACACACAACACACACACACACACACACACACACACACACACACACACATACACACGCACACACACACACCACTCATAAAAAGGTATTGTTCACCCGGATGGATTATATATAAGTGAAATCTTTATCCTACGACAGTTTCCTCCCTGTTGCATACTGTCCATATATTTTTTTAACAGTTTTCAGCGGAAGTTTTGATTTTCTCAGTTTGATTATTATCCACCACTTACCGATATAAACAAACAAAAATTTTTTTTAACCAAAATTCATAGGCTGTTTTCGTTACTCTTGACGTTGCTTTCTATGAAACTATACGTTTTGGCAAGATATACCGAAAATCAGCAGCCAAAACATTATGGAGTTAATCTGACATTGTCCCAATTTATCTGAATAACTGTCTTAATATCCACCATGGATAGGTATGCGCATGTGTTCTGTATACTGGGAAAAAATCTATGAAATAACAGATGGTTGAAATTTGTTGTGTGTGGTGTGTGTGTGTGGCAAGGTCCACTCATTGCCATTGAAAAAAAAGTCATCATTTTAGTCATTTGATTGCTCTTGTTGTTTATCTGAACATGGGCAAAAATGTTCCACACTGAACGATTTTCCCATTTATACATTTGCTTGGTGTCTCAACTGTCGCCCTGAACATAATTCTGACTGTACTTAGGCTCTCTTCAGGTATCAAAGGCTCACACACAGAGGTTTTTTTTTCTCCTGCACACTAACCAGAGTCTTTATAACTGCATCAGACTTGATGCAAGCGCCCAGACGTTCTCTGTTTAGCTCTGACAGAGCTGCTAATGCTGACCAGTCAATCATGGACTACACGTAGCTCTGCCCTGCATCGAGGCGGGAATTTTGCAGGCTATTTGAACTGACGGCAGTGATGCAACAGAAAGATGTTAGACTTTTGTCCCAGATAGCTTCAAGGAAAGGAGGGAAGGTCGGGATATCAGGATGATAAGACGATTGCCGAGCAGCATGTTGCACTTGTTGATCAGCTGTCAGCTTGTCAGTGAACACCATGCCAGAAGCATTGACTATTAGGGGAGACTTAAACAGTGATGCCTCTGGCAGACTGCCCAGCTCCAGTCTCGGAAAATTCGTCTGAAAGCAGTGGACAGTGTATTGGTGGATATCAGCCCTGCACTGAAGATTGAGTCACTACAAAGGGTCTTGAAATGACTATGAATAAAAAAGCAGGAGTTTATGCTGGTACACAACATTGACAATGGAAGATTTAACCAGTGGAGTGTTAGGCATTCTACAAAAGCTTATGAAGATACAGGAGATGTGTTGCTTTATGGAAAGACCAGATAGTAAAAAGCGAGGGCAGACAGAAAGTCTCAAAAAGAGAGCAAGCAATCTGCACTTAGAGCTTTGGCGCAACATGGACCCCATCGAACACTTTCATGCTGGCGAACGGGTAAATGTGACAATTCTTCGTCGACAGTTCGTATTGACCGTGTGCTCTTCACTCACCATTCCAAGATGACAGCGCTCTACACTTGGAACTGTGATCCCATTTTGTTAGGGAAAAGCACGGCATGACCTGGTGTGTGTGGCCTCCAGTAAAGCCAAAACTCGGAATGATCTTCACTCCCTTGACTGTGAATCTCGATGTATCACCGAGTGTTAACGGTAAGATGAGGCGACAGAGAACAGAAACTGTTGTACCCCGTGTGACGATATTCGGGACGCATCCACTGAAATGCATGTGATCACTCTCCACAACCATTCATCAGTCCACAAAATACATTACTGATCTGAATTTAGAAGAAAACCTCCCACGGGCTCATATTTAGTTATCGACTGAAACCTGGGAGTATGATCAAAATGACTCAGACCATTACAATCACAAGACTTGACATCGGTTTCCAGAATACAGCCCATGGAAGTCACATCGACTGTCGTGTGTGTACACTAGTGAGCGGAGTGGACCATTCAGCAGACAAAAAAGCGCTCACGTGGTGAGGGCAACAGAAAGCAGTGGGGGTGGCTGACTTCACTGGGCCCCGAAAAAAATTTAAACCCCCAACCCCCCCCTTGGGACTAATTACAATCATAATTATTACAATAATGATATCAATATCCATCATTTTTTCACGCTCAGGCTTCAATCAGACGCAAAATGTACCTTGCATTATTATCATTATTATTATTGTTGTTATTTAACACATAAAACCAATAATAATAATAATAATAATAACAATAATAATGATATGTTAAATGTTTTTAAATTGGGCTCAAAATGCAGAGAGCGTTTTAATCTTTGTCAGTGGTAACTATGACGGGAAATTTGGTTTATCGGTTTTTTTCTCACTTGCTTTGAAAAGCGCCGTAACGAATCTGTGGCACAGTTCAAGTTGTTCATTTTCTTTTCATGTTGTGTATCTCGCTGTTGTAAGAACTAAATTGTTATTTGAAAGACTGTTCTATAGGGGCTATGGTTACTAAAGATACGAACCATCCTGTGACTTGTTACAGTTACTGTTTCTCACCTTTTTTTTATTTTTATAAACAAATGTATGTAAACAGTGCGTCTATATATTCACTCTGTTTTGCGTACATGCGCGCACCTCTCTCTCTCTCTCTCTCTCTCTCTCTCTCTCTCTCTCTCTCTCTCTCTCTCTCTCTCTCTCAGCTTGGAAGCTGTTTTCACTTCATTACAGTAGAATGCCAATATCTTAAGTAATTGGTGCAATGTAAATCACATGTCACTGAATCCTAACAAAACAAAACTAATGCTGATAACAACAAGGCAGAGAAGACAAAACATAACCACACAGCCCCCATCTGTTTTTATCAATAATCAGGAAATTGAAGTGGTGGATAGCCATCGAGTTCTAGGTGTATATGTTGATAATAATCTTTCTTGGTCTCATCACCTTCGCAGTTTATGTAAATCAATATCCAGACAAACATATCAGCTGTGCAAGATTAAGCATTTCTTAAACCTTCATGCCAGGAAATTGTTCCTACACGCACATGTTCTCTCTTCAATCAATTATTTGATTCTGCTAGTGCTAATGCCATGAAACCTCTTAAGAGTGTCTACAAAAGAGCACTTAAAGCAGTTCTATTAAAATCATCTAGTCTTAGTGAAGGGGATTATACTAAAGCGGGGGCTCTTCCGTTACAAGAAATGTTTGCTGTCAACAAATGTCAGCTAATGCAAAAAATTGCATCGGGTTTAGCACCACAAACTCTTCAGTCCAAATTTAGCATAAACCCTAGGGATTCAACCAAATTCCAGGTTCCCACACCTAGAATAGATCTATTTAAATCAAGCTTATCTTACTCAGGTAGCGTAGTTTGGAATTCACTTCCACTACATTTCCGATGTACTCATATTACAGAATCCTTCAGGGAAAAACTAATCACACATTTCACAGCAAACCATTGCTATTAGAACAAAATACATATACCAGGGCACACCCTCTGTTTTGCTGCATATTAAACTGATACGCCGTTTCCTTTCCACTGATGTTTTTAAAACCAGATAATGATAAATGAGAGATATGGTTACTATCGGTTATATTAATGATTGAAATCATATTATGATGAATGATTATTGTGGTCGCTGGTTTTATTGGTGCATTGTCACGAATTGATTGATGTCTTAATACTTTGATTTCCTTGAGCACTGTAATTGCAAGGTGATAAATGTGTGTCCGGATTACTGTTGATCATATTGATGTATTGCTCTTTATTCAAATTTATAGTAATGTCTAGCATGTGATATTTTGGATAGAAAAATGGAATTATATATCTCTCTCTCTCTCTCTCTCTCTCTCTCTCTCTCTTCGTTTACTACGGCTGCGTTTCGATGGATTGTCGCTTAATTAATAATTATAAATTTGGGTAGTGTATGAATGGTAAAGAAGAAAACAAAAAAGATGGGGGAAGGTAAATAATAATGGCATCTCTCTCTCTCTCTCTCTCTCTCTCTCTCTCTCTCTCTCTCTCTCTCTCTCACACACACACACACACACACACACACACACACACACAGCACACACACACACCACACTCACACACCACCACACACACACACACACACACACACACACACACACACACACACACACACACACACATACACGCGCGCGCACATGCACACGCACACATCATGAAAAATAAATGTTATAATTATTGATGCTAGGAATTTATTGCTGCTTACTGATAACTGATTGTTCGTTCTCGTTTTGCCTTATAACCACATCATATAAATGTAAAAGAAAGAACAAATGTTGATATTATTGATGCATTGTAGTTGTCTTAGTTTATCATCCTTAGCAGTTTGTTGTATGTTAATCTTTTACAAACGGAATGTAACTCTCTCTCTCTCTCTCTCTCTCTCTCTCTTCTCTCTCTCTCTCTCTCTCTCACTCTCTTCTCTCTCTCTCTTCCTCTCTCTCTCCTCTCTCCCCCCCCCCCCCCTCTCTCTCTCTCTCTCTCCCCTTAGATAGGAGGATCGCTTATTCCAAATATCTGTGTGTGCTAATTCTTTTCTTCTTTGTAATCAATTTCTTTATTCTTGTTTGTTGTTTAAATCGTTTCTTTTTCCTTTTAAAGTCATCTACGCCTTAACTGTTAATGCATAAACTTTTAATGTTGTGAAGATATGTATGTTTGTTAAAAGTTTTGTAAGTCTTCGTCGCTAGTCATACTTAGTCCCTTAACGGGGCAAGGGCCGGATGAAAAAAAGCATGTGTTTGCTTATCTGTTACCCTTGGAAATAAAGATTATCATCATCATCATCATCATTCATCATCTCTCTCTCTCTCTCTCTCTCTCTCTCTCTCTCTCTTCTCTGTGTGTGTGTGTGTGTGTGTGTGTGTGTGTGTGTGTGTGTGTGTGTGTTTAACACCACCGTTTTCTCTGGGGATAAAAAGTAATTGAACTCAGCAAGGCTGCAGTTGCTAACAGACCTTTCTAGACATAACCATTACAAAGGATGACACATAATTGCGAAAGATACAAGAAAGCAATAACAGTTCTCTGCGAACAAATCAGTTTTTAACAGTTGCTACCACCCCCACCACCACCCCTCCTCCGAAAGCACACATTCTTTCAAAGTGGTATTTTAAAACCATTGAGCAATGATGGATTGAATATTTCTGTTGAAATATCAAATTTTTATCTGCACAATACAAATGTCACAATCACTTATTTCAAAATGGAACATCTATCTTTTTTTCCGTTTCGTTTTATGCAGAATAACCACCTTCTTAATGAATGAATTACGCAACACGAAAGATAAAACGATAAAAGATAAAACGACAAGAAGACTATATTCATCACACATGCTGCGTTCTGAAGTCAAGAAACGTCTAGGGTGACGCCGTGAGAAAAAGACTGATGATCATCCTTTTGGTTTTAATTGCATTCTTGGTGATTGTTGGATCCATGGCAGAGCGTTTTTTGTGTGCACATGGAAGTGCGCCCGAAGCACTCCAAGTTGCTGCGAGCGTCGCCTCCTTTCATGGCCCATTGTGAAATAGTAAAATGTACAGAATGCAAAGAATCCTGTGATGCCGTGTGACAAATGGCGCCCTAAACAGCGAAGAAATGTCATGGAATCCATTTAGAATGTGTACAGTCAGGAAATGTTTGGCAGATAAGAAAGCGGCATTTTTAAAATGTGAATTTTCAGCAGTGTTTGTGAAAGTTTGTGAATCTCCACTGATAGGTGGACCAAAATTGTGTATAAGTGGTATCTGTACAAGGGGGAATGAATAGAAACTTGAGGGTAACTGGGTGTTTTTTTCTTAAAGTCTGTACTTTCTTTTTTTCATAGAAGTTGAGTTAGAGCTTTCAGTAATTATCGCTGATACTCTGTGTTACTTTGGGTGCTGGATCTCAAAAACATTTTCGCAACTACTAGAAAGCTTTTAGTTAGGAAGCTATCGGAAGTTTACAGAAATAACAGTGATTGTGATCAAATGAAATTGCTTGAGAGAGAGAGAGAGAAGAGAGGAGAGGAGAGAGAGAGAGAGAGAGAGGAGAGAGAGAGAGAGAGAGAGTAATATCAACATCTACACAGGAAAGCGTGGTAGCTCTGTTTAAGATTACTAGAAAGAGGAATGACAGCACGAATTCGGCCACAGTGACCTGACCAACAAAGTCAGTGAAATGAAATTCATGACGTCATGTGGTCAAACATGACGTGAAGTGATTGTTTTGCATGTGGTCAAACATCGAATTCCAGCGGGGAAACATCTGATGTCTCATGCAGCAAACTAATAGATAAAAAGCATGTGCTGCAATCATCTAGACCGTACCTGTGTGAAACAAAGAGCAACCAGATCGTTCAGATCAAGAGAGTGAAGCGTGAGCTGTCGCACATTAAGTCAATGATGTTCACCATTTTTGTAGCCATTTTCTTTGCAGTGTCATTACGTCATACTTTATGTCAGATTGAATACTGACAGTGAGCTGAAAACAATGTTGTTTTAACGTTTTTCAACCAACAGTTATAAGAGTACCAAGATGACCACCATAGGGTTTCAGAATTAGGGTCTCTTCCCTTCTTACATTTCCCTTTTTTAAATTTAAGCTTACTCCTATTAATTCCACAAACATGGCATTTTGTGTCGTATCATTTTTGATAACGTTCTCTGAGCCATGATTAACTAAGCATAAGGTTACAGTCTGAAATACTGACACTAAAGCCTCAATCTAAATATTGTTTCGTTTAGTATGCAGCACCAGGTACACTTGGGAGACCTTCTAAGTACAATGTTGGACTTTAAAAGCAATCAAGTGCTTCTTCTTCTTCTTCTTCTTCTTTGATGAGTGTATGTACTGCTAATAAATTTTTTATAAATCTTATTTATATACTGACGTGAAGATTTGAATGGATCATTTAATTGAGCTTGCTGCATTTATTGTTAATGTATTTCATATGCTTGTAGTGCCTTTTTTCCAGTTTATGATAATGTTGGGTTTTTTTTTGTTTTTTTTCTTTTTTTTTTTTTTTTTGTTTGTTTTTTTTGGGTTTTTTTTGTTTTTTTTTCCTTTACATTCAGATCCCCAAAAATCTATATTCTTTTAACGGGAGTTTGGCATGACAGATGGATGGGGGAAGTTGCTTTAAAGGTGTTAAAAGGCCTATACCACACAAACTAAACACACGTACCCTTTTGCAAGTCGTAAAAAAGTTTTCAAACTTTTCAAGCCCCCACCCTTTCAGTCAAGGACGTACGAGAAGTGAACACAAAAAAACACAAGGTTTTAATTTAAAGAAAAATTGTTAAAAAAATTGCGATACTCTAAAGTCTCGAGACACAGATTCTGAATGATAATCCCCTAATCTAGTTAATTTTCTTAAAGAAAGCGAACAAAATTTTCCCATCATATCTTTCCTGCTTTTAAAAAAAGCGCGTCGCAGTCTTTCTGTTTCTGATCATTTCCTGTTTTTTTGCCCGGACAAGCGGTGTAGGCAAGAGTCGCTGCGTTCTCGACATTGGGTGAAAGCGCCCAAATTTCGGGAAAGGGCCATTTGAAAGCCCACAAGGGGAAAACACTTTTCCAAAATTTGATCGGCGCCCCTGAGGTTTACTCTCCCTGACTCACAGCATATGACAAAATGGCAGCACGGCCAAAGGCAGGCAAGAGGTCAGCGTAAGTCCAAGATGTGTTTCATGATTGTGTTCTAAGAATATGACAAGTGTCCTGAATGTCTCTCTAAAGAAAACCTTTCAAAATCTGAATACTGAGCTCGTGATATTTCTACATGTCTTCTCTACGGACTGATACAGAACTTAGTCTCAGCTGTTTTTGCTCCCGAGATTTTGAAGTAGGAAATATGGAACAGCTGAAATAGATATTATGGCCCCGTGTTGCTTACACACACCACACTCACCCCACTCACCACCACACACACACACACACACCACACACACTCATAAAAAGGTATTGTTCACCCGGATGGATTATATATAAAGTGAAATCTTTATCCTACGACAGTTTCCTCCCTGTTGCATACTGTCCAATATTTTTTTAACAGTTTTCAGCGGAAGTTTTGATTTTCTCAGTTTGATTATTATCCACCACTTACGATAAAACAAACAAAAAATTTTTTAACCAAAATTCATAGGCTGTTTTCGTACTCTTGACGTTGCTTTCTATGAAACTATTCGTTTTGGCAAGATAACCGAAAATCAGCAGCCAAAACATTATGGAGTTAATCTGACATTGTCCCAATTTATCAGAATAACTGTCTTAATATCCACCATGGATAGGTATGCGCAATGTTTTCTGTATACTGGGAAAAAATCTATGAAATAACAGATGGTTGAAATTTGTTGTGTGTGGTGTGGTGTGTTGGCAAGGTCACACTGATTGCCATTGAAAAAAAAGTCATCATTTTAGTCATTTGATTGCTCTTGCTGTTTATCTGAACATGGAAAAAATGTTCCACACTGAACGATTTTCCCATTATACATTTGCTTGGTGTCTCAACTGTCGCCCTGAAGATAATTCTGACTGTACTTCGGCTCTCTTCAGGTATCAAGGCTCACACACAGAGTTTTTTTTTCTCTGCACACTAACCAGAGTCTTTATAACTGCATCAGACTTGATGCCAAGCGCCCAGACGTTCTCTGTTTAGCTCTGACAGAGCTGCTAATGCTGACCAGTCAAATCATGGACTAACATGTAGCTCTGCCCCTGCATCGAGGCGGGAATTTTGCAGGCTATTTGAACTGACGGCAGTGATGCAACAGAAAGATGTTAAGACTTTTGTCCCAGATAGCTTCAAGGAAAGGAGGGAAGGTCCGGAATCACGGATGATAAGACGATTGCCGAGCAGCATGTTGCACTTGTTGATCAGCTGTCAGCTTGTCAGTGAACACCATGCCAGAAGCCTTGACTATTAGGAGGAGACTTAAACAGTGATGCCTCTGGCAGACTGCCCAGCTCCAGTCTCGGAAAATTCGTCTGAAAGCAGTGGACAGTGTATTGGTGGATATCAGCCCTGCACTGAAGATTGAGTCACTACAGGAGTGTGAATAGGTGATGACTGTGAAGGTGCTTGCAAGGTGTATGCTGGTACACAACATTGACAATGGAAAGATTAACAGTGGAGTGTTAGGCATTCTACAAAAGCTTATGAAGATACAGGAGATGTGTTGCTTTATGGAAAGAACCAGATAATAAAAAGCGAGGGCAGAAAGTCTCAAAAGAGAGCAAGCAATCTGCACTTATAGCTTTGGCGCAACATGGACCCATCGACACTTTCATGCTGGCGAACGGGTAAATGTGACAATTCTTCGTCGACAGTTCGTATTGACCGTGTGCTCTTCACTCACCATTCCAAGATGACAGCGCTCTACACTTGGAACTGTGATCCCATTTTGTTAGGGAAAAGCACGGCATGACTGGTGTGTGTGGCCTCCAGTAAAGCCAAAACTCGGAATGATCTTCACTCCCTTGACTGTGAATCTCGATGTATCACGAGTGTTAACGGTAAGATGAGGCGACAGAGAACAGAAACTGTTGTACCCCGTGTGACCGATATTCGGGACGCATCCACTGAAATGCATGTGATCACTCTCCACAACACTTCATCAGTCCACAAATACATTACTGATCTGAATTTAGAAGAAAACCTCCCACGGGCTCATATTTAGTTATCGACTGAAACCTGGGAGTATGATCAAAATGACTCGGACTTACAATCCACAAGACTTGACATCGGTTTCCAGAATACAGCCCATGGAAGTCACATCGACTGTACGTGTGTGTACACTAGTGAGCGGAGTGGACCATTCAGCAAGACAACAATGCGCTCACGAGTGGCTGATGAGAGCAACAGAAATGCAGTGGGGGTGTGCTGTACTTCACCTGGCAGTATTACAACAATGTGTTCAATACTATGAGCAGTCCTCCAAAGGTACCCACAAGTCTCACATACACCACTGTAGGAGAAGACGTTCACATTGATGCCTCTAACAGACTGCAGAAACCTCTGCAACAGCTCTGTGATGACTTCAGATTGTCAAACAACAGACTACAGGTCAACTCTGGATCTGAACTATACAAAGCTACCACGGCCAACCCCAGGTGGTATTCTGGAGTTCTGGTACTCTGACCTCAAACTCTGCTGGACCGCATGTTTACAGTGAAATGCTTGAGTATTGAGCCAAATATATAGATACCTGGAGCAAATTAATTGGGAGTTTATTTTTCCTTTGCACACTGAAAATATTCAGTGGAAATAAAGTGTGACGTGAATCGATGTTTATCTCTTAGAGGGTTTGATTACCATAATAAAGTTTGTATATGAAAATATTTCTCCAATGTCCTGATGAATCCTGCTGTCCTCTTCAGGTCCTTCGGGACGTCATGCGCATGACGTCATGGTCGCTGGTGTTGGCGGCTGGAAGGGAAAGGGTCTGGCCAACGCCAACGACCTTAGACAACACACTGTGCAGACAGCCACGTTCATCAGCGACACTGAAGTAAGCACCTCGTGAAGCACACGAGGATAAAGAAGACGGAGGAGGAGGAAGAGAAGGAGGAGGCGACGGAGGAGGAGGAAGAGAGCAGGAGGAGGAGGAGGAAGAGAAGAAGAAGAGACGAAGAACAAGAATAGGAAGAGAGAAGAAGAAGAAGAAGAAGAAGAAGAAGAAGAAAAAGAAGAAGAAGAAGAAGAAGAAAAAGAAGAAGTAACAGCCAATAGTCATATATGTTACCTCCGTTGCTGTAAACATAGTTACACCAGTGACATCATGGAATTAAGAATATAATGCGGAACTTTTTTTCTTGAATGAACATTTGTGATTGTTTGGTTTTTTTTTAAAAACCCCTTTGTATTATAGAGGGACGCTGAACACAAAGTAATATAGAAAATAGTTTACATTAATTTGGAGTTAACATTTGTAAGTGAAGACAATTAAACAGGTAGGGAAATACATATGGTCTGGACATAGCCTATCTATTTATATTAAATGGGGCTTCTACGAATAAACATTTTGAAAAGGCAAAATGTTCTATCAAGTGGACGGATACAAAACATCTGGTTGTAGTAAAAGAAATTGTAAGGATGTTTGAAGTGAAATGAAAATTGTATTTCCTTGCGATAAATCCATGTATTATTTGCACAGTCTATTATAAATTTAAATTTGTCACCTATGTCATATTTCTATGTGATGATTTTTACTGTCATGCATGACATTTTCAATACTTTAATCATTCTCTCTTTCTTTTTGTTCTTTTTGTGAATGAATTCAATATTATATGTCCACACACGTGTTATAGATATGCTGATCACATGACAGAATATAATATTTTTCACTTGTGTATGATCTTCTCACTCTTGTGGTTTCGGTACTGTTACAGACGTTGTATGATCATATGGTCCATTCTTAATGTTGACGAACCAATGTTACAAAAGTGATAGATAATACATTGGAATTCGCCCTACATTACTTGGTCTTTAGAATTCAATTGTAATTAGATAGAATTCACCGTGTAATAAATCATGTCATTTTCGTTGGTATGAGAGGGTCAGTGTCTGAAGAAATACTACAGTTACCTATTTTTGGCTTACACGTGTGTGTGTGTGTGTGTGTGTGTGTGTGTGTGTGTGTGTGTGTGTGTGTGTGTGTGTGTGTGTGTGTGTGTGTGTTACGTGTGAGGGCGTGTGCGTGACTATGCGTGCGTGCGTGCGTGTGTGTGTGTGTGTGTGTGTGTGTGTGTGTGTGTGTGTGTGTGTTGCGCGCCCCGCGCGTGCGCACGTACGTTGTGTGTGTGTGTGTGTGTGTGTGTGTGTGTGTGTGTGTGTGTGCGCGCGCGCACGCGTGCTTGCGTGTATGTGCGTAAAGTATATCATTGTTCATGTGTTTGACAGCAAGAATGCACACTGCTCTTCATGATGACGGAATCTTGTACCATCTTGAAGTGTGTCTCCTGATTCAGGTTTGAATGGTTTTGTAACGAAAATAAGCTACACTTCATCGTGACTGTATGCGCAAGCTTTTGATCGGGTGTGGGCGGAAACATTCTCCAATATGAAGTCTTGTTTTCAAAGCCATCAAGTACAGGAGGCTGTAGATGCTGTCCATGCCTTTTCCACTTCAACATGAAGTTAAAAGGAATCATACCGTTGTTTTCCTGACGCTTGATATTGTCCACCTGCAGCTAATACATATTCAACTTTTTTTAAAGCCAGAATAAGGGTCAGTTAATTAACTGCTTTCTGAGAGATCTGTTCGAACTAGTATGTATCTGATCAGTCTGCATCTGTGTATAACAGCAGCGGCCTATTTACAAATGCTCCTTTAACTAACTTAAGGGAATGACTAAAATCACACTAATTAGTGAGAAGCTCATTTAAGCTGACATTACAGTTGTGGTTCACCTGCAGTACCATGACTAGAGCCGATTTGAAAGGCCACTCAATACATTCGAGACAAGAATGAGAGTTATTTCCCCTCCTCCCCATTTTAGCATTCGTTAACATGGCGCTAAACTATTGACATTCCCTGATCTTAAAACTGTAGAAGTTGATGGATAAAGGCAAGTGTTTCGCGTTAGCTTTAATAGTCTCCTTACTTAACTTACGTTAACGTATGTTCCGTGTAAACAAGACAAGACAGACAGTGGTCATTGGTAACTCAATCTGCCTGCCTCATCCCATCACAAGGACATTCTCTCACAGATGGACATGCTGGTCAGTAGCTGTCACAAAACGGGGGTTGATAATCTAGGGCCCTGGTTGGGGTGTTACCCATTTCTCTTAATTTGTTGCCCTGAGACTACAATTCTTTTCAATATTTTGATATAAAATGTATAGTCCAGTAGACAACGGTGATCAGTTTGAATAAACAAAGTGCAATTTACCATAAGAAAACAAACAATGAAGGAAGAGGAAACGAAAGGGTGGGATTCAGTGGAGATAAGTAAATAGGGTCGGGGTGATGTGAAATAATTTACATGGAATGACTGATCAGCTACGTACAATGTGATCAATCATAAATGAGAAAATATTGAATAAGACTTTCCCGAATGACCTAATACCCGAAAATATCAACACATTTATAACGCCTCCTACTGGAAAGGTAATAACATATCTTCGGCTGTCAATTTTGCATTGCATATGTAAATGATATTTATGTAAATTTATGAAAGAAAGAAAATTGAAGTGTATTCTAAACGCCAAACTTTTCACCCTGCTAGGACCTCATACATTCTTTTTAAACAAGGTCAGAAAGGGAAAGTACAACGTCTTTTTCTATAATGTTGCAGATTTCTATTTGTGATGATATACAAAACAGTTCAAATACATTTGGAACATGTATTGCTCCCTGTTTCGCGAAACGATCAACATGTTCGTTATAGATCATCTTGCAATGCCAATGAATCCAACAAAAATCGATGTTCGTTTCTTTCATGTGATAATATCATATTTCCAAAATGATATCAGATTAATGAAATACTGATAAAATAGACTGCAAAACGGATTAACAATCCACACGAAACATAACTGTGAACAAATTCAGTGGTGGACCAATCAAAAATAACAATTGCCCCGCGTTCAGTTGTCAAAATTGGTAAGCCTATTTCATGGTTAAGATTTTTCAATAATCAAGGACGGGATATAAAAAAAATCCCAAAACATGCACACTGATCTTTAATCACAGAACCTTCTGTGTTATTCCACGTTTGGTTGGGATACATTTGTTCTGTGCTTATTCGTGCAAGGTAGTTACGATGTTTGTATGCTTACGCTTATCAGTATGATGCAAATCAAAGCTAGCTCTTGTTACTTTCCCATTGGTAAGACAAACTGTTGATTATTGGATTTACATCGCTACCTTCTCCACCCCCCCCCCCCCCTCCACCCCAAGTAACCCTCCACTCGAAAAAAAAAATGTGTGTGTGTGTGGTGTGTGTGTGTGTGTGTGTGTGTGTGTGTGTGTGTGTGTGTGTGTGTATGAACAGGACACATTTAATGGCAATCTTAGTCTAAGTAGTTACAGTATTCTTATGTCCATGCCTTTTATCACATGATGTCTGTCAGAGTAGCCTTGTTAATTTCCCTGATGGTACGACAAATGTTCATTACTGAGCCATCGATAACTCGCTTAATTTACGTTTAATTGTTGTGGGGTGTGTCCAACTCTTGCTTTGCATTCGACAGCTGAATGTTGTTCAATTTTTCAGAGAGAAAGGACTGCTAAAAGTGCCATGCGTGAATGATCAGAAAAGCACGGCCTGAATGATTTGGAGAGGAACAGTTCTGAAAGGTTTATGTTCAAATTCACACAGCGCTGCAGCAGCAAGTTTGGATACAAACTCGTTTTCAATCGTCATCGATTTGATTTGTGCAGTTCTGTAGTTCTTGAAGGTTGGTACGGAAGTGATAAGCTGAAGTGATTCATTTTATAGATGAACGTATTGTCAGACCATTTGCAAAACTTGCTGTACAAGAAAGGCACATTGTTCCAACCAGATGTATAACCAAAGCCCACGTCAAATGTTATATAGTGTTTGAAAAAATGTAGTGTATCATTTTGCTCCCTCCTTGTTTTGATTGAAGCTAGTCGTCCACCTTTAAATTTGCACTTGTATTCAAACAAAATGATGAAGGACTCCTCCATTATTAGTAATGAAAACATTTGTTGTGTGAAGAAACGGAACCGTTACAGCCATGACCGCTGAAAGAACAAAGTTCCGTTTCATCTCGTCCGTCTTCACACTCACGCTTATGGTTACAGAGCAGATGATCTTGGAATCTAGAATAGTGAGGCACGGAACAATTGAATAAATCCCTAGGCAGTTGATGAGGTTGATACTTTTCAGGAATCGCTGAGAAATACAGCTTCATGTAAGAGATCATCAAAATGAAAGTACACTGAAGTTGAAGACGGGATGTGAGAAGGACGATTGCTGATGTCAAACCATCGAAACACACAGACTTCTTGACAATTTGTTGAGTTTCATTTACTTTACGGTATTTCAGTTTCAAATGGCGCGTTCTACGTTTACAATTATCGGGGGAATATGCTTGCCGAATGCTGATTATCATTATATTGCCAGATGGGAATTTCAGGTCTTCCTTGATAGTTGTGTACCCAGCCAGTTTTGGAACTGTCGCATACCCTGAATATTCCGATACATTTTTATGATAAAATCAAGATGTTTACGCTCATCAAAATCAATTTGAATACGAGGACTGTTGCTATGCGACACATACAAATGGTTTTGAGATTGTAGAAAAAGCTGCTCTTCAGAAGTGAACAAACGACATGATACAGTCTTTTCTGCAAAATATAGTGAGTAATAAATCCGAGTTTCCCAGTAATTTCTGACACACCAGTATTCTAGGCGTTGAAGATGAACAAGTATGTACATGTTTTGCGTGAACTGCATGTGCATGTAACAGAAGGTTGAGGAACTGCCACACACACCGACTACTATTCCAGGACGGGCTGTAAAGTTAAGCCTATGATCTTGACAGCCCTGTGACGTTGACTTGCAGAATTGGCTTCACCGCTTTGTTTTCCTCCATAAAATGTTCTATACCTGGACATATTGTCTTCATTGTTGTCTTATTCATGATGTTTGTGTTGACAAGTCTTGGATCTGTAGTCAAATCAGCGGACTCCAAAAAAAAAAGGAATCATTCAGTCAAGATTCAGATTATTCACACCATGAACACCTCAACATCTGCTGAGATGTCACTGTTATTCTGCACTCTCTAAATGTGGATTAAGTAAGTATGCAAGTAAGCAAACCAATACATAAATAAGTACACAATGTAAGAATAGAATGTCAAAGTAGGTCAGCATACGGCTAATTGAGTGTGCAAGTACTTTAGTTATGGAGGGAAAAAAGAAGGAGTTTGAGAAAAGGATGAAGGAAATAAGCAGTAAGTGAATAAGTAATGAACAAGTAGACTGTGAAAACTGATGACACAAACGTTTTTGTAAAAATCTTTTTCTGTTTCTTTTTTCTTAAGCTCTTCCTTAATTAAATCTAAATACGAGCAACATATTCATGTATTTAGGGCAGCTCCTTTTTCAGCTCAGCTGTTCAATGTCAGCCGTTCATTGTTTGTGTAACAAGACATTGGCTGATGCTTCCTATGTACTTCTCTCTGACTTGAAAATGGATTCAATTTCAAAACAACTCTGTGTGTGTGTGTGTGTGTGTGTGTGTGTGTGTGTGTGTGTGTGTGTGTGTGTGTGTGTGTGTGTGTGTGTGTGTGTGACTCTCTCTCTCTCTCACTCTCTCTCTCTCTCTCTCTCTCTCTCTCTCTCTCTCTCTAACGAGTAAATAATGTGAATTAAGACTTTAAATGTTATTTTGTATGTTCTGCATTATAAATGTTCTGCATCCTTTTTGAATCACCGCATTTAGAAATGCACGCTCTTTTCCATCCTCTTTTAAAAACACCATAGCCTATTCTCTAATGACAAATTCTATGCTTGATTCTGAAAATGCGAGTTATCGATTTTATAACTGACACAACATCAGCAAAAAACAATCGCTATTTCGGAATGGTAGTAAGCCACACATGGGTTATTTACTCCAGATCCCGGAAAGCGATTCAGACTGCACAGTGGCCATGAATGTTGTAGGGAAAGATAACCCAATGAACACTCGTCTACCCTGTCAGCTTTCTGCTCTCAATGTTGCGGAGAGGTCTACCAACACCGGTGCCAGACTCAAGTCATTAAGCGTCAAACTTGCTGTATACGTGAGTGCTGGTGCAAAAATCACTTTTATTCCACCTCAACCATATTCAGCAGGATCAATTCTCAGTGGGAATATAAATGCTTCTCAAAATGAGCCTTCAGCAAGCTTACAGTCTCCAAGGGGGAGACAATCTCCAAAGGGGAGAAACTCACTAACATATCATAACTCCTGGTCAGATACCGGTATTTCGAAACCTGACTGTTTCTCCTCAGTGACCTCGGAAAGTGGTTAACTTGACTCCTCTGCCTTTTCGGTTTTAAGCAGGATGCTATCCAGCTGGTGTGCAATACCATAGTATCAGGAGTTATGATATGTTAGTGAGGTTCCTCCCCTTTGAAGATTGTCTTCCCCTTGGTGACTGTAAGCTTGCTGAGGCTCATTTTGAGAAGCATTTATCATTCCCCACTCACCCACTCAAGCACATACTGCTAGTTAGGCAGAATTATCTACCACTGCAGTTATGAATGCTTATCTCTTCCTATTTCTTCAATCTAAGACATACGAGCAAGCTTTGTTTATAATTGAATATTTCTTGCAGTCATTGCAACACCAAGCTGCTCTGCAAGTTGCTGGAATGGTGCTCGGTTACATATCCTTGGAATTTAATAGTTTCTTATATAATTATATATATATATATATATATTATTATATATATAAAATATATTATATATTATTTATATATATAGATGAATATAATTAGAAAGCCTAAAATGACTATGATGTTATATAGCGTGTGGGCTCCCGTTTGCGGTTGTTTGCACGTGCGGGTTGGCTGCACGTGTTTTTGGGGGGCTTTCAGGTTTTTGTTTTGGATGTGTTCACTAACAACGATTTCCATTTATGCCTGCAGTTGTTTACTATTTCTGTTTTGGTGTTTAGAGTTGCTAAGTGTGGTTTGCATAGTATTAACCATTTTTCAGTTAAACATATGTTGCACCTTTTTGAAACATTGCTGTATGGTGATGCTCTTTTTATGATTTTCCAGGATATATTGTAGCTTGTTTTTGCGTCTTTAAGTTTCCAGATATATTTTGCTCAGTTCTGTTTGGTTTTTATATTTTTCTTTATTAAATGACTGTTTGTGGTTTGCATATCTGGTTTTGAAGTGGTTTTCAGTGATCCCTATGTATGTTTCTTTTTCATTTTCTGATGTCACAGTAGCCTGGTATACAATGTTGCTGTGAAGACATTTGTTGTTTAGTGGGCACTGCTCCTTTCTGGTGCAATTGCAAGATTTCCTTTCTTCACCCTTCTTTGCTGTGTTGATTTCATTTGTTGATGCGTCAATCAGGTTTTTGAGTTGGGCATACATGTACATAGTTTGACAGTTTTGTAAATTTTGGACAATTTGTGTCTTTGGAAATGAGTTGTTAGGGTTCTAATCATTGTAACGTGTCTCCAAAATTTTCTGCTTGGAAAGAACTGTAATTTTGTAGAAGCTTTCTTTAAAACCGTTTCTCTTCTGTGGAGGATGTACTGTTTTTTCCCATACGGATTATTTCAATCTCTTTCCGACTATTGTCGTCCGGCATAAGACTTACATGTAAAGGACCAGAGTTGAATGCTTTTCTGAAACTTTTTTGTCGGCTAAAAAATGTAAATGGGCTTATGAATTCAAATTTTATTTCCCATTCTAAATATGGTTCTAAGTGCCATTTGCTGTCAGGTTTTCGAACTATTTTATATTCATACTGGCCAACATTATTTGCTTCTAGATTGCGCAGTTGTTCTAGTTTAGGAAACTTTTTGTTGTCGCTAACCTCTTTGCGTTTATAATCACCATCTTTAGTGTACTCAAACCCATACAAAGCGCCTATCTCACCGTTTTGTTCAAAGTCCGCAACGTCTGCAAGGTCTTTTAATTCTAAAGTTATACACCCACAGGCGCTAATTAACTCCTGGTTTCTTCTGGCCCACGCGACATTTTTAGTACAGTTTATTATTTTATTTCCAAAACAATGTGCAGGTATCACATTTCACGACTTTTCCTGTTTTGTCTGCGATTTTTATATTAAATGATCCAACCCTCCCACAAACTAATCTTTTAAACTGTAAATTAGGGAATTGTATAATTTCATAATCGCAATATGCAGCTTCCCTGACGGAAAGAGCTCTTAAAACAGTTGAGGGCCTTCCATCATATAAGTTTTCATCAGTGCTCAGCTCATCCAAATGAACATAGAGTAATGAATGTAATGCAAGATCGAGCGGACTTTCCCCCTCATAAGTAGTTTTGTCTGGTGTAACAATAAATCTTTGAGTGTCCTGAGTGTTAGCTCCAAAGCCTAACATTTTAGCTAGCTCTTTATCAAAAAGTAATTTGCTTCTTCAGGTTTGAATGTTAATATTGTTTTTAGATTTGCATTGTTAAGTTTGAGAGTAATGTCAAAGTTACTCAATGCTTCTTTTAGTGAGCAAAACCCGTAATAACCATCAGGTATTGTTAACTGGCTAATTAAGTTTCTTCCCCCGCCATATTTTTTAATCTTATTATTCTTCTTTGATTCACTTATATTAAACCATACAACTTTGTAAAATATTTCATGAAGTGCAACCATTCTGGTTCCGCAATTGTTATTAATAGCATGCTCTAAAAACGAAGGACGGTCTTGAGTTGTTATTGTTACAAACATTTTTTATAACAAATTAAAAATGAGTGCATTCAAATATACTGATGCAAAATATTCTGTTGGGCCGCACTACAATCTTAAAAATATAACAACTGATACTCTTGACATTTCTGTGACCCAGACTGACACTTTTCAATAAAAAGGTGAGTACTCCATTAAGCAGATATCTTAACCCCCCTATTAAAAAAGACTACATCGCAAAAGTGTGGTTCAGTCATCCGATGCAGTTTTATCAGAACAGTTAAACTTTGCTGTGTTTTGTGCATCAACTGGTGTGGAGTGTCGTATGCTGATCATTTAAATCATCCTGATCCTTTGGTGAGGTCAGTGTATAGATTCATTTTTTATTACACCTTCAGACGTATTTTGACTGAACTGCAAGCACCATTACCGAATGACAAATCGTTTAATCCATTCAGCAACAGAATAGACATGAAGGCTTTTGAAAGGATCTGTAACGAATTCAATTATTATGTTAAGACAGACTTTAGACAAAAGTTGGATCTTAATCATGGTTTAGGCACCCCTTATTATTGGGGCTGTGCACAGAAAGTATAACTATGACTGAATCCTCCTTACACATCTTTCTCTACAGCACAACTGTTCACCTAGGGTCCATAGAGCAAGAGCATAAACAGCATGGACAACATTTATCTTAGACCTCTTCTAAGGGCCTAACTAAAGCAGGAATAGAACGAATAAACGACTCTATTGGTACTACGTTTGGTGTTTGCTAGGCTCGCAAGCACAAACGAGATCGAGCATAAACCGATCCTTCTACTGGCTTTGACGCACAAAAACAATACTTAGCAAATTTAGAGGACGCCATTAATTCTACAGTTGATTTGCCTTCAAGTATTAAAAGGTACCAAAATGTTTTACAATTCGCAAGATCGAAAGTAGACTTTGCTGTTGGCACTGGTTTATACATGCTACCTTCTGACCTCAGACTCCAGATAGGTACAATAATAAACTACAATAATGAAATCCTTGTGGCAGGCAATGAACAGAAGGTCGGAAAAAAACGAAATAATTCTGATCCAGTAATATTGCAAGCGTAAACAAACACCCAAGAATAAGTCATCCAACCCCCAAGGCCCAAAGCCCGAAGGCCGTTGAAGACCACGAAGTACACGAAGTCCACGAAGCCAAAGAAAATAATGGCCATGAATATGAAAAGACAGCGCTTGTTTTTGGATTAACTGGCCTAGGATTACTCCTTCTTATTTACTAAAGAGTAACCCAACTATTAAGAGAACTAATGTCCATAGGTGCTCAGCCATAAAGCCAACTACTTTGCTTGCAGTAGACAAAAGCCAGCTAACAATACCCCCTAATATACCGGTAAAAGAGTCCATGGCTTTACTGCTAATTTTTTTAATAAACTCGCAAGATGATCAAGCTGTTTTTTTACCCATTGATTTATCAGGTGGAGGCGATGGTGGTGGAGGCACTGACCGGTACCACCGCCGCCTGTAATAGCCATTACCAGTGTACTTATTGCAAATCCTAGGCTGTTATAACGCTTGCTAATGTGACTCCCTGCTCTCTAAACAGTGTTCGTATTCGTTCTGCTAGCGTTGTGTCTTCATATAAATTCTTTGGATAGTTTCTCTTATTCTGCTCACTTGAGTTCGTAATTGTTCTCGGTTAGTAGACAACACTTCTAGTCTTGCTGACTCTCTTGTTCAAGATCTTTTAGTCTTTGGGTTATTCTTTCTTTAATATCAGGCCCTAAGTTGCGTCATCACCTCAACGAGTTTTTTCTTTTCTCTTTTATATGCTCATCTATTCACCCAGTTTGCTAAATTGTTTGTTAATTCGCCTCTGATGGTTCTTAAAGCACGATCAAGGGCCTCTAATTCTCGCGTGGGTATTGGGGGGGGTCGCGTATAGTTTTTAATGCTGTTTGTTCTGAAAGACTGGTTTCTGCTTCTATTGCATTTATTAATTCACTTGCGATTGATTTAATTCTTTAAGTTCCATGTTTTGTATTTGGGTATCTGTTGGGAGTTCTTGCAGTGTGTTTTGAAGTTTAGCAACTGCCTCCCCCCTTAATTTTGGTTTAACAATGCCAAGGCGACTTCGATCGCTCACACTGAGCCTTTGTCTAATTGTATTCATGCCTACAAACTTTGATGGGTCTCGTTTAGGTTGTAAGCTGAACAAGTTGTCCTTGGTCGTTTCTCACAAACAAATGGTTATTTTCTAGTTCAAAATCATTAGGGTCTATAAAATCGGGAGGTTCTTGTCCTAAACTTTGGTATAATGATCTGACCTTACTTTCTGTTAATTTATACCGACTTGTTGGTAATGTACTCCCGATTTCTGCTAATTCATCCTGCAATGAGGGCCCCGAGCGATGCCGCTCCCAAGGGGAATCACTCATGTCGTCTCCACGATCAAAAACATCATAATCTTCTTCGCCTTCAATTCCTGCCATTGTTTTTAAATAATTAACTTTTTATTTTGTTTTATAAAAAAATGTCACAAGTATATGGCTCGATTCTTAACCCGCATAGAAGACTGAAAGAACCCTTTGGCGTGAAGGGAAATAAACGGAATATTACTGTTCCAAATAATCCATCTACTATTGATGCAGATCAATTCTTACTGTCAAATTTCCAGACCTAGGAGCGGATGAAGTGATTGTGCCAGGCTCTGCACGTCTTACTTTCAAAATAGAACTCGCTTCAACAACAGACCTAAACAGGACAGTTGTCCAGAATTTGGGGCGGGCAATCGTTAAGAAAATTTCTATAAAACTTGAGGGGCAAGAAATATTTCTTTACATAATGCAGACATATTTCTAACCTATTCTGATCTATGGCTAACCGCGAATGAAAGGGCTGATCTTGCGTTTCAAGGAATCGAAAATGAAGAAGCACTAAAACATAGAATAGGCGCCGCAAACGCTAAAGACGGCAAAAGGTTTGTAGCTGTAAGTTATGCGTATGGAAATCGCTTTTTCATACCCCTAGATTTTGAGTTGTTAAAAGCGCATGCCCCATACTTTCAAGGAGCATTAAAAAGACAGATTGTCATATGAACTAACTTTTAATGAATACAAATATGTTATTATATCTGAAGACACCGAAGCAAAGTACAGCATTTCTGACATCTCGTTAGAGTTTGACGTTGGTTAGCAACCTGACTTAGCGAGGTTGATCCAGCAACAATATCAGTCAAAATTAGCAATATATTACGAAAGAGTGATTCATCATTCTAAATATCCTAAAAGCAGGCAGACACTATATGGAATTTTAGTTTTAGTGCCACAGCAAGATCGCTTAAAGGTATTTTATTGCTGTGCGAAGATGAAGAACCATTCAAAAGACAAACTGAAAATTTTGTTAATCCTAAAATAACGAAAGTGCAATGTACAATTGAGGGTAGTCCTAACCAAAATCTACGCTAGCGGGCTTAAACCTTATCAGCATTTTGATGAAATAAGAAAACTGTTTGGAGGCGGGAGGTGTAGAAATCCGACAGTTGACCTTGTATCTAAAGATCTGCATTTTCACAGTGTTAGACTTGATCATTATTTAACAACGAAATACGGTTTTATGGATTGACCTAAGGTCAACGGAGGATAATCAGTTACATGGAAGCGGGAGAACGTTAGAGACATAATAAACATTCAAATTGATAAAGAAGAAGAAGCCGATAAACCACTTAATGTTATTTGTTTTTAATATATGATGCGCAGCTGAATATTCAAGATAACGATTAAAAATATACAATACTAAATTATTTTATTTTAAAAAGCATGTCTGTTCAAGTTATCCAAATGTGCCTACAGCGCCAGAGTCGCCAAGAGAAGAGATAGCCCCCGGCATAAAAAACCTTCAGATTAACAAACATTACACAAATGCAACAAAAACTAGAGCAGGACCTTTCAAAATACAGCAAAACCAGACGAAGGTATTCTGCTGCCTTTAATGCTGTTACATATGTTAATACTGGAGCATCGACTATAAGTGCTCTATCGGCAGGGACAAGTGTAGGTCTCTTAGCAACAGGTTTTGGTGCACCGTTAGCTATACCTCTAGGTGGTTTGTCTTTAGCTCTTGGCGTGTGTTCATTAGCTGTAAGTGCTGCCATCAAAAAAATAAAAACTAAACTCCAAAAGCACACAGCTATGGTTCAACTGATAACAGCTAAACTTAGTTCCTTCAAGCTGAATAAATAAAGCACTAGCTGACTCAAACATCACGGATGAAGAAGTTAGTCGTTTACAGGCCGATTTTGATGACTATAAAAGACAAAAGTTTGATCTTCAAAGAAAGGCGAGGACAAGTTTTTCTCAACAGCCAGACCCGAGCAGATAAAAAAGGAATGCTTAAAAAAAGTAAACGAAACATTAAACTCCTGTTCTAAACAGCTCACATTAACAACGCCAAAGGGTGTTTATACTTTAGTTTATGAGTCTAAACACAAAAGACCGTCGATATTGATTAATTATTTTTTTGATTTAAATAAATATTTTGAGTTAGAAAAGAAACTCAGCATGGATAAACTATATGAAGGCCGGACGAATTGTTTGAAGCAATGCAAGAAAATTTATCAAGAGCACTAAATGATATTGATTTAGAAGTCATTAATCCAGCAAACGTACAGGCAAGTGTTGCTCATGCAATTTCTCAAGTTCCGGGTAAACTAACAATAGACCCGCCAGTTAAAGTAATGTTAGCTGTTTTTAATCGACTATGTAACAATAAATGAGAAAATCTAGAAGTCTGGGTCTCAACTAAACAACAGGTTATTCTTTGTAATAATGACTTAACACCTGGTTTGGGCAGACCAACTGCTTACACAGTTTGAGTGTGCCGCTGAAGAAGCCAAAATGAGAGGCTCTGGGTGGTCAGAGGGCGAAGTCCTAGAGATCAGATTAAAACAGGCTAAGTATGCACCGATTGTAGGCAGGTCTTACATTCCACTACCTCCAGCATTAGTTGCAAAAAAAGCAGTTCTAAACATAAAGAATACAGACAACAAATGTTTTATGTGGTGTGTTCTCGCAGGGCTGCATTATATCCGCAAAAAAACGCAGAGAGAGTGTCTAACTATCACCCTTACAATCAATGATCTTAACTTTAGTGGAATATCCTTTCCTGTTAGCGTGGATTCCATTGATCAGTTTGAAGAACAAAACAAACCATAACTGTTAATGTATACACATGGGATGAGGAAACAAATCTACAGCCCATTAAAGTGTCTAAGAACAGTCAACGATTGGCGAACCAGACAAAAATCATGTTGACTTACTACTGATGTTTTCACCGCTACCGCATTACACATTGATACGAACAATGAGTAGATTATTGCGGCATACTTCAAAGCATTACCATAAACAAGAATTCTGCAGAAAATGTTTAACAAGAATTCCATTGTTCAAGCCGCGAGCGAACATATAAAACATTGTAGTAGCCCAGTTGACTGTAATACAGAACTAATTACAACCCCAGAAGGCAGTAAAGTTAGTTTTAAGAACTGAAACGATGCAAAATTCTCCATATGTGTTTAACGCAGACTTCGAATCACTCATTGTTCCTTATGAAGGCCAGCGCCACAAAAACTTCGAAAAACAGTCTTAATGAGTAATCATCAGATTTGTTCATTTGCCTTCGTTATTGTCAGTCGATGGCGCTCATTCAACACCAGAATTATACAGAGGACCAAATGCGGCTAGAAGATTTTTACAGCGAATGCAGCAAGTGCGTAATGACTGTTCTATAATCTAAACTTATCTGAAATCATAATGTCGCCTGAAGACCAACAACAGTAATGACTCAGCCACACATTGTTGGATTTGTGGTTTAGGCCTCTCATCAGACGAAGCCATCCAAAAGTAAAAGACCATGATCACATAGTGGAAAGTTCAGAGGAGCAGCGCATAACAAATGCAATCTTCAACTAAAGTTTGAACCAAAGACATGGAAGCTTCCCATCTTCTTTCATAACTTGCGAGGTTACGACTCTCACCTTATAATGCGAGCAGTAAACGACGCCTTCAGGGTGTCATGCATTGCACAGTCATCAGAAAAGTACATGTGTTTCACTTTAAATAACATGTCTTTTTATGACTCTATGCAACACATGATGGGATCATTAGAGTCACTGGCTATGTCCTTAAAGTGCTGCCCAATAACGGAAGAATATTTTGACCCAACTCTCGTTAGAAAGGGCGTTTACCCTTATGAGTACATGAACAGTTGGGAAAGGTTTGACGAAGATACACTTCCACCTAAAGGCGCGTTCTTTTCTAGTCTTAGAGGAAAGGACATCAGTGATTCTGATTACCAGCATGCTCAAGATGCGTGGCAGAAGTTAGAGTGTAAAACGATGGGAGACTATCATGACTCCTACTTAATGGCTGATGTATGTTTGTTGGCGGACGTCTTTGAAAATTACAGAAAGACCTGCATGAAACATTATAGTCTGGATCCTGCGCATTATATTTTCTGCGCCTGGGATGAGTTGGGACGCTTTCTTAAAGTTTACTGGAGTACAGATTGATTTATTGTCTGACCTACCAATGATTCAGATGATTGAAAACGGATTGCGTGGAGGAATTAGTATGGCGTCGCATCATTACTGTAAAGCAAACAACAAATACTTGGACGACTATGATCCAAGTAAAAGGTCTAACTATCTCATGTATTTAGATGCAAACAATCTGTATGGATGGGCAATGGCGCAATCGCTTCCATTACGCAACTTTAAAATGTATACAGAAGACAATCCGAAAAACATTCAAAAGGCATTAACGTGGTTGGGCAGTTTGACGTCGGATCAACAGCGTGGATACATTCTAGAAGTTAACTTAGAATATCCTCCTGAACTCCATGACCTGCATAATGACTATCCATTGGCAGCAGAAAGTCTAAAGATGAATCCAAGAGAGCCGCCTAAACTTGTGCCTAATCTTCGGGCAAAAAAAATTATGTCTGCCATTACAGACTTCTTACAATTTTATTTAAGACACGGTTTGAAGTTGACAGCTGTTCATCGTATAATTGCTTTTGATCAAGAACAGTTCATGAAACCATACATCATGAAGAACACTGATCTTAGAACTAAATCCACAGATGCTTCAGAAAAAGACTTTTTCAAGCTGATGAACAACAGCTGTTTTGGAAAGACTATGGAGAATCCGCACAAGCGTAAAGATGTCAGATTGGTCACCAGAGAAAACGAAGCAATTAAGCTGACTTCAAAACCTAATTATCAGGACTTCAGAAGATTTCATGATCAGCTTTTGGCATAACGATGAAAAAAAAGAAAGTCAAATTAGACAAACCTGTATTTATTGGGTTTACTGTTTTAGAATTATCAAAGCTTTTAATGTTAGAATTTCTTTATGACTACTTTAAACCCCTGTATCCAGAGTCCAGAGTGCTTTACACAGATACAGATAGTTTTGTTATAGATATCCTTACTGAAGACATCTATAAAGACATGGAATTAGAAGTAGCTAAAGAAGCGAGTGGATGGTATGACACATCCGATTACCCTAAAGACTCGCCTTTACATTCAATTACTAACAAGAAGGTTTTAGGAAAGATGAAGGATGAATTATCTGGAAAGGTGATCAAGGAGTTTGTTGGTTTAAGGTCGAAAATGTACAGTATTTCGAGCCAGGAGAAAACCATTAAGAAAGCAAAGGGAATATCTCGCAGTGTTGTGCAGTCAAACATATCGCATGACAACTATAAAGAAGCATTGTTTGACAATAAGACTTTTCATCATGACAACGTAAAACTGCGATCTAATCTACATGAGATCAAACACAACTGTTGTATCAAAGAAGTCATTAGATAGAACAAACACAAAACGGGTATTTGTTAATCCAGAGTTTTCATATGCAATAGGGCACTGGAGGACCGCATAAACAGGGGTTTTTATATTTTTCATCAACTTTATCTATAAGATCAATCATAGCTTCCTCCAATTCATTTAAATCTTTTCTCATGTTTGCTTTATGCGTTCGAATTTTTTTTATTATTTCAAGATATTCTTTTTCCCAATTTGGGGGTTTGAGTTGTAGGTGATCTGGATGATTTAGAATGCATTGATTAATCTTCATAAATGTTCCCCTAATAGCATTACACGTATGAAATGATTCCCGTATCATTTCCAAGGTCTCTTCCTTTACCATTCTTGTTTCATTCTGCGCTTCCTTCTGAGCTTCCATTTTAAACTCAATTATTTACGTAAATTTATTATAAAGTGGGATCTGTGTTGGTGGGGATTTTCTGCAGTTTGCTTTCACAAAAGATGTTGAGGAGCGGTTGTTTTTTGTGTGTCAGTTTCTCGTTAAATAATACACGGCGGATTCATCTGTACCAATTCTTTTTATTTCATCTGGATCAACATCAAACTGGATCAGTTGCCTATGCGAGTGTTCCCTTTGCTTCCCCGGGTGTAATAAAGGTTACCTTACTTTCAAAACCCCCCCAAACGGTATATAGTTTGCTGGATGAAGACTCTCCTTCAGCCAAACATCTATTGTTTGTGTTTGAGTGCTGGTACTGGTTTTATGCCTTTTAAATTCTTCTATGATTATGCGCGCAAAAACTGTGGGCAGTCCTTTACATTCCTGTGTTGCGGAGTAATTGTCAATCGCTTTTCCTTGTGATCTGGTCGGAGAAAAAGTCTTTCAGCTAACTGTTTGTTAAAGTTTTCAATAAGCCTGTGATCTGTGAAAACTCATGGGATGCTCTTCTCATGGTAACTCTATGTGTTAACAATAATTATTCACTTGGCCTTTAAATTCTTTACCCATTCATCGACTTGAATCTTGCGAGGGTAAGTTAAGGGGCTGTTGTATATTCAGTTGTATAGCGACAGCAACAGACAGAAGCTCTCGTTTGTGGTATAATGTTCCGCATCTTTGTATCTTGAAGCCTATGTCAATGACTGTGTGGGTACTTAAATCTTTTTCGTTCTAATCGATCAGAGGGTTATAATAGAAGGTCCATTTGATGGGTGGTCGTTCGGTATTGTATTCACAAAGTGTGGTTCTGTATTCGTTTGGGTGCAGGTAAAGATAATTTGCCAATCGCTTGTTTAGAGATAACCATGTCCTTGCTGGTTGTTCACTGACTCCTGCTGCTTCGCTTAGCTTTTTGATGGCTGTTATCCCTTCCAATTCCTTTTGGCGAATAATAAATTTTGTCCTTTTTTTATTCAGCCATATTATGCGCAACCAAAATACACTAGGTTACCAACGCTATCAAAACACGATTTCTTGCTATCTTTTTGTTTTTCTGATGGTTGATAAAGTCGCTAAATTTTGGTGGGGGCAATGTTTTCGATTGGTTGGCCCGTTACTAGATAAATACTCTTTTATTGCCTGGTCAACAATTTTACATGTGTAAGCTGCATGCCCTGGTTTTTTCAGGGTGTTATTAATAACAATCTATACTGCTCAATCTCTGCTTTTCTTAGCGTCTTGTGCAGCTGCTAGTGGCTCCATTGCTTTGTTATGTCTTTTTCTCTCGCGTGTCCCGGTGTTTACTAAACGCGTAATTACTTCGCCTAAAAGCAAGCGCATTCACCACTGTGCCACACTATCATCATTACGAGTGAAGCCATTTTTGATAACGGATTTTTTATTTTACAATGTTAATACTGTCTGGAAGTATTCTTGCTTGACTAGAAAAATCTTTCGTAGCGAACGAAGCTGTAATAACAGCAATCTGTTGTGCCATTCCTCAAAGTCTAGTTTGCCAAGAATCTGCTGGTTTAATTTTTAACAAGCTTTTTTACCAAGCATTGTGTATCCTATACCTTAGGCCTCCAATAACAGCAGAATGGTATACAGGTTGGACAGTTTTTTCAGCGCTCATTTTTAAAAAAAGAAATATAATAATTAATAAAAACATGACACGATGATCATTAAACCTTCCTGAACTTATGATTACTAAATGACCAGGTGATGGACCAAGTATTTCCTAAAAAGGAAAGGCTGTATTCTTTGGGGCAGCATGCGGACAAAAAAAAAAGTTCTCGGAATGAATTCAGCATAGAACAGATTCAACAGATGTTCCGCGCAAGACATTATAAAGATCATAACAGGTATGAGCGCAACTGGGCTCAAGAAGGGTGAAAGTGTAAGACAACGTTCTTAGTTTGTACATAAATAGTCAGTAGATTTGCTCCCATTGATTATGACAAGGGTTTATGTATGACGATTTAACACTGATCCAGTTTTAACCAACGTCCATTAGAGTCCTCTAGGATGTGATCTATATTACAGATTTGGAACATGTTTCACCGTAATCATGGATTTAGTAAACCTTTTAACTATAGATTTGATTTTCCCTTAAAAATGACGAGCCAGAAATCAGCAGAATCAGAAACACTGAATCAGGTGGAGATGTCCCCAGCAGCAAATCAGCAGAATCAGAAACACTGATCAGGTGGAGACCAGTGAAAAAGCATCTATCCTGGGCGTGTTAATGCAGGAAAAAAATTAGCAGAGTGAACAGACCAAGAACAAATTAATGTTACAATCACAGGAATAATAACTCATAATGAAAATACACCACCAACGCCAAACAAGTTGATTCAATGCCAGCTATTAAAAAACGCCATGTGAGTCAGGGCACCAAAGTCTTCATGGAATTTGAACTTAAAAATGTTGTTCATTTTTGGTGCTCTTGCTGCTGCTGGGGTTGTGGGGGTTATTACGGTTCTAAAATATCATAAAACAACGCTGGCAAAAAACAAAGAGCCCAAACAATCTCCACCGCATAAATACAGAAGCCGAAACAAAAGTATGCAGAACCCCGCCCAACAACAAAGATAATTTTGATCCATTTCAGATGCCAATAATATTTTTTAAGAACTTAATTTTAAATTTTTTGATAAAAATAGATCATGGCGGAATTATGATTGTTTTAAAATGAGGAAGTCAATATAATAAAGACATGGAGTCTATAAAAAGACATTTACATTGAAGAATTGTAATCAATGCGGTTGCTTAGGTTGTAAGAAACTTCATTAAGATCTATGCTGACCGATTTCGCGCAGAGGCGTTGGTCAAGACATCTCGACCCCCCCCCCCCGATGAGAGTTTTTTGAGGCGTGTGTGTACTATAATAGTCCCCCAATCTACTATGTAAGATAAAACATATGAATTGTATTTTTTTTTTTGTAATTATAAGATAATTAAATAAGAACTTAGTTTTACTTAGAGGATGTTTAATTACAATCTTGAGGGTAACTTGAGTAAGAACTTGTGGATGACTTGAGGATGACTTGAGGATGACTTGGGAGTAAGAACTTGTGGATGACTTGAGGATGACTTGAGTAGAACTTGTGGATGATACTTGAGGTGACTTGAGGACACCTGGAGGATGACTTTGAAGATGACTTAAGGATGACTTAAGTAAGAATTGTGGATGACTTCAGGATGATTGAGGGCAACTTGAGTAATGAAATATAAGTGACTTGGGGTTAGTGACTAGAGTTGTGTGCATGGCGGGTGGGAGGGTGTGCGTGCGCCTTTGATTATTTATAAGAAACAATGTTCAGAATATAATATATTTTATTATCAGTAAAACAGCAAAACAGCAACAACAAAACATATAACAATAACCACATTATACAAAGCCGATCGCACGTCACACGCACGCACGACACGTACATTGGAGCACACACACATCACACAGACACAGACACGCAAGCTGACATGCCGCAATATGCTTCGTCTACATCACTCACACTTAGCATAGTTACAACAAAACATTCCGCTCAGGCGTACTCAATAAGACTGTCACAAGCTGTATTGTAAACTCGGGTGGTTTATGCAGCCGCGCGGCGCGGAGGTGGCAGCGGGGCCAGGGCCACATGATGGCAGTTTGTACTCGTTTACTTACGCATGCCCAGTGGAGGTAGAGGAGGAATAAAGGTCGGGTTAATCCCCCCCCCCCCCCACCCCCCCCCCCCCCCCTGGCCAAATGACGGAGATAACTCAAGGCCCGTTGTCAACTACACTCTGTGCTGGGCGGAATGTGAACGTCTTTTTACTATCACATGATTAAATTCTTGACTTATGGATAGGTTGAATGTAAGAAACATGTCTAATCTGTTTTACCTCAGGCGGGAATGACTGAGCAAAATCCTTTATGCCACTTATAGAAATCTCGCTTATCAGAAACTGCAGGCAATAGAAATCTGTTCGCTATTCATAACTGCACCCTTATGAGGGGGCCAGCATTTTTTCAATTTAATAGGCTTTTTGAAAGTCATTGAATTGCTGCGCGGCAAGCGGGGCGGTATGGTTTCACTTCAGGCACTCGTGTGTGTGTGTGTGTGTGTGTGTTTTTTTCCCACCTGAAATTTTCCAAATTGACCTTGCATAATAAAACCCTAAATTTCCAAAAAATTTTCCCCCGGGGCCCGAAAGGGGGGGTCCTTAAAAAAGTATAAAAAACCCAAAAAAAAAAGAAGGGGGGGCGCTAAACCCTTTTGGTTTGGCCCCTAAACCCCTCCGGGGCAAAAACAAAAAAAATAAATTTGTTTTTTCCTTGCCCATTACAGATTCTACAATTTTTTTTTAAGGGACACGGTTTGAAGTTGACATTTTTTTTAAAATCGTATAATTGTTTTTTGGATAAAGAACAGTTCATGAAACCATACATAAAGAAGAAAAACTGATCTTAAAAATTTAAACCCACAGATGCTTCAAAAAAAGACTTTTTCAAGCTGATGAACAACAGCTTTTTTGGAAAGACAAATGGAGAATCCGAAACAAGCGAAAAGATGTCAGTTGGTTCACCGGGGAAAAAAACCCGAAGAATTAAGCTGATTTTTCAAAACCTAATTATCAGGACTTCAAAGTTTTCCGTCAGTTTTTTTGGCTAACATAAAAAAAAAGAAGAAAAAATTTAACAAACCTGTATTTATTGGGTTTACTTTTTTTAGAATTAAAAGCTTTTAATTTTTAGAATTTTTTTAATAAACAAATTTTAAAAAACCCCTGTACCCAGATTTCCAGAGTGCTTTACACGATACGATTTTTTGTTAAAGATACCCTTATTTGAAGACATCTAAAAAGGGGACAGGGAAAATTTAAAAAGTACAAAAGAAGCGAGGGGAAAGGGTTTAATACACATCCGATTCCCTAAAGACTCGCCTTTACTTTTCAATTATAACAAAAAGGTTTTTTGGGAAAAGATAAAGGGGATGAATTACCCGGGGGAAAGGTGATAAAGGGATTTTTTTGGGTTTTAAGGGTTTCAAAAGTCATTTTTTTCGAGCCGGGAAAAAACCCTTTAAAGAAAGCAAAGGGAATATCCCCCCTGTTTTTGCGTCAAAAAAAACGCATGAAAACTATAAAAAAAATTGTTTGACAAAAAGATTTTTTCTCATGACAACGAAAAAACGGGCATCTAATCTACATAGTAACAAAACTGTTGTATAAAAAGTTTTTCTTTTAGATAGAACAAACACAAAACGGGTATTTTTTTAATCCAGAGTTTTCAAAATGAAATGGGGCATGGAGGACCGAAAATTAAACGGGGGTTTTTTTTAAAATTTTTCATCAACTTATCTAAAAAAACAATCAAAGCTTCCTCCAATTTTTTTAAAAACTTTTTTCATTTTTTGCTTTTTTCTTTTCGAATTTTTTTTTTTAATTTCAAGATATTTTTTTTCCCAAATTTGGGGGTTTGAGTTGTAGGTAAACTGGATGTTTTTTGGGAATCCCTTGATTAATCTTCAAAAAATTTTTCCCCTAATAGCATTCCCGTATGAAATGATTCCCTTTATCTTTTCCCAAGGGTTTCTTTTCCTTTACCATTCTTGTTTCTTCTCCCCTTTCCTTCGGAGTTTCCTTTTTTAAAACCCAAAATTTAAATTTTCCGAAAATTTAAAATTAAAGGGGAAACGTGTTTTGGGGGATTATCTGCATTTCTTCTTTCAAAAAAGATTTTTGAGGACCCCGGTTTGTTTTGTTGTGTCATTTTCTCGTAAAAAATACAGGGCCCTTTTCATCTTTACAATTCTTTTTTTTTCTTTTGGGATCAAACCTCCAAACGGTTCATTTTTCCCAAAAAATGCGATTTTTCCCCTTCGTTTCCCCCCGGTAAAAAAGGTACCTTACTTTTTTCAAAACCCCCAAACTTAAATTGTTTGTTTGGTTTGCGACTTTTTGGGCCTAGTTTTTTTTTGGGTTTGGTGGGTTTTGGGGTTTTTTTAAATTCTTCATTTTTTTCCATTGCGCGAAAAATGAGGGAAAGTTTTTCAAAACCCATTCTGTTTTGGAAATTGTCAATCAGCTCTCTGTGTACTGGTGGGAAAAAAAGCCCTTTCACAAAACTGTTTTTTAAAATTTTAAAACTAAACCCCTTGTAAATCTGTGAACCCCTGGGATCCTTTCAAATGGTAACTCTTTTTTTAAAAAAATTTAATTGATTCATTTGGGCCCTTTTAAAAATTCTTTTCCATCATCGATTAAAATCATGCGAGGGTAATTTAAGGGGCCGTTGGAATATCAGTTTTTTTAAAAGGGACGCAACAGAGAAGCATCTTTTGTGTTAAGGTTTTCCGCCATTTTTGTATCTTGAAGCTATTCAATAAACTGGGGATTTGCGTATTTAAAATCTTTTTCGTCTAATCGTATGGGGGGGTAAATATAAGGTCCTTTTGATGGGTGCGTTCGGAAATTGGGTATTCACAAAGTGTGGTTCTGAAATTTCTTTGGGGGTTTGCAGGAAAAAAATTTTCCCAAAAATCGCTTTTTTTAGATAACCTTTCCCTTTGCTGTTTTTTTCCTGATCCTGTTTCCTTCGTTTTTAGCTTTTTGATTGCTTTTTTTCCCCTTCCCAAATACCCTTTTTTTTTGGCAAATAAAAAATTTTGTCCTTTTTTAATTCACCAATAAAAATGCGCAACAAATACAAATGGCCCATCCCCAAAGTAAAAAACCACGAATTTTTGCATTTTTTGTTTTTCTGAGGGTTTGGGAATAAAATTCCCAAAATTTTGGGGGGGGCAATGTTTCAAATTGGTTTTTGCCCTTTAATTAATATCTTTTTTTTCCTTGGTCAACATCTTTACATGTGAAAAGCTGCTTTCCCCTTTTTTTTTCAGGGGTTATTAAAAAAATCAAACTGCTAAAATTCTCGTTTTTTCATAGGCGTCTTGTGCAGCTGCTATTTTGCTCCATAGTTTTGTTATTTTTTTTTTTTCTCCCCGCCGTGTCCCTATTTTTTAAACTAATCGCGAAATTTATTTCCCGCTAAAAAGAAAAGCCATTCCCCAAACAGTAAACCTATAAATCATTACGAGTAAAGGGCCATTTTTTAAACCCCGGATTTTTTTTTTTTAAATTTTTAATACGTGGGGGAATTTTTCCTTTGCTTGACAAAAAAAATCTTTCGTAGCAAAACAAAGCGTAATAACAGCAATCATTTTTTGCCGTTTCCCCTCAAATTTAAAAATTTTCCCAAAGATCTGGGGTTTTTAATTTTTAAAAATTTTTTTCCAAGCTTTTGTGTATCCTATACTTAGGCCCCAATAACAGCAAAGGGTTTATACAAGGTTGGAAAAACATTTTTTTCGCGCTCTTTTTTTAAAAAAAAAAAATTAAAAAAAATTAATAAAAACATGAACCCCGTTGATCTTTTAAAACCCTTTCCCCTGAATTTAAAGAAAAAAAATTTACCAGGTTTATGACCAAGCTATTATGCCTAAAAAGGAAGGCTGAAATTTTTTGGCAGAAAGCGGAAAAAAAAAACCCGTTCCCCCAAATGAATTCACCCTAGAACAAAACCCCAACAGATTTTCCCCGAAAGGGACTTTTAAAAAGTAACAAAAAAGATAAAGCGAAACTGGGCCCCAAGAATGGGAAAAGTGTAGGCAAAGGGTTTCTTAGTTTGTACACTAAACTAGTCATTAAAATTTGCCCCCAAAGATTTGAAAAAGTTTTTTAATGTATAAATTTAACACGGGAAACCAGTTTTAACAAAGTCATTAGATTTCTCAAAGGATGTAAAACTATATTAAAATTTTTTAAACATTTTTAAATCATTTAATCATGGATTAATAACTTTTAATCATATAGATTTGTTTTCCCTTAAAAAGGAGGGACCCAAAAATCAGCAGAATAAAGAAAACACTGAATCGGGGTGGAGAAAGAAACCAAAAGCCGGGAAAACCCGGGCAGAATCAAAACACTAAAATCAGGTGGACCCCAGTGAAAAACATCCTCATCCTGGCGTTTTTAAAGCAGGAAAAAAATTAGCAAGGGAACAAAAAAAAAAATTTAATGTTCCCAATCACAAAAATTTTAAACTCAAAAAGGAAAACATAACACCCCCAACGCCAAACAAGTTGATTCAATCCCCAGCTAAAAAAAACCCATGGATTCAAGGGCCCCAAAGTCTTCGGGAAAATATTAATTTAAAAACTGTTGTCATTTTTGGTGCTTTTGCCGTGCTGGGGGGCGGTTATTAGGGTTAAAAAATATATAAAAAACCTTTCAAAAACAAGGGGCCCAAAAAATCCCCCCGCAAATACAGAACCCCAAAAACCCCAAAGTAGGGCCAAACCCCCAACAAAAAAGATAATTTTGATCCTTTTCAGATGCAATAATATTTTTAAGAATTTAAATTTTTAAAAATTTTTGATAAAAATAGATCATGGCGGTTTATTTTTTGTTTAAAATGTTTGAAGTCAAAAAAATAAAGACATGGGGGTCTATAAAGACTTTTCCCAATAGCCCCAGAATTGTAAAAGGGGGGGTTGCTTGGGATTTTAAGAACTTAAATTAAACCTATGCGACCGATTTCGCGCCAGAGGGAGGGTTGAGCAAAAAACATCCTCGCTTGACGAGATTTAGAGGCGGGGTGTGTACTATTTTAGTAAATCTACTATTTAAGAAAAAAAACATAGATTTTTTTTTTTTTTGAAAATTAAAATAAGTTTAATTTAAAATAAGAACTTATTTTTGTACTTAGGGGATGACTTAATTACAATTTGAGGTAATTGGGTTTAAGAATTTGGTAACTTGGGGAAAGGATTTGGGGATGACTTGAGTAAAAAATTGGGATGACTTGAAAAGACTTGAGAAATGAACTTGGGATAAACTTGGGGGATGACTTGGAGGACAACTTGAGGATGATTTAAGTTTAATTAAAAGGATGACTTAAGTAAAACGGGGATAAAATTTAAAGGGATGACTTGAGGGCAACTTGAGTAAAACTTAAAAAAGGCCCTTGGGGTGTTTTTGATTGTGGCATGCGGGGGGTTTGGGAGGTGGGGCGGCGCCTTTGATTTTTAATAAAAAACAAATTTTCAAATAAATTTATTTTTTAATCAAAAAACCCGCAAAACAACAACAACAAAAAACAATAAAAATAAAAAACCCATATTTTACAAACGATCGCCCCCACACCCCAAACGCCCCGGTACTTTGGAAAACACACACAAACACAGACACAACCGCAAGCTGACAGCCCAAAAATTTCCCCTCTTCATCAAACTTACCATAAAAATCACAACAAACATTCGCCGGGCGAAATAAATAAGACTGTCAAAATGTGAAAACATTTCCCGGTTTATGCACCCCCGCGGGGCGGGCGGCGGCACGGGGGGCCACATGTTTTTGGGGTTTGTACTCGTTACAAACCATCCCCAGTGGAGTTAGAGGAAATTAGGTCTTTTTAAACCGGGGAAAAATTTACGAGAAAATTTAAGGGCCCTTTGTAAAAAACCACAAAAGTGAGGGCGGATGGACTCTTTTACAAATTCAAAATTTTTTAAATCTTGACTTATGATAGGTGAATGAAAAGAAACATGTCTAATCTTTTTTCCCTCAGGGGGAATAAATGAGAAAAATTCCTTTAGCCACTTATAAAATCTCGCAATTCAGAACTGCAGGAAATAGAAATCGATCGCTTTTCTAACTGCACCCTCTATTGGGGGGGGCCAAAAATTTCAATTTCAATGGGCTTTTTAAAAGGGTCATTAAATTGCCTCCCGGGGCAAGCGGGAGGAATTTTTTTCACTCAGCGCACTCGTGGTGTGGTTTGGGTGTGTGTGGTGTGTGTGTGTGTCCCACAACCTTCGTGGAAGAAAAGCGGGGATAAGTGTTTTGGATTTTATGTAAAAAAATTATAACTCATTTTTAAAAGACTTTAGAGAGCAGTTAAAGACTGTAGTTTTTTTTTAAACTTTGAAAACGAGAGGGCATTGATGAAGTTTGCGTGAAAAATGATTTTAAATTGAAAATTTTATAAAGGAAAAAAAAATTTGGATTAAGCAAAAACTAAAATTTTAAAAAGGGTTTTGAAAATTTTGTTTTAAAAACGGACCCCCAACACAGAATGTCGTTTGTAGAAAATTCGTTTTTTTTTGGGTTATTGAAGTCAGAAAAAGTAAAAAAGGTAATAGGGCCGTTTTTTGGATTCGGCCGCTGGAAAACCGGCCCAAAGGGCCCGGGGGAGAGTTTTTGACCAAAACGGCAAAATTCCCGGTTCTCTGGAGCTTTAAAGATGAATAAAATTTAAAAGCCTAAAATGACTTTAAAAAAGTGCTCGACCCCTTGGGGAGAAAAATTTTTAATAATAAAAAAAAAAGGGAAATGCTAAAACTCACTCTACAAATTTGTTTCGAGCTTTTTGCGCTGCCCATCGGGGATGGCCCTGGGTTTGCCCCCCCCGCCCAAAGTTATATAGCTAGGTGGGCCCCCCTTTTGCGGTTTTTTTCACGTGGGGGTTTGGCTGCACGTTTTTTTTGGGGGTTTTTCAGGTTTTTTTTTTGGATGTGTTCACTAACAACGATTTCCATTTATGCCGCATTTGTTTACTTTTTCTGTTTTGGTTTTTTAAAGTTGAAAGTTTTGGTTTATGCATAGTTTTTAACCTTTTTTTCAGTTAAACATGGGGTTCACCTTTTTGAAACATTCCCTGTTGGTGAGGGCTCTTTTATGTTTTTCCCGGGATATTTTGGGGAATTGGGGTATTTGCTTTCTTTGTGTTTTTTTGGTCGGCTTTTTTGTTTTTTTCTGGAGGGTTTTTGTCAAGGATTTGGGAAAAATTTTCCTTTTGGGTTTCCCAAATTTGTAGTAATTGTTTGTTTTATCAGCCTTCAAAAAATATTTTTTTTTTTCTTTTGTACTTGTTTTTATTTGGTTTTTTAATGTCGGGGGGAAATCGCTGTTAGATTTTTTGAATTCTTTAATTTTATCATTCTTTTCATTTAAACTTCAAAGGGTTTCATTTTCGTCAGGGATGGGGGTGATCGCCAAAAATTAAATCGTGGGGTTTTTTTTTGTCCCTTTTTTTCCCAAAAAGAACACAAATTTTTCCAAAATATTTAAAAAAAAACCCACTGTAAAACCTTTTGTACCATGTAGGGCCCAACCTAAAAAAAAACCTGATTGACCCCCCATCCAACAAAATAAAAAACAACACAGCAAAAAAAGGGGTAAAAAAGGGAAAATTTTGCAATTGCACCGGGAAAGGAGCAGTGCCCACTAAAAAAACAATGTCTTCACAGCAACATTTTAAACCAGGCTACGGGTGACATCAAAAAAGAAAAAGAAACAAACATGGGGTTTCACGGGAAAACCATTTCCCAAAACCCAAAATTGCAAACCACAAACATTCTTTTAAAAAAAAGAAAAATAAAAAAAAAACCAAAAACGGGCCCGAGAAAAATATATTGGAAATTTAAAAGACGCAAAAAAAAAGTTTAAAAACAAAAATAATCCCCTGGAAAAATTCCCTAAAAAAAAAAAGGCATCAATCCAAAATTTTCAAAAAAGGGTTGCAACCAGGTTTAAAGGGAAAATGGTTTAAACTAAAAAAAAACCAAACCCCAAAACCTTGAAACCAAAACCAAAAAAGGGGGAAATTTTGGGGGGGGGTTGGGGGGGGGGGGGGGGTTGGGGGGGGGGGGGGAAAAAGGGGGGGGGGGGGGGGGGGGGGGGAAAACCGCAAACGGGAGCTCCACGCTATATAACACGGCGGGGGGGAAAACCCGAGGGCCATCCTGATAAACAGCGCAACACGCTGAAACAAATTTTTTAGAGTAAATTTTTTAGCATTCCTTTTTTAATTTTTATTAACATATATATATTTTATATATATTATAATATAAAAATTTTATATAAAAATATTAAAAAAAATATATAAACACTGTAGAATTGGGGGACGGGTCGACATAAACTTTTCTCAAAAAAAAATTTTTTCCAAGGGGAGCCCACGAACTTGTCATAGGGGTGTTTTGAAGAAAGGGGGGCCCGAAAACCAAGAGAGTGAAAAAAAACCATATCGTTTTGAGTTTTGACAAACTAAAAAAGATCCTGAAAACCCCCGTTAAATTTACGAACGGTAAAAGAAAAAACATTTTTACCACGGTTTTTCTTTTGAAGGTTTTAAAGTCCACAAAATTAGTTTAAACAAAGAAATTTACAAAAAAAAGAGCCCGAAACCCGGGGGAAAAAAACCCCGATGGGATACCCAAAGCTAGGGATTGCAAAAAAATTTTTTGAGATGAAAATGAAAAGCTTAAGTCCGACAGTTTGAAAAAGGGAAAGGTGAAATACTCACTGTGAAAAAGGAAAAATCGGTAAGAAAAAAAGGGAAACCAAACAAAAATGTAGACTTGATGTCAGCGTGAAGAAACAGAAAAAAACATGGACCCCCAAAAAACAAAAGGGGAAATTTTTCAAACACGAAAAAAGACTTAATGAACAGGAGAAAAATACAGTCCCCCACCATTCAATAAAAAATATAGAAAATTGCCCAAACCAAAACACAAAAAAGGAGAGTGTAGGAGATTAAAAAGGCAAACAGAACAACTAAAACTTTCAAATACTCTTTTAAAAACCCTTTCGCAGCAGTAAAAATGCAAAAATTTGATCCCGGCTGAAAGTTTCCCGACAACATCCCGTAGAACTTTAAAACATGCAAGAGGCGGGCAACCGATTTTTTTTAAACCTTTCGTATGAACTTGTCTGGTACATTGGCCGATTGGCCAACGGAATGGACGGGGATATTACTTTAAACCCCCCCCGGGACAGGAAATCCGGGACACTCCCCGAACTGCCCCCCCGTTAGCTTGATCAGTTCCCCAGCTGAGTGAAAATAAAAATCATTCAGAATAGATCACAACCGAAGCGGGGATCCCAAATCACTGGAAGAAGAACACACTGGGTTTTCGCAAAGGGCAAAAAGTATCATCGAAAAATGTTTTAAACACGAGCACCTTTTAAAAGAAAAACGGGTTTCGTTTTCTCTTTCAAAATGGACTTCAAGAAGGCGTTGGGACAGGGGGGCTCTGGGGGCTACAATGAACAAGTTCAACATCGATCCCCAATACCCCCCCCAAAACTAAACTCTAAACAACCAAAAAATACCCCACAAATGGCACCCCTTTGAAGGGTTGTTTCATTTTTTTGGGTTGGGAGTTGTCGGGGTTGCCTTCTTTGTCTAATTTTTCAACATATTCCTGGGAAACCTTTATTATTTGGGAATTTAAAATCATATCAGCCAGTCCCCCCTTAAAAGGGAAAAAAATGACGAACCTTTCCTTTTGGATGAAATCGAAGGGCCCTTTTACCCCAAATTTAAAAAAAGGGAATTCCCAACCTGTTTTTAAAATCTGGATGAAACATCCTCTAAAAAATTTTGGAAAAAGAAAGCCCCCAAAAAGGGCCAAAAGAAGGCCTTTTACAAGACACCATAACTAAGAAATAACAGCCCAATTTGAAAAAGGAACTGTCTAGTTTCCCTACCGGGACTTTTCATTTTTATTTTAGGAATTTCCCCAAAACCCGGGAAACCTTTCAGGGAAACCCGCAAAATGTTAAAATCAGCACCTTTTAGACCAAAACTGTGTGGGGGAGAAAAAATTCTGCTTTTAAATTTAGGTTTACGCTTTGCATGCATTAATTTTTCTTTCTTTAAAGCTTCTATGAGATTTGGGCCCTCGCAATTATCTGGAAAGAAGAATGGGAAGCCACGGGAAAAATGGTGTTTATGCAAGATACCCTCACATTTAAAACAGTCAGCAAAAATGAAAAAGTGCTAATTTGGCCCAAAAAATCAAGAGCGCAGGGAACCATTCCAGATCGGACATCAGAATTTCCCCGGTGTCTAAAGTACAAGAACCACTTTTTCTTTCAAAAAAAGATCCCCCTACAGAAAATTTTTGAGGGGGAAAGACAGGGGAGGAAGACAGAAAAGGATTTAAGGAGAACAAAAGAGAAAATTTTTCAGAACTCATTTCCAGAGACCAAAGCTTTTTGGGGGACCCGATAGACAACTCTTCAGTGCGGCGCTCCACGACTCTTCACCCCAGTGAAGGAAGGAGAAAAAATTAAAAAAGAATTTGGGTTTAAAAATAATTTAGATTTAAAAGATGAAAACCCCAATTTCACAAAGGAGAAAAGGGCGAAATAAAACTCTCTCTCCCCTCTCCTCTCTCTCCCCTTTTCTCTCTCTCTTTTCTCTCTCTCTCTCTTCTCTCTCTCTTCTCTCCCCCTGTTCCATTTTTCATCGAGCCAAAATTTTTTTCTTTTTTTATGTTAAAATGAAAATTTGCGCCTCAAGTGTATGAAATGCTTTGGAATTTTTACTCTCTTACATCAGACAATAAAACAGAAAAAAAAAACTAACTAGCCACCAGCGTCGTCATAAAAACCTCGGAAATTTTGAAAACGCAAAAATTCCCCACTTAAATTTTTCTTTTTCTTTCCCTTTTTTTTTTTTCAAAGTCCCGGTAATACTGGCTTTTTTGAAAGGGAAACCAGGGGCATTGCACATAAAACGGTAATCATTTCGTTCCCCCGTGGTAGATTCACTGATGTATTGACATTTTTTTTGAAAAACGGGAAAGGGTTTTGTTTCACCTTCCCCATAAACAAAAAAGGGTTCCCCCAAGTTTTGGGGTAAGGTGCCTTATGGCGGATAAAAAAAACGGCCATACACACAAAAAATCCTCCCCTGTTGGGGATATGGGTTTTAAAACTTACCGCTGTACCGGGGAAAGTCCCCAAAAGTATTTGCCCCGGACGCAGAAGAAGAAAAAAAGATAAAAAAAGGCGGATTTTTAAAAACCACTCAATAACCAGCCCCAATTTTGGTCCCCTATCGAATGCTTAAAAAAACCAAATACACCTACTAACTTCTACTACCAAATACACTACACTTCCCCTACTTTCTACACTAGACCCCCCCACTATAGTTTTGTGTTACGGGGTTTTTTGATAGAAACCCAAAATGATTTGGGGAAAAGGGAAATTTTTTGCTTTCCCCCCCCCCCTAATTTGTAATAAGAGAGTAACATAACTGTATGGGAATTTTTTGTATCTCCCCGGGAAATTTTTCTCTCTCTCTCTCTGTCCTCTCCTCTCTTCTCCCTTTCCCCCTCTCTCTCTCCCCTCCTCTCTCTTCTCCTCTCTCCCCTTTTTCCCACACCCTGTCTTTTTTCCTTCTCTCCCCTCAAAAAATCAAATGTCCCCATAAATCAATTTTTTTCCAGTCCCTTTAAAACCCCATTCCCAAACTTTTAAACAAACCCCTTTTCATGGGCAAAAATCAAAATTTTTTTAATAAAAAGTACGATGTTCTTTTGACATTTTTCCCATATTCTATATGAAAAGCTGATTTCGGAAAAGAGAGAGAGGAGAGAGAAGACGCTTGGGCGCGCGCTTTCCGCGCGCCTTTTTTTGTGGGGGGGTCGGCCCCTCCACAGGGGTACGCAAAAAACATTTTCAAAAATGACCCAAAGCAAAAAAACATTTGATTTTAAACGTTGATTTAAAAAATTTTTGTTTTCTGTTTAGAATTTCTATTCTTCATATATCTTTATTTTTACAAATTTCAAAAGGGTTTCTCTTTTTTTAAAGGGATAGAATATGAACAATTTCAATTTTCCTTTTGGTTTTTTAGGGTTATCGTTTTGTAGCAGATTTTTTCCCGTGTGAAGCGTTTTTAAAATTTCTAAAGTGTTTTTAAAAAAGTTTTTTTGTTCGCAATTTCCCGTAAATTTTACCCACCCTTAAAAAGTGCATTTCTTTTTTACTGTTGGGGAGAAAAGGGGGAAATTTTTTTATAGCTTGATTATCTATTAAAAATTTTTTTAATTTCCCCTGGGAGTTTTGTTTTTTCCTAGTCCCTTTTGTCTTGACAATGCCTTTTCCGAACCCTTTGCAATTGTGATTTCGCGAAAAGTATTCTTAGTTTGGTTTATAGGGTTTTTAAAAGTTTTGGGTATGTTTTTAAATCGTTCACTATTCGCTATTTTTTATGCCCGTTCTGTTTGTAAAAAACTATTATTCTTTGTTTTAGCTTTTTGTAAATCTTTTCTCGTTTTTTTACCCCTTTATTTAACCAAACTTCAGAGAACCATACCCTAACTAAGCAGCGTTTAATTTTCCCGGGGCCCCGTTCTGTGGTTTTTTCAATTTCTGTTTTTCCCTTTCATATGCTTGTTAGGGTTTCCCGTCTTAGTCATTTCACTAATTTGAACCAAAAACTTATTGTTTTAAAAGGACTATCTATCTCATGGATATCTTCCCAGGGTTTCCCCCGTATACAAATTTTTTTTGGCGTTTTCTTCCCCCCCCCAAGTATTTTTACATGCAATAAATGTACAATTTTTCCCGCTGAAAACGAGTCAAACCCCCATTTCTTCTGCTGCGTTAAAAGTACATGGTTGAACAAATGTAAACAAATAGCTTTAAAAATATATTTAAATCAAAATGCCTAAAAATACAAGTTTTTATTATATCACCCAAATTTTCCCCTTTCGCCCTTTTTCCCGCATATTCTGAAAGTGAAATATCTACTGGGAGTTTGGGCGTTAGAAATGAAAACCCAAATATTTGAAATTTTATACCTCAAAATTTTTTCCCCCTTTTTAGTACCCTTTTTTGGGCTGCCAAAGGGATCCTCCCTTTCTAAAGACCATGATTTTTTGGTTTTTTTTGGGGGATTAACCTTTAGTCCAAATGCGGTCCGAAAGGGTTCCTTAGGTTCTTAATTTGGTTTTGCAAACCCCACGGGGGTTCTTGCTATTTAAAGCTAAGTCATCGCGAAAAGAAGTTAAAATAAAATTTTTGCCTTTTTCCCGGGGAAGAATTGATTTAAACCCTTTTTTCCCCTTTAGCGTGACATTTCCCGCAACTTCTGTAAATTTGTAATGAAAAGATTAGGGGGACAGTAAGCACCCCGTTTCCCTCCTGTTTTTGAATTTTAAAGAATTCGTTTTGTTTAGTTCCCTGGTTACCATTTCTTTTTACGTTTTTTTAGAAACTTTTAAACATGTTTAATCATCTTCGTAATATTTTTGGGGTTTTTGTAGGATTTCCCCAAAATTTTTCCCCTATTTACTTAACCAAAGCTTTTTTAAAAAACCAAAGAAGGCTCATACAATTTACTTTTTCTTCTGCCTATAGGCAGTTTTCTTTTCAAAGATGTTAGTGTTTAAAAATGGTCTACGTTTCGAACCCTTTTTCCCAAAGCCTGGTTTTTCTTTTGCTAATTTTTTTTTCTGCTTCTGCCCCAAAAACATTTTTCTGTTTAATATTTCTGTGTAAATCTTGCTTTTTGATGCATAATAAGGGAAAAACCCTATATTTCCGGGAATTTTTGTCTATCTCCTTCTTGGTAGGGTAAAAAACACCGCTCTTTTACCTTCTTGGGGAAATAACTTCTTGATATAACTTATTTTAATAATTTCGTTAAGAATGGCACAATATTTGTCCTTAGTTTTGAGAAATTTAGGAAGGGGTTTCCCAAAGTGGTGATTTTTCCTTTTTTAATTTTTCTGTAGCTGATTTTTACTTTTTTTTTCGGTTATCTCTTCGTCTAAATTTTTGTACTGGGAAAATTTTTTTTAACACCCCTTCTTTTTGTGGTCCTTCCTCTCTATCGTTTTTTAATTTTTGACAAGTTTGGGTTCCAAAAAAGCTTTCGAAAAGCCCATTTTCCCCTTTTGAATTTTTAAAAAGATGGTAAAGGGTTCTTCTTCCTTTTAACACTTTTTAAAGGTTCCAGAACATTCGGTGTCCCTTTCGATTTTGTACTAGTGTGCGTATGTTTGCTTTTTTTACTGTTTTTTTTTTTCTCAAAATTTTTTCTTGTATAAAGGGCCCTTTTTTTTCTGTAAGCCCCTTCCCTTTCTTCATAAAAGGTTGGGTTTTCATTCTTTTTTTGCCAGGGCTTCTGGTTTTTAGTGCTTGTTGTGCATTTTTTCTTTTAATTTGGAATTTTTTTATCTACCCGGGTGCTTGAAATCCTTGTATTTTCCCCTATAAAAAATTGTTTTTGAAAATGTCTTTCCCTGCCTTTTTTTAATAGTTAATTTAAAAATTTTCTATACTCGTGTCTAAAAATCTTTCTATTTCTTCTGTTATTTGCGCCATTGTTTTGGGTTTTTTCCTTCCGATTCTTAACTGGACAAACTCTTGTTGTTTTGGGGGGATCCCACTTTAGTTTCTTTACGTAAGATTTTTTTGGGCCCCCGTTCTCCCTTTTGCTTTGACAGTGTGCTTTGTAAATTCCATCAAAATAGGCATATGGTTTAGGGTTCAACTCTCTCTTTCAATCTGACACTTGTTTACATTTTTTTAACAGTTCAACAGAACATAATAATAAACTATAATACCGTTACCCCTTTTGGATAAAAAGTGTAGGGAATTGGGCGAAATTTCCCCCTTTCAAAGGGGCCATTTGGGGGAGAAAATAAAAAGTTTAAAAAAAATTTATTAGTTTTCTTGCCAAAAAAAATTTGTGTGGGGATCTTTAAACCCACTTTATACACGCCCGCTTTTCCTGGGAATCTCAAAATTTTTTCATCAGGGCCAAAAATCCATTCCCCCCAAAACGAGGGAATTTTAGATCTCCTCCAATAATGTAATGGAAATTAAATTTCCTTTTTTCTGTTTTGGGGAAATTTTATTGTTCAATTAGTTCTATTTTGCGGAAATTTAAACTTTGTCAGAATAATAACGACTAACACGGATTACAAAATGTACCAAAAAAAAAATGGTCTTTTTCCCCAATGCAAAAAGGTTTTCCCTTAATTCACCAGAGTACCCTTTTCCCAAAACAGTTTTTTATCAGTTGGACATATTTTAGATAAAATCTTTTTTTATCAGCCGGATTGTTCCCCCCGAGGGTCTTTCCATTCTATTTTAAATTTTACCGCTGGACAATGTAAAAAGCATTAAAAACCTGGAATTTTAATTCCCAAATCGAAAAAAATTTTTGGGAATTTTAAAAGTTTCTGGGTTTAAAAAATACAGATCAAAAAATGTTTTATAAAAATTTTAAAAATTCCCGGTTCCCTTTAAATTTTCAAAAAAATCCCCCCCCCATTCCAACATACAAAGGAAAAAGGGTTTTTTTTTTCACTCTCGGGCTTTCCCTTTCCCTTTTTTCATTCCCACCAAGGGGCCCCCTCTCGTTCCCCCGTTTTTTCTGTTTGTATTTGGGTCTTTTCATTGTTTCTTGATTCGTGTTAAACGTGGGTCCCGTGTACGGGGGCTCCTGCCCCTTCATTTCTTCCCTTTTTCCTTCCTTCGCAGTTGGATTCGTGCGTGTAAAAACTGGTTTTTTTAAAAGGGCCTTCGTTTCTACGGTTTTTTGAACGTAAAATTTTGTTTATTTTGTATTGTCCCCCCCCCTTTTCTCCCCTCCCCCAAACACTTTCCCCCCCCCCTACTGTCCGTCAACGCTTATACTGGGGGTGGATCCGCACTTTTTTCGTTTCCCAAATTGTTTTCCCTGAAAAACCCCGGGGCCCCGGCGTTCGGTGCCCTCCCCTCCGTCCCACCCCCACCCCCATCCTCCCTCCCCCCCCTCACTTGGGTTTAAAACCCCATCTTGACCTGTTTACCTATGTGAACCCCTTGTTGTGGGGCCGCGGGGATGGGTTTGTGTCCCCCGGGGCCCCCGCGCGCCGAAACTGCGCCCCGCCTTACCCCCGGGGGGGTTTCCCCCAAGGATTCTGATTGGTCCTTTGGGGGGAATTTTGGGGTTTTTTAAGTTTGCGGTGACCTGTGGGAAGCACATGGTTTCGGGCTTAAATTTTGGGAGCGGGCGACCGTGTTTCTGGTTGTGTTTTTTTCCTTGCCATCATAATTTTTTCCCCTCCACAAACACTTTTCCCTTTTTCCCCGCCCCACTCTCTTTTCCCCTCACCACTTTCATCCCCACTGGGGCATTCCTAGGGCGCTCTTATCTTTTTTAACTGCCTTTAGTTGCTTTTTTTCTTTCCTCCTTTTCCTTTTCATTCCACTCTTTTCTCTTCTCAAAATCATTTACCCCTTTCCCCCCCCCTTTGCTCTCTCCTCAGTCTCTCTCTCTCTCCTTTCCCCCACTTTTACATTCCATCCTTTTTTTCAAAAGTCCCCTTTTGGCTCCATCCTTGTTTACTGTCCGACACTTTCCCGAACCACGATTTGTCAAAATTTTTCTCTTGGTGCCTTGCTGCGGCGTACCCCTGGGCCCTTTTTCCAGCCGTCAAAATGTAGCCCGGGTCCCCCTGGGTCCGTGGGGGCCGCTTCCGGGTGGTCCCTAAATCCGCTCCCCTTTGGGCCGGGGTCCGCTCCGCTGGCCCTAGGTCCGCTCCCTGGCCCCTAGGTCCGCCCCCACGGTGGTTTGGGCCCGCCCCCTCAAGTACAGTTCCCCCACAAGTAGCCGGATTGCCCGCTCCCTCAGCTCACGTAGTTGTGCTGTTTGGCCCTCGTCCGGGTCCTGAAAGACGGTAATTCCCCTCGCTTTCATGGTTTTCCCCGGCCCCCCCGGGTTTCCTTTGTACCCCCCCAAGGCGTCCCCCCAATTTGCAACATTTTGGGTATCACAGGCCCAGGGGGTTTGTTAATGGGTTTAAAAACCTTTTCCCCGTCTGTGAGCCCGTTCCAAATGTGTCTGCCGGCCCCCGTCCCCCCTCCCCCATGGGATTTTTCCAGTACCCTTTTTACGATGTCCTACATTTTTCAGGTCCACCCCTTTTTTCCTTCTTTTAAAACCCTAGAAAATTTAGGTTGTTTTTAAATGGAAAAAACCTTTTAAGTTTTCCCCTTTTGTCCCCCATACGGGCTGGTTTTGTCTGCCCTGCGTTCCGGTTTCGCTAAGTGTTGAACTTGCCCTTATATTTTCTGTAAATCTTGATTTTTGTCAGCTAGCTTTGAACTAAATTGGGGGTGTTTCTGCCCATTTGTGTCTGTTTTTCGTCTATCTTCTTAATTGTGTCTACTGTGATTGAAAAAAGTCCCCCCAATGAAATTTATTGTAGTGAATTTTGTGTCATCTCGTTTCCATCGTGCTAAGCTGGTTTTCGATTTTTTTTTGGGCCCGCTTGCTGCTTTTTTCCTTTAATTTTTCCTTTAAAACTCGGGCCGGGGTTCCCCTTTTTTGTCATTTGTTTCTTAAAAACACCTCCGCTTTGATGGAAATGTTTTAAGAAAATCATTGTTTCCCCTATTCCCAAAGTTTACTTTCGGGGGTTGCTCCGACCGGCCCCAAACAATTTTTTTAAAAACTGACCAGTTCGGGGATTGCTGTTTTCCCCCCCAAATTTATGCTTGCCCTCATCGGGCCCCCATCTTTTTATTTACAATTTTTTGGCCTCGTTTCCATTTTCCCTTGACCTCCCTTTTATCGAAACCCGGGGCGTTCCAGTCCCCCCCCTCTTCCACACTGATCACCCCCCTTCCCAAAAAACAGCTTTTCGGTCCAAAAGCCAATGTGGTTTATGTCCCGGGGCACTGGGTCGTGGTTAGTGCTAACGTCCCAAAAAAACCCCCCCCCGAAACACAGCATATCTCCTTCACCCCTGAAAACCTTTTTACCCCCTCCCTTTTTCCCCTTTACCCTTTTCCTCCCCTTTCCCCCCCTGTCCCCAAAACAGTCCCATTCTGGCCCCCCACCGCACAGGTCAAACAATGGAAATTCTTTGTAGTTTCAACCCAAATTTTACAAACACTTTTTGTAAATTTAAAATTACCACTTTGGGAAAAAAAAGGGGGGGGGGGGGGGGGGTACTTGGGGCACTTAATCCCCGAACAAGCACTTTTTTACCCGGGGGCTCATCCCCCGCGATGTTTTCCAGTCCCCCTCTTTTTTTCGTACTCCCCCAGAGAAGAGAGAGAGAAAAGAGAGAGAGAGAAGTGCGTGCAGGGTGGATGGGGTTTTTGGGGTGTGTTGTGTGTTTTGTGTTGTTGTGTGTGTGTTGTGTGTGTGTGTAAGTTCTGTTGTCTGGGGGCGTGAGGGGTGTTGGGTCCAAACGCATTTTTTTTTTGCTATTTGTTTTTAAAAGCACATGGGGAAGAGATGAGAGGAAAAGGGGAAGAGAGAGATCAAGCCATTTTTGACCAGTTTGGGGGAGAGAAGAAAAAGGCCCTCGTTCGTCCTTCGTTTTCAAATTTTCTGCAATGCTGATTGTTTTTGCCTGTGGAAATGATCGGTTGTTTTTGGGAATTTGGGGGCGCAGTAATTCTGTTTTTCTTCTAGTATATTTCAATAGACCATTTCCCTTTTAAGACATGTGTGCCCTTTTTAAGTGAAAAAAGCGGGGGTTTTTTACAGGGCTGGGAAAAAATGTACCTTTTGCGTGGGTTTTAAAATTAAAACCATTGTTTTTTTAATTTTTTGTGATTCCAGGACCAATGTTTTTTTTTCAGTGTAAAAAGCTTTTGGTCCCCTTGCCTGTATTGGGAAACCACAAAAAAATGGTTTCCCTAGAGTCTATCCGAGGGGCATAGCAGGGTGATAACGGTGGGAAAAAAAGGGGAAATGGGAGGGAAAAAGGGGTTTTTGTGTGGGGTGTGTGGTGTGTGTGTGTGTGGGGTTTTGTGCGTGCGGGGCGTGCTTTCGTGCGTGCGTGGTGCGTGCGTTTCGTGCGGCGGGGCGTGCGTGGGGTGCGTGCGTGGGTGTTTTTGGTTTTGAAGGGGGGGGGGATGGTGCCCAAAACCAATTTTTTTTTATTTTTTTTATTTATTCTCTTTCTTTCTTTTGTTTGGGGAAAAAGGGAAGGGAATGGGAACAAAAGGGGGTGGGGGGAAGGGGTTTTGTCCATCCCCTATTTTTTCCCCTTTTTGTTTTCATTTTTATTTTTTTCATTTATTTTTTTTTTTTGCTTCACCGGGCTCTCACACCCCAAATTTAAATCCCGTGTCTTCAATTAACCCAAAAACAATTTTCAAAGCGGCCCTTTTTTACTTTTTTATTCATAGTTTATAAACAGTAAAAACAGTTAAAAAGGCAAAAGCTTTTAACAAAAGTGGGTTGTGAACACCCGTAAAAAGTTCAAAATTTTTAAAAGATCTATGATTTTGGGGCAAACTGTTCGTGGGTTTTTTCATGTGCTCAATTTGTAAAAAAATTTTTTACAGAGGTTTTTAAAAAAATAACCCGTAGGAGTATCCCGGGCCAAAATTTTTTATTTTTTGTCAGTTTTCCCTTTTCGCAGTTTTATGGGAAACACTTTCGAATTTGATTTGAAGGGACTTTTTTTGTTCGTACAAATTTGTAATTGTAAAAACCCAAAGGGATTTACCCCCGGCTAGGAAGATCTTTTGATTAAAAGATGCGTTTTTGTATTTAAAATGAAGAAACCAGCGTTCAAACAGTACAATCCTGATATGGCTTGGGCAAGGGTGTAGAGAACCTGAATTGAATTACATTAAGAACAGCAGGCAATGGACTCTATGGCACGAGAATGTCTTTGGCAAGCAAACGGAGAGCAGTTGGAATCTCATACCAGTCAGACGATGGGCTACATGCATCCTTCTGAGATGAACTGGCTGATTTCAGAGAAACGATAGTTGGGAATTCCAGCGGGCCACACAGTAGATTTCTTTTTCGACTAGTTTGTTATTTCATCACAGCGGGCCGTTATGACGCTGCATCTATGGAGGCTATTATCAGTTACTTCAAACATTCTGATTTTACCTTTTAGCTGTATCTGTCTATTATCAGTTACTTCAAACATTCTGATTTTACCTTTTAGCTGTATCTGTCTATTATCAGTTACTTCAAACATTCTGATTTTACCTTTAAGCTCTGTCTGTCATTTTTTTTGTTCTGTTTTTATATTCTGTCTTTTTCCACAGCGTTATGGCATCTATAAGAGACACTGTAGCAACAATGTCCTCTGTAAGTCTCTTAGGAAGTATTCTGTCGAGGTGGGGCATATTTGTCAACGACAGCGAGAAACATATCGTACCAGACAACATATGCCTCATTTGGATCTGTGTGATGAAAGATATAAGAGAAAGGACCTAAACTAGAGTCCAGAAAAAAAATCGTTCTCATTGAATTGATAAAGAGAACGATTTTGCTGTTGTTACAGTTTGCAGGACCATGTGCATGTGATGGGACAGTAGTCACTTAAACCTTTATTACACACTGCTACATTGGATACCATGTCTCTGTTATTTGTTTAAATATGACTTATTGGTCATGGTTCTGGTTGGACTACGGAGAAATTGAAATAGGCCAAAAGGATTGCCATGGGATTGCTTCCCAGCTGAATGCCATTTTAACAGCTCAATACTAAATCACCAAAAATGACAGTCTGCTTATTCGTGTATACGTTATCCATCACCAACACAAACTTATCACACTGCGTAGGAATGGCAACGGGATTCTTATACATGTATCCAACCAGAGCGCTTTAAAAGGACTTACCTGTACTCCTGAGCATTCTACATCAGGGTCAAGGTCATGTCTTTGTGCAACGAACAAAGCTGTGGTGAGTGGACAGTTCTCGCCCTGTCTCACTAACACAGTTCACATCTCCTTGAATCGAGTTAGAACTGAATAGGAATATAGGTTTCTGGATTCTGGATTCGACATTATAAAAGTATTTAGACTCAGAATCAAAGACTTACTTTGAGAATATTTCGACAGGGTCGCCCTGTCTTCTTCAGCTCACTGTTGCTGTTGTGGCAGCGAGGCCTGTTGTGTGGGTGAATAGTTGTCAGGATCTGATTGTAGATGGAGGGAAGTTCAAAACCTTGATCTCTGTTCAGGCTGGGGCGTCTAGTCTTGATTTCGATGGCTTCTTTAACTTTTCTTTTTGTGAGGAAGGGCTCTGTAGATAAGATCTTGGTTTCCTGGGGCTGAAACTGTGGCCAGTGGCTTGTAGGTGTTCGTGTATGGCAGAAATAGATCGGTTTTGGGTGTTCCTGTAGACGGTGGTGAGTGGTCTTGCTGTCTCGCCAATGTAGTATTGGCACAGTCTTGACACCTACTGGTACA
>CM031595.1:124158885-124184063 GCA_018398815.1 Conus ventricosus
CCAAAAAAATTCTTGTAAAAGGACAACCTAAGTCTGTTCTATCTGAAGAAACACTACTAAATTTGCTTCTGAAGAAACACTACACCCGACATGAAATCTTTTTACAAACACCTTTTTTCACTGAAAACACCACGTCTTTCCACCACGTCCCAGTATGTAAAATGATCAGATAGGGGCGCTAGGTTGCTAACACAAAAATGTCACGTGATTTAGCTCAGCACTTGATTCGACAAGACAGCTAAGGCCGGTTGCCAACGTCAACAACAGTGCTGGGCGGATGTGACGTGGTATCTTCGCGTTCGAGAATGTTCTTTTCTAATTGCACCATAATGTTGCAACTAGTCAGGCGCGCGCTGCAAGCCCGCCCCGTCAGCTAATTACAGTATCACAGGAGCCACATGGACCACTGTACCCGTTGCTGCCTGACAAACCGCCTGATATGCCCTGCCACAATCCACGAACCCTGTAATTAGGTCTGCGCGCACAGTGTCTCGTCAAGTCTACATGATTTCCAGATTTAGGCAGGATTTTCCACTCTATGTTTGTTGCCGTTTACAGAGACGCATTTGATGAATGTATGCGTGAAAATGATGTTATGAAAATGATCAGGAAAAACACAGGATTAAGCAAAAACTAAAATCTGAAAAGTTCAGTAAATTAGTATTGAAAACGGATAATCCTACACAGTATGCATGTTTGTAGGGTTTACTAGTTAGAGAACGAATAAATGCCGAGTCTAGGGCAACCGCCCGAAACTTGTTGGAGGCGTTGAGCTAGACTCAGCATTTATTCGTTCTCTTCTTCTCTGAGTCAGTTGCTGGGTGGCTGTCATCAGCTGTCACTGATTTGTCGTCATCTTCCCGAGTGTCATCTCTGGTGTTGATGTGCTGTCTTCAGAATGATTGTCAGTGTTATCTGTTAGGGTTACACTGTCCGTTGTGCTAGTGACAGGGTTTTAATGTTTGTATTGTCTACTGCTGGTATAATGTCATGAAAGGGAAAAGGGAAAGAGCTGATGTTTTCCGTCACGAGGATGGATGGTGATGTAGGTGAATTACTATATCGTCATGGAGGGAAGGTAGAGAAAGGAGGGTCGTGGTGTGTGGGATGGACATGGGGAACACAACACAGGCGCTTGAAGAATTGCAGGCCGTGGAGACGGTTGGAAACAATCCTGTTTTTTCTGAAAGGGGCAGCTCGCATTCCAGCTCCACCGGGTGCTGTGTAGGCGTGTCTGCCTGAGTCGTGCGAGCGGCACAGGGCTTCTGCCGGTGCTCGCTAGGCCTACACACTGTAGCGACGGGGAGTGCTGCGGAGACTGGTCGGCCTTGCGTTGATTCTGGCGCCGCGGTCAGCGTGTGTACAATGTCACGCAGTGTTTCGGAACTCCTCATTGGCCCAGTCTTGGCAAACTCGGCCCTGAACTAAGATTTTGTTGGTTGTGTAGTAGAGGTGTATCTTGAGTAGTTTTTTGCCTGGCTTTGATGTGAGTCGTAATTTTAAGGGTTGACTGAAATAGGTCTGGTGATAGTCTGGTGCAGTTAGTGGGTAAACTTATGTTGTGAATTTTGTGGTCTGGTGTATAGTAGAGAACAGGAATATGCCGACTCTACGCCACTTTCGCCTCACCCAGTTTTCGGGCGAAAGGACGTGGTCGGCATATTCCTGTGGCGGAAGAAGAGAAGAGAATCCCGGCAGACAGACAGACAGACAGAGAAAAGACAGAGGAACAACAGCAGGAGAGGGGGGCACACAACACAAACAAAACACACACACACACACACAACAAACACACAACTACACACACACACACACCACACATCACAACACACACACACCCCCACACCACAACACTTTTTTCGCATACTTTCTGTGTCACCTTCCGATGCTGTCTACCTCCCTCCCTTTTCCCAAAACATCCCCCCCCAACCCCCCACCACCACCCCGCCACCCCCCCCCCCCCCAACACACACACACACCACACACACACACACACACACACACCACACACACACACACAACGGCAGACGGGCAGACGACAGACAGGCAGAGAAGACACCAACACGCGCGCGCGCGCGCCTACACCTGCCCCAAATAGAGGAAAAAAAAAAATCAATACTCCCGCCCGAAAATCCCCTCACCCCACTCCCTCACGCTGGTGCGCACGCCCCCATTGACATCGTTTCTCAATCTTCTCCGCCGTGAGGGCGCGTTTAAAGCGCTCACATGATCATACCAACCCCGGGTTTCCTCTTCTTCTACTGACTACCGACAGTAAAGTTTTTTTATTGGCCGTTTCTGTGTTGGTGTGTTATTCTAAAATGGTACCGGTTTACTAGGAACAGAATTTGTCTATTAAGATCACAATTTTACTTTAACTGCATTTTAAGATATTTTTAAAAAAAAAAAATCAGGGAAGCATTTCGTTACCGCCGAAACCGAAAGAAGTATTTTTTCCCTAAGGGTGGAGAAAAAAAAAAAAAGTAAACCGATGCTTTGGAAAGAACGACTATCTTAAGTTTTTTGGGTTTCAAGGAAATAAAATGACATTACCAACAAGATGGGCAAAAATAAGTTTTTAACTGTTGATGAATCTTTCTTTTTTAAAAAGCGGCGTATTTGTTAAAAAAAAACAAAATAAAAGAAAACAAATCATCACGCGTTTGTTTTTTGGGCTTTGGCTTGAGACAGCCCAAGTCATGTTTAAAAAAAAAAAAAACGATCAAACATGGGTTTATTTTTAGAGCAGTAAATGTCTGATTCGTTTGCTAGGAAACCATTCAACTTTCTGTGTTTTTTATAATATCCTAAATTCCAAAAGCTAGGAATCATAAAAATAACTGTGTACAAAGGGGCCCAAACCTTTTTTTTAAAACTTATGCAACGGAGGGCATTTGGGGGGTTCGGGAAAAAACTAATAGGGTTAGGAAACCCTTTTAGACATTCCAGATGGAGAGGAGTAGTGTGTGGCCAGCACTATTTTCCCCATAAAAATCTCCAAATTTTAAAAAGAGATGTATACTCGGCGTTTAGAGCCCCCATAAACTCGGCCACAGCAGTAATTGCTGTAACTTCCCTCCCCGTGAAAGCCGGGTTGAAAAAAAGGGGAGCAGAGCAAAACTAGGCCAAACAACCCTATGTGATCGCTTGCTGCCAATGACGTTAGCCCCGAAAGCTCGGTGGCAAACAGGCCAAACCCCTTGTATCGCTTGCCAAAAAGCGCGGCAGACCAGCAAACTCAGCGGCAAATACCAAACGACCCATGTATCACTTGGGGTTGATTGGGGTTGCCCCGGGGGACACACCCGGAGTTCTACTTCTTTTTGTTTTTTGGGTTTGTGTTTTTGCCCTCCCCACGAACCACGTCCCCCCCCCCCCCCCCCCCCCCCCCCCCCCCCCAAACCCCCCCCTGGACGGCATTGTGGTTTTTTTTTTTTTGTCCCCCCCCCACCATGCACGCCCCCCCCCCACGCAGCACTCCCCCCCCCCCCCACCCCACCCCCGAAATGCCCACCAAGTCACCCACAAGTTTTTATTAAGCATTCTCATCATTTAAAAGTATCCTAAAACATTCACAATCATCCTCGTCATTCAAAAGTTTTTAAATTAAGTCATTCAGTCTTTACAAGTTCTTACTTAAGTTATTCTCAAGCATTTACAAGTCCCTCAAGTAAATAAAATTTCTTAGGAAGTTTTGGAATTTTTTAATCAAGTTTTTCTCAATTAACCTAAATCTAAGCCCCTAAGATTTTTTTTTTTATCTTAAATATAATTCTAAATAGAAAACCCACCGCTCAAAAAACGCGCATTTGAGAATGCTGCTCAGCGTTCTCTGTATAGTTTTTTAATGAAGTTTTTACACCCCGAAGAAAACCCATTGATTCATTCGGGTTAGGAAATGTCTTTTATAACTCTATGTCTTATTTATTGACTTTATCATTTTAAAATACCCTGATCATTTTTTAAAAAAATTTTAAAATTTTATTCCTTTTTAAAAAAGGGATCAAAATGATCTTTGTTATTGGCTTTTTTGGCGTGCAGTTGCCCTTTTTCGTATTTAGCGGTTCGGGTTTGTTTAACTTCTTTGTTTCTGTTCCCTTTTGTGTATAATTTTATACCCATTTAACTGCCCCCAACGCAAAAGGGCCCAAAAATGGCAACTTTTTTTAAGTTAAAATATTCCATGGCTTTTGGGCCCTTATCAAATGGATTTTTTTAAGCCCTTTTTGAATCAACTTGTTCGGGAGCTGGCGGTGTTATTTTTTTCATAATGCTGTAACATTAATTTTTTTTGTCGTTCCACTCTGCTAATTTTCTTCCGCTTCAACACCCCGGTTTTTTAATGCTCTCCGCATTCGGGTTTTTTGGGGTTATTTTTTCTCCACCGATTCGTTTTTTTTTGGTTCGGGGCTGATTTCCAGATGTTTTTTTTAAAGGGGAAAAAAAATTATATGATTAAAATTATTAATCCCAGAACTGGGCGAAAACAAATGTTCCAAACTTTGTATAAATCAACCCAGAACTCAAAATTTTTTGTTAAAACTGGATTTTTGCGTTAAATCTACGTAAGATCTTTTTCAGAATAAAGGGGAGCAAATTCTGATAGTTTAGGTAAAACTAAGAACCTTTTGCCCCACCTTTTCACCATTCTAGACCCCACTGCGCTTCATCCCTGTTATGATACTTTAAATGTTTGCCCGACTTTGTTTGAATTGTTCAATGCTAAATTTCATTCCGGGGAACTGTTTTTTTTTTCCACATGCTGCCAAAGATACAGCCTCTCCTTTTTGGGGCATAATGTTGGTCCACGGTCTTTTATAAGTTCGGAAGGTTTGGGCTCCTTTGTAGCTGTATAGTTCGTTTTTTTCATTTTTTTTTAATAATTAAAATTATTTTTTTTATAAAAATAGCCCCCGAAAAAAAACGTTGCAAACCCTTTGTTACCATTCGTGTTATTGGGGGACAAAGTTGGGAACCAATGTTTGGGGTAAAAGCCTTTTAAAAAATTTAAAACCAGCAATTTTGGCCCAAACTAACTTTGGGGATTCACAAACATTGTATTGTGATTTTCTTTGCTAAAAAATTTTCTAGTTAAGAAGGGAAATATTCCGAGAATATAAATAGAAAGAAAAAAAAAACATTTATAAAAAATGGCTTCACTCGCAATATGAAAGGGGGCGCGTGGTAAAATCGCTTCTTTTAGGAAGTAATTTCGCATTTAGTAAACTGGGAATACGGCGAGAGAAAAAGACATAACAAAGCATGGACAACTAGCCTGCACAAGAGCCATAAAGGCAGAGTTTTTAGCATTTTTTTTTAAAATAATGACACATGAAAAGACAGGGGATGCAGCTTAAAACATTTAAAAATTTTGAAGCAATAAAACAATTTATCTATAACAGGCAAACCAATCGAACATTGCCCCCCCAAAATTTCAGGCTTTTATCAACCATCAAAAAACAAAAGTGCAAAAAAATCGCTTTTTATTTTTGTTGGATGATGTTGTTATTTGTTCGCTAAATTGGCTGTTTAAAAAATAAAACAAAATCATTTTTTCCCCCAAAGGATATTGGAAGGCATCACGCAAACAAAAGCTAAGCCAAGCGGCAGGAGTCAGTGAAAAAAACAGCAAAGGAATGGTTATCAAAACAAGCTTTTTGGGAAAATTTTTTACCTGCCCCAACGAATACAACCACATTTTGTGAACACAATACCGAACGACACCCATCAAAGGATCTTCTATATTTACCCTCTGATAGGATTAGACGAAAAAAAATTAAGTAGCATACAGTCATTGACAGGTTTCAAAAAAAAGTGCAGCCCCCTTAACACAAAAGAGTGCTTCTGCTTTGCTGCCCCTAAAAAACGATATACCAAGAGGCCCCATAACTTATCCCTCGCATGATTCAGTTGATGATGAAAAGAATTAAAGGCCAAGTGAATCAAATTGTTAAAACTAGAGTTCCCATTAAAAGAGGCATTCCGGAGTTCACAATCAAGGTTTTAGTTGAAAATTTTAACAAACAGTTAGCCGAAAGATTTTTTCTTACCAGTTTCACAGAAGCTTATTGCAATTTCTGCAACACGAAGGGGTTAGAAGACGCCCTATTTTTTGCGCCAATGAATAAGAAGAATTTAAGGGAAAAAACCAGTAAAAGCAATCAAAAAACAAAATAATGTTCGAAAGGAGAGTCTTCACCCAGCAAACTTCCCTTTTGGTTAAAAAAGTAAGGTCCTTTTTTTCCCCGGGGGAAGCAAAAGGGGGACACTCGCTCAGGAAAAACCGATCCAGTTTGGAGGTTGACCCATATGAATAAAAAATTGTAAAATGAATCCCCCCGTGTATTATTAACGAAAACTGACACAACAAAAAACCAGCCCCCAAAAGTTTTTTTTGGGAAAAAAGAACGCAAAAAAACCCCCCAGACACATTTTTCGCTTTAATTAATTTTTACGGTTTCCATCCCCCGATTGCATATGAAACTCGGGATTAACAAACACCCTTTTTGTGTTTGTTCTATAAAATGATTTTTTTTTAAAAACCGTTGGTTGATCTCATGTAATTGATCGCATTTTTTTCGTTGTCATGAGAAAAGCTTATTCCCAAAAAATGCTTCTTTGTATTGCATGTGAATGTTTTCTGCACAACTGCGAGATATTTCCCTTTTTCTTTTTAATGTTTTTCCTGGGTCGAAATACTTACATTTTGACCTTAGCCCCACAAACTCCTTGATTACCTTTCCAGAAATTATCCTTCATCTTTCCTAAAACCTCTTGTTTTGTAATTGAATGCAAAAGGGGAAACTTTTGGGGAATCGGACTGCGTCCCCTCCCCCCATCCCTTTAGTACTTCCATTTCCCTGTCTTTTAGAGTCTTCAGTAGGGAATCATAACAAAACTATTTATCGTGAAAAGTACTCGGGCTCAGGATACGAGGCTTTAAAATATCAAAAAAACCTAACATCAAAAACTTTTAAATTCTAAAAAGAAACCCAATAAAATACAGGTTTGTTAATTTGAATTCTTTTTTTTTTATCATTTTACCAAAAGGAAATAAAAAATTCTAAAGTCCTGATAATTAGGTTTTGAAGTTTCTTAATTGCTTCGTTTCTTTGGTGACCAAACTGAATCTTTGCGTTGTGCGGTTTTCCAAGTTTAAAACCCAAACACTGTTGTTCATCACTTGAAAAAGTCTTTTTTGAAGCACGTGGCTTGTTCTGAACAGTGTTCTTCATGATGTAGGGTTTTATGAATGTTCTTATCAAGCAAAAATGCGATGAATCTGTTTAATTCAAAACCCCTGTTTAAATAAAAATTGCAGAAGTCTGTAATGACGACATAATTTTTTTGCCTCGAAATTGCACAAGTTTTGGGGTTCCTTTGGGCCATCTTTTGACATTCTGCTCTAATGGATAGTCATTATGCGGTCATGGAGTTCCTGAGGGTTTTAAATCAACTTTTAGAAAGAAACCACCTGTTGATCAGGCTTAAAATGCCCCAAACCCCTTTAAAAACCCTTTTTAATATTTTTCGTACCTGTTACACTTGAAGTTAAAGTAATGGAAGTGAAATTTCGCCATTTTCCCCAAACCAACAGATTGTTTGCATTAAAAACGAATAGTAGACCTTTTACTGGATCATAGTCGTCTAAGTATTTATTGTTTCTTTACAGTAATGATCGACGCCCTACAATTTCCCCCACGCAACCGTTTTCAACATCGAATCATTGGGAGGTCAACAATAAAAATTTAAACTTATCATAAAAATTTAAGAAAGCATCCCCTCATCCCGGGGGCGAAAGTAAGGCGGGGTCCAGGGTATAAGTTTCTACGGGCTTCCTATAATTTTTCAAAGACGTCCGCCAACAAAAAACATCGGCCATCAAGAGGGGTCATGAAAATCTCCCCTCGTTTTTCACTCTAAATTCTGCCACGCTCTTTTGAAGTTGGTAATCGGGAAACACTGATGTCCTTTCTCTAAAACTAGAAAAAACGCGCCCTTTTGGTGGGAAAGGGATCTTCATCAAACCTTTCCCAACGTTATGTACCAAAGGGTAAACGCCCTTCTAAAAAGTTGATCAAAATATTTTTCCGTTATTTGGGGAGCTTTAAGGACAAGCCCAGTGCCTCTAAGAGCCCCCTCAGTTTGCATAGGTTTTTTAAAAGACAGTTATTTTTAAAATGAAACACATTACTTTTCTGAGCTGTGCAAGCATGCTACCCTGAAGGCGCGGGTTTCTCTTGCATTATTAGATGAAGTCGTAACCCCAAGTTATAAAGAAAGGGACTTCCAGTCTTAGGATCAAACTTTTTTGAAGAGCATTACTGGCGCTCCCTCTAAACCCCCACAATGTGTCATGGTCCTTAAGGGGGTTTTCACTCTTGGGCGTTAGCCTAAAACCGCAAAACCAACAATGCTGGCTAAGTCTAATGTTTGTTGGCTTAGGCGTCTTTTGATTTCAATAAGTTTAGATTTTTAGAACAGTCAATTTCGCCTTTCTGCATGCGTTCTAAGAATTTTTTGCAGCTCGGGCCCCCTAATTTTTTCTGGCTCAATAAACGCCAACCCCACTAACAATAATGAAGGCAAATGAACAAATCTGATGATTACTCATTAAAACCGTTTTTCGAAAATTTTTTGTGGTGCTGGCCCTTCATAAGGAACAAAAAAAAGGACTCGAAGTCGCGTAAACACGTAAGGACTTTTTTGCAGCCCTTTTTCCGTCTTAAAAAATAACTTTAAACCTGGCGGGGGGTATAGTTCTTCTTACAGTCTACAGAACTTTTACAATGTTTTATATGTTCAAACGCGGCTTGAGCGGTTGGAATTCTTGTTAAAAAAAATTTTTACAGAATTCTTGTTTAGTTCTGTTTTTAAATACCTAATAATCTGCCATTGGCGTATCAAGGTAAGGGGAGCCCTGGGGCGAAAACAAAAATTTAAATCCACATGACTTTTGGTGGTTCGCCCATTTTTGGAAATTTCTTGGACACTTAATTGGCCCAAATTTTTTTCCCCCCATCCCCTGTGTATACATTAACAGTTTTTGGGGTTTTTTTGTTCTTTAAACTGATCAATTGGTCTACACTAACGAAAGGATATTCCTTGAATTAAATCTTTGGGGGATTTCCGTAGTTTTTCATCTTTCTGCTGTTCGCGGCATGATGCGCCTTGCAAGAACGCACCACAGAAACATTTGTTGTCTAATTTTTTATTTTAAAAAATGCTCTCTTTTAAAACCCAACTCCCAGTGCGGAATGTAACCTTGCCTACAAACGGTGCATACTTCCCGTTTTAATCTAACTCTAAGACTTCGCCCCTACCAAAAACCCGACCTCTCATTTTTGGCTTTTTCACAAACAGCCAAACGTGAACGTTTGCTGCCCAACCGGGGGTTAATTTATGAGAAAGAATAGTCTGTTGTTTATTTGGGCCCCAACTTTTAGATTTTCTTCATTTATTTTACATAGTCGATTAAAAAAAAACAACATTATTTAAAACCGGGGGGTTATTTTAGTTTGCTGGAACTTGAGAAAATTTCATGAACAACACTTTCCTTACGTTTGTGGGGCAATGCTTCTAAATCAATTCATTCAGGCTCTTGAAAACGCTCTCTCCGAGCATTCCCTTTAAACAATTCGTCTTTCCTTTATATATTTACCATGCTGTCTTTCTTTCTAAGCCAAAATATTTTTTTAAATAAAAAAAAAAAAAATTAATCAAAACCCAAACCGGGCTTTTGCGCTTTGACCCTTAAAATAAAGTATAAACCCCTTTGGGGTTTTTAATGTGAGTGTTTAGAACAGAGTTAAAAGTCTCTTTACTTTTTTAACATTCCTTTTTTTTCTGTCGGGGGCTGGCTGTTGAGAAAAAAATTGTCACCGCCTTCTTTGAAAACAAACTTTTGTCTTTTGTAGCACAAAATCGGCCCGTAAACGATTAAATTCTTTCCTGTGTTTGATCAAAAGCGCTTTTTTTTGTCATTTTAAAAAGAGTAAATTTGCTGTTTTTTGTTGAACCTAGCGGGGTTTTTTGGAGTTTAGTTTTAATTTTTTGCCAGCCGCATTTCAGTAAAGAACACAGACCCAGAGTAAAGCAAAAATCCTAGAGGGAAAGCTGCGGTGCGCCTAGCCCGTTGCTAAAGACCAAACCGTTCCTGGATAGAGCACTTTTTTCGAGCTCCAGTATTTAAAAAGTAACACATTAAAAGGGACCGAATACCTTCGTTTGGTTTTGCGTATTTTGAAAGGTCTTGCTCTATACTTTCGCATTTGCTAATGTTTTTGTTAATCAAAAGGGTTTTTACTTTAGGGGTTTCATAAAAAGAAATTCCTGCTATTCCCTTTTTTTGGCGGGTGTAGGCACATTTGGAAAAAACCCGAACAACAGCTTTTTTTTAAAAAATAAAAAATAAATTTAGTAACTATACTTCTAATCGCATTTTTAAACAGCTCGCATAATATTAAAAAAAAATGTACATTAAGCGGTTTTTGGGGTTTTTCTTCTTTATCAATTTGAATGTTTTATTACTCTCTCCTTCTCCCCTTTTTCCTTGCAACTGAAATCCTCCCTTACCTTAGGTCAACCCATAAAACCCTTTTTTTTTTTTAAATAATCACAATCTTACGCTGTGAAGGTGTAATCTTTTCCACAAGGTTAACGTTGTTTTTTAAAACCTCCCCCCCTCCAAACAGTTTTTTTATTTCACAAAATGCTGATAAGGGTTTAAACCCCAGCAAAATTTTGGGTTGGACTTGCCCCCAATCGAACTTTTTACTTCGTTTTTTTTTGATTAAAAAACTTTTTTACTTCCTCTTTTGAATGGGCTTACTTCACACACCCCTAAAATACCTTTAAGCGATCTTCTGAGCGCTAAAACAAAAATTCCAAATTCTGCCCCGCTTCTAGGATATTTGTATAGAATTACCTTTCGTAATTTAAAATTGCTAAAATTTTTTCTGATATTTGCCAATCAGCCTTGCTAAAATTTGGGGTTTCTAACAACGCAAAATCAACGAATGTCAGAAATGCTGTACATTTCTCGGTTTTTGTTTATTTATAACACGTTTTACGAAAAAAGAAAAAAACAAACGCTTTTTAAGCCCTGAATTGGGGCATGCCTTTTAAAAACCCCAAAAACTAGGGGAAGGGAAAAGCATTTCCCCCGCAAAAATTTCGCCCCAACTTTTGCCCTCTTTAGTTCTGCGGCACCCATTCATTTTTTGTGTTCTTTTATTTTCATTCCTTTAAACGCAGATCAAACCCCCTTCATTTCGCTTACCATAGATCAGAAAGGTAAAAATGTTGCAAATTGAAAGAAAATATTTTTTTTGCCCCTCAAGTTTTATAAAAATTTTTTTAACAAATTTCCCGCCCCAAATTTGACAACTGTCCCTTTTTGTGTCTGTTGTTGAATCAAGTACTATTTTGAAAGAAAAGCCGGCAGAGCCTGGCACAATCACTTCATCTGCTCCTAGGCCCCGGAAATTGACAGTAAGAATTTGATCTGCATCAATAGTAGATGGATTATTTGGAACAGAATATTCCGTTTATTTCCCTTCACCCCAAAGGGGGTTCTTTCAGCTTTCTATACGGTCAAGAATCGAGCCATATGCTTGCCCATTTTTTATAAACAAAATAAAAAGTTAATTATTTAAAAACATGGCGGGAAATTTTGAAGGCGAAGAAGATTATGATGTTTTTGATCGTGGAGACGACATGAGTGAAATAAACCCTTGACACAGCATCGCTCAACCCTCATTGCAGCGGGAATTAACAGCAAGTACAGTCGAAGCATTTACAAAAGTTTAGTCAAGAACCTCCCGAATTTAATAGACCCCAAATGATTTTGAATTAAAAGATGGTCATTTGTCTGTAAAAAACGATCAAGGGCAACTTGTTCGGCTTCCCAAATAAACCCGACCCATCAAAGTTTTTAGCCGTGGGTTCAATTAGAAATAGACTCAGTGTGAAAGATCAAAATCGCCTTGGCATTGCTAGACCGAAATTAAGGCGGAGGCAGTTTTCCCAAACTTCCCAAAACACCCTACAAGACTCCCAACAGATAACCAAGTGCAAAACATGGAACTTAAAGAATTAAATCAATCAGCAGCGAATTAATAAATACAATAGAACAGAAACCAGTTTTTTCAGAAGAAACAGCGTTAAAAACAAATAATGAATTTCCCCATTGCCTATGCGAGAATTATTAGCCCTTTCGTACTTTAGAACCATCAAAGGGGAATTAACAAAAATTTTAGCCAAAACTAGGTGAACTAGATGAGCATATAAAAAGAGAAAAAGAAAAACTCGTTGAGGCGATGACGCCAACTATAGGGCCTGATATTAAAGAAAGAATAAGACAAAGACTAAAAAATCTTGAACAAGAAAGATCAGCAAGACTAGAAGTGACAACTACTAACCGGGACCATTACGAACTCAAGTGAATAGAATAAGAGAAACTATCGAAAAAATTTTATATGAAGACACGACACTAGCAGAACGAATAAGAACATTGTTTAGAGAGCAGGGAGTCACATTGGCAAGCGTTATAACAGCCTTAGGATTTGCAATAAGTACAACTGGTGATGGCTATTACAGGCGGTGGTGGAGAGCAAAGTTCAGTGCCTCCGCCGCCATCGCCTGATAAATCATGGGTAAAAAAAACAGCTTATCATCTTGCGAGTTTATTAAAAAAATAGCCAGTAAAGCTATAGACTCTTTACCGGGTATATTAGGAGGTATTGTTAGCTGGCTTTTGTCTACTGCAAGCAAAGTAGTTGGCTTTATGGCCGAGCACTTATGGACATTAGTTCTCGTAATAGTTGGGTTACTATTTAGTAAGATAAAGAGCAAGTAATCCTATGCCAGTTAATCCAAGAACAAGCGCTGTCTTTTCATATTCATGGTCATCGCGAACAGAGTCCGCGAAGCTTTGCTGAGTCTTCAATGACTTTGGGGGTTTGGACTTCGGGAATTAGATGACTAATCTTGGGCGTTCTTTTATTGTTTGTAATATTACTGGCCAGAATTTATGTCGTTTTTTCCCAACCTTCTGTTCATTGCCTGCTATAAAATTTCATTATTATAGTTTATTATTCTACTATCTGGAGTCTGAGGTCAGAAGGCAGCATGTATAAACCAGTGCCAACAGCAAAGTCTACTTTCGATCTTGCGTATTGTAAAACATGTTGGTACCTTTGAATACTTGAAGGCAAATCAACAGTAGAATTAATGGCGTCCTCTAAATTTGCTAAGTATTGTTTTTGCGCGTCAAAGCCAGTAGAAGGATCAGTTATGCTCGATCTTGCCTGTGCTTGCGAACTAGCAAACACCAAACGTAAGTACGAATAGAGTCGTTTATTCGTTCTATTCCCGCCCTAGTTAGGCCCTTAGAAGTGTCTAAGATAAATGTTGTCCATGCTGTTTTATGCTCTTGCTCTATGGACCAGGGCTCAACAATTTTGAAAGGAGAACGCCGGTCAAAGTTATACTTTCTGTGCGTGCCCTGAAAATAAATGACGCCTATGCCATGATATGATCCAACTTTTGTCTAAAGTCTGTCTTGATGTTAATATTGAATTCGTTACAGATCCTTTCAAAAGCCTTCATGTCTATTCTGTTGCTAAATGGATTAAACGATTTGTCATTCGTAATGGCGCTTGCAGTTCAGTCAAAATACGTCTGAAGGGAAATAGAAAGGGAAAACGGTACACTGACCCGCCAAAGGGATCGGTGAAAATGATCAGCAAAAACCCCACCCCCAAACCCAGTATGCGCAAAACCAGCAAATTTTAAATGGTTCTGAAAAAACCCAAACGGATACTAAACCCGCTTTCTGGAGGCTCTTTTTCAATAGGGGGGTTAAGATGCTCTTCAATGGAGTACTCACCTTTTTAAAAGGGGCAGTCGGGGCCACAGCAATGTCAAGAGAACGGGCCTATTTTTTTAAGATGATGCGGCCCAAACAAAAATTTTTTTGCCCCAGATATTTGAATGCACTCTTTTTTAAATTTTTTTAAAAAAAATGTTTGTAACAATAACAACCCAAAGCCGCCCTTCGTTTTTGAAAGCTTTTGATAACAATTGGGGGCCAAAAGGGTCGCGCCCAGAAATTTTTAAAAAGTCGTAGGGTTTTAATATAAGAAAGCCAAGAAAAATAAAAAGGGTTTCTAAAAGTTAACAGAGCGGGGCCAAAAAACCTTTTAACAAAACTAGGGTTTTTAGGGTTTTTGCTCACTAAAAAAACAAGATAACTTTGACTTTACTCTCAAACTTAAAATGCAAATCTAAAAAAAAATTTAAAACATTTAAGCTTGAAACAAGGAACATCTTACTTTTTAAAAGAGAGCTAGCAAAAAATTTTAGGCTTTACAACTAGCAAATTCCCCCACTATAGTTTTATTGCGACCGAAAAACTATTATGGGGGGGAAATCCGCTCGATCTTGCATTACATTCATTACTTATGTTCAATTTGGATGAGCTGAGCACGGAAAACTTATATGATGGGAAAGGGCCCCAACGTTTTAAAAAAGCTCTTCCGTCAGGGAAAAACCCCTATGCGATTATGAAATTTTAAAATTCCCTAATTTACAGTTAAAAGATAGTTTTTTGGGGGGGTCGGACAATTTTAAAATAGAAAAACAAAAAACAAAAACAGGAAAAATTGTGAAATGCGATAACCTGCACTGTTTTGGAAATAAAAAAATAATTGTACTAAAAAAATTTGGTGGGCCAGATGAATCAGGAGTTACATTTCGCCTGTGAGGTGTATAAAAATTTAGAATTAAAAAAAACCTTTCAGCTTTACAGACTTTTAACAGAATGGAGATAGGCCTTGATGGTTTTGAGTACACTAAGTGGTGTTAAAACCAAAAGGGTTACACAACAAAAGGGTTTCCTAAACTAGAACAACTACGCAATCTAGAAAACAAAAATTTTTGGGCCCGTATAATATAAAATAGTTTTGAAAACCTACCTCAAATGGCACTTAAACCATATTTAAAGGGGAAAAAAAATTTGAATTCATAAGCCCCTTTACATTTTTTTGGGCCCTCCCAAAAAAATTTCAGAAAAACATTCAAAAACCCGGGGCCCTTTTCATGAAAAACTTAACCGGACGATAATAGTCGGAAAAAAAAATTTAAAAAAACGCCGTATGGGAAAAAACAGTACTCCCCACAGAAAAAAACAGTTGTAAAAAAGCTTTTTACAAAACAGTTCTTTCCAAGCAGAAATTAGGGAAAAACGTTCACAAGATATTTGAAATTTCGTCTTTAAAAAATGTGGAGAGGGATGGGGTTGTGGGCTTAGTGATACCTTAAAAAGGAAATTTAAATTAGCGGCAAAACTTAGACGTTTAAAAAAGCCTTAAAAGTTACCCGCTTTTTTCACAAAAGGCGAGGGTATTAAGTTAAAAAAAGCAAAAAAAATCATGTTTTATTAAATAGAAACAATCTTCAGGGCAAAAAAATTTTTTCTTACCCATTTAGGCCCAAGGGTTTTTTTTATACTGAACAAGTTTTTAGGAGAGTAGATAAAAATAATAACTGAATTAAAATTTTAATCTGTTATAAAAAAAATGGAGAGTTAAACTTTATACAAAAACCTCCCTTGCTCATTGATTTTGGGCAAACTGGTTGTGGAAAAACAATATTATCCTCGACCTTACAAAAATTTTCGTTTTAATTTTAACTATTGTGGTTTTTTGTCCAACACTTAAATGGGGAAAAAAAGCAATCATGAAAAGGTTTATATGGACTGATAAAAACATATTTTAGTTAATCCGCAATAAAAAGAGTGAGTGTTTGAAAAGTTTTATAGACTGTTTTTAAGAACGAACACATTTTTTATAGATGATGTTCGGCAGAAAGAGACAAGTTAAAAAAAAAACACTTTTGAAAACTTTCAGCGGAAGCATGCGGGATAAGGGGGTGGATTTTATGTCAGAAAAAATAACCGGTTTTAAAAAACTTTAGAGAACGTTTAAAAACGTAGTTCTTTTTACATGAAAAACAAAGACTCATTTGAAGAATGTTTGCGCGAAAATGATGTTATTGAAAATGACCAGGAAAAACATAGGATTAAACAAAAACTGAAATCTGAAAAGTTTAGTAAATTAGTATTGAAAACGGATAACCCTACACAGTATGTTTGTTTGTGGGGTCGTTATTTTTTGGTTACTTGTCAGAGAACAGGAATATGCCAACTCTACGTCACTTTCGCCCGAAAACTGGTGAGGGCGAAAGTGGCGTAGAGTCGGCATATTCCTGTTCTCTATAGTCGATCCATGAGCTGGTGATGCAGTTGGTTTGTAAGCACCAACGTATCTATGAAATAAAGTGTATCTCCATTGAGGCATTGCTTGTGATGTGTATCAAATGTTTTCTGGATGGGGTCCATTGTATGAATAATGCGCTCGAGAAAATGTTCCCCGAGCGTCGCTCCTTTGTTCTGAGTCATGGATCGCGTGATGGGACCCATGACTGCAACTGTACCCAGTTGTGCGGCAGTTAGCTGAAGGGGAAACTAGGGCATGATGGCGGTTGCTTCACATCACGCCATGAGACAGCCACCTGTATGGCACCATCACATCAGAGAGAGAGAGAAAAGAAGAGAGAGAGAGAGAAAGTGCTCTGTCGAGATTTGAAACTTTCTGCTAAGAGTGATATTAGACAAAATGTTATTTCTTACGATTCCGTATGTTCTTAGTGGTAGTTATGAATAGGGCCTGCACTTACACCCATCGCAGAGAGAGAAGAGAGAGAAGAGAGAGAAGAGAGAGAGAGAGAGAGAAACGCGCGTGTCTTGGGGGCATTTGGTGAATGTCGTGTCAAATACCAGTGACTGATGTTCATTAGCACCTCGCGTTGTGTTCATGCGCGTCGGCGTGTGCGGAAGCACACAACATACACACACTCTTGTGCGTAAAGTTATTTCAGTTTTCAACTTTGTGCTGTAAACGCCACGACGACCCTTTTTGTCGCACGAAAGATACAAACCAGCATCAGTGTTATCACTCACACATCGGAGACATTGCGGATGACAAGAAAATTCGGAGATCGAAACGTTCGTGATGCAAGGGAAACTACTCAGATCAATCTACGTTCAGGTCTACATCAGTTGCTTTCCTTTGAATGTCCACTCGACTCTTTCTAAACTCTATTTACCGCAATGTATGTGTCCCAATCCCACTGTCTTGCACTTCTCCTTCTCCTAATAACAAAAACAAACAGACGAACAAACAAAGTTAAAACGTGAGTTCTTCCTTCAATTGGGAGGACACCCAGTCGTTTTTGTTACTGTCGTTTTCACAACTTTTAAGGACTTGAAATCATATATTATTTTCAGTTCCTCAAAATTTGTTGAACGCTTTTTATGCGATTACATGTTAACAATCATTCTTCACTGTTGGTCTCTTTTTAACTTCAGCACCCCCACCCATTTCTCTCTTTCTCTCTCTCTCTCTCTCTCTCTCTCTCCTCTCTTGTCAGTCCGTCTCTCAGTCCCTCTTTTGGGAGAGAAAAGAAGGAAGAGGAAAGAAATTCCTGTTCAATTTTAAATTTCAGCAATCCTGCCAATTTCTCTCTCTCTCTCTCTCTCTCTCTCTCTCTCTCTCTCTCTGTTCAGTTCGTGTCTCTGTCTCTCATTCGAGAGAGAAAAGAAGGGTGATGAAGATATTCCTATTCAAAACAAATAAACAACCGTCTCCCCGTCCCTGCAATTCGACATTTGCAAGAATTACAATTGTACGTTTCAGTCGATATGTGTCCTTTAAGTGATCTAAATTTGATTCTCGCCACTTTGAGCTATCGACATAAGACTTTGCAGCAACAAGGAACATGCCCCCCCCCCCCCCCCCCCCCCCCCCCCCCCCCCCCCACACACACCCTTCTTCCTTTTGCCCTCTCCATTTTCTGCCTCGCCTTCCTCATCTGCTTCCCTTTGGTACTCACCTTCGCTCTGTTTTGATCTGACTTAGTCACAGGTGGATGCACCAATGTCGTGTCTTTGTTAGATATCCTACAGGTGATGTTTCATGCTATGCCTCTGTTACATACTCTCAAAATAGCTGGTTCATATTATACTTGTTAGAGACCATACAGTGGCTGTCTCATGCCATGTCAGTCTGTATCAGATTCCAACTGGTAGATGGACTGTCAGATAACTTGCTTGTGGGTGCTCCATGCTGATGTCATTGTCAGATACTTCGTAGGTGGATGTTCATGTTATGTCTTTATTACACACTCTACAGTAATCCATGCCATCACTTTATCAAATAAATACCTCACGGGGATGTTCCATGCCATTTGTCTCTATTAGATGACGTGCAGGTAGATGTTCCATGCCATTTTTGTTTTCTCTATTAGATGACCTACAGGTGCATGTTCCATGCCATCTGTCTGTTAGATACCCTACAGATAGGTCTTCACTCTATGTCTCCGTTAGAAACCCTACAGGTGCGTGTTCCATTCCATCTGTCTGTTAGATACCCTACAGGTGGGGGTTCCATTTCATGTCTCCATTAGATATCCTACAGGTGTGCGTTCCACGCATCTGTCAGTTAGATATCCTACAGGTGTGTGTTCCACGCCATCTGTCAGTTAGATATCATACAGGTGTATGTTCCACGCCATCTGTCTGTTAGATACCCTACAGGTGGTGTTCCATGTCATGTCTCCATTAGATATCCTACAGTGTGCGTTCCACGCCATCTGTCAGTTAGATATCCTACAGGTGTATGTTCCACGCCATCTGTCTGTTAGATACCCTACAGGTGTGTGTTCCACGCCATCTGTCTGTTAAATACCCTACAGGTGTGTGTTCCACGCCATCTGTCTGTAGATCCCTACAGGTGTGTTCCACGCCATCTGTCTGCTAGATACCCTACAGGTGTGTGTTCTACACCATCTATCTATCAGATATCCCTAGAGGTGTGTGTTCCACGCCATCTGTCTGTTAGATACCCTATAGGTGTGGGTTGCGTACCATCTCGATCTTAAACATGATTTTAATGTTGAAATAGCCTCATTTAGACAAGAACTCATGAACGAAACGATCGTGGTAGAAGAAATTGAAGAGTATGAAGTTCGTTCTGTCTTTTCAAAGATAAAAGTGCAAAAAGCGGGAGGCCCTGATGGCTTGGAAGGTAAACTCCTGAAATCATGTATTCGCAGCTTGCATGTCCTTTTACCAAGCTTTTTAACCTATCTTTGTAAAACACATTGTCCCTGTGATTTGGAAAACGTCTGTGATATGTCCTGTAATAAAAAAAAAAACGCAGTCCCCAAACTCTTAACGATTATCGACCTGTTGCTTTAACGTCTATTCTTATGAAATGTTTTTTAACGGATTTTTATTAAAAGACTCTTAGTACAGAATCGGACCAGCTTGATTCCCTTCAGTTTGCATATAAACACAACAGAGGCACTGAAGACGCCACACTTTTGCTCTCCATCATGTTTTTACACACTTAAAAAGCCCAAGTCGTTCGCACGTATTCTGTTTGCTGACTTCTCCTCTGCCTTCAACACTATACAGCCCCATCTTTTGGCCAGTAAACTAAAGCAACTTGGCATCTCCTCTTATCTCATTCTCTGGATTATCGATTTTCTGGTAAATCGCCCCAGTGGGTTCGCTTTCATAACTCTGTTTCATCCGTTTCTTATACATCAACGGGTGCTCCCCAAGGTACGGTTCTTTCTCCTTGTCTGTTTACTCTCTACACTAATGACTGCAGAGGAAATAATGACAGCCTTATCATCAAATTCTCTGATGATACTGCAGTCACAGATCTCTCCACTCAGATAGAGCTTTTAATGAAATTGTGAAAAGTTTACACAGTGGTGTGACATCAATTTCCATGATCTTAATGTCCAGAAAACAAAGGAGCTGATCATTGACTTCCGAAGAAATGCTGATCCTATTCCAGATTTACTGATCTCAGGTACCAAGGTTGAAAGGGTGACTGAGTATAAGTACTTAGGTTCTGTTATCGATGACAAACTTACCGTCACTTCTAATTCTCTCTCTCTCTCTGTATAAAAATGTCAGTCAAGAGTGTATTGCTTACAGAAATTGAGATACCTTGGTGTGAACTGTGACGTTTAAAAGCATCTACAGAAGCAATATTGAATCTGTGATTACTTTTTCATTTCTAGTGTGGTATGGTGGATAAATGTGAAGAACAAATGCTTGCTGAAAAGATTGTGAAACGGTGTGGTAAGATTATTGGTGTTAAGCAACAAAGTTTAGGAGAAATGTTTGAAATAAGAGTGCCTAAGAAAGCTCAGAAGATTGGTATGTGATGAAACCCATCCTCTGTTCCCCTTTTATAGAAAGGATGCCTTCAATAGACGATTCCGGCAACTGAAATGTGAAACCAACAGACTGAATCGTTGTTTCTTGCCTATTTCAATCCGTTCATTGAATAATCACTGACCTGACCATCCTGAGTAAATGTTTAATGCTGTCGTTATAAAGATAAAGGAGAGGTGAGGGCGAGACTTGGATAGAGAGAGATGGGTGGGGTGGGAGAGGGTGGTGGGGAGAGAATACGAGTGTAGATGTTTTGGGAGGAGGAGGATGATAATCAAGTGATAATGATTTTAAAAATTATCTCAATTCTCACCCGTATAGAATGTGTGTGTGGTTGTGTGTGTGTGTGTGTGTGTGTTGTGTGTGTGTGTGTTGTGTGTGTGTGTGTGTGTGTGTGTGTGTGTGTGTGTGTGTGCGCGTGCGTGCGCCCCTTTTTTATGGTTTATTTTAGCGTACAGCTGATTTTATAAATTGACTGGATATAAAATGGAGTGCATGTTGGGGTAGAGTTATTGATTAGTTTTATGTGAAAAATAAGCCTACTTTATTTATATTGTTTCTAAATTTGTGGGCAGGGTGCAGGTGCGAGTGCATTTGCACATTTTACATTATTCAATGTTGTGTACTCATATGTCATGTGTTATGTGTTCCCACCACAACACAAAGTTCTTATGAAAGAAAATAAAGTGTCTTGAATTGAATTGAATTGAATTGAATCTCTCCATTAGATACCACACAGGTGTGTGTTCCATACCATCTCTCCGTTAGACACCCTACAGATGGATGTTCCACGCCATCTCTCCGTTAGATATCCTACACGTGTGTGTTCCACACCATCTGTCTGTTAGATACCCTACAGGTGTGTGTTCCGTGTCATCTCTCCGTTAGATACCCTACGGGCATGTGTTCCATACCATCTCTCCGTTAGATATCCTATAGGTGTGTGTTCCACGCCATCTGTCTGTTAGATACCCTAGAGGTGTGTGTTCCGTGTCATCTCTCCGTTAGGTACACTACAGGTGTTGTTGTTCCCACCATCTATCTATCAGATACCCTATAGGTGTGTCATCCACGCCATCTGTCCGTTAGATACTCTACAGTGTGTGTTCCACGCCATCTGTCTGTTAGATACCCTATAGGTGTGGTTCCGTACCGTCTCTCTCGTTAGATACCACACAGGTGTGTGTTCCATACCATCTCTCCATTAGATACCCTACAGATGGATGTTCCACGTCATCTCTCCGTTAGATATCCTACAGGTGTGTGTTCCACGCCATCTGCCTGTTAGATACCCTACAGGTGTGTGTTCCGTGTCATCTCTCCGTTTGATACGCTACAGGTGTGTTCACGCCATCTGTCAGTTAGATACCCTGCAGGTGTGTGTTCCATGCCATCTCTCCATTTACTATTATTCATATGTGTACATATACATATTTTCATACCATATTTCACAAACAATGATTCGGTACAAGTTTACGATTATATGTCCTCTTCAATCAGATCATACAGTGTAAAGGTCGTCTATTATGGTACCGAATTGGTTTGCTTTGGGTTTTTGGATGTTGTGTTTCTTAGTTTTTATACCATCAGTGAGTTTCTCTATGAGTAATAAAGTGTTCTGTATAATTTTTGTGTTATTATTGTTCTTTAAACGAGAGTTTATGTTTGTCTTGTCTTATCCTTTGACAATCGATTCTCATTGAAAGCTGTTCCCAGTGTTGACATTTGACGGGGAGTAACTGCTCAGAAAGCAGACAGTAATTCCCTTGCTCATGTAAACATAATCTGTCCAGAGCGAAAGTGCATGAGTCTCAGTTTCAGTTTCATCAAGACGGTGTCACTGCGTTCATATATGCTACACTACATCCTCTGATTTTCGAGACCACACTGCGCATGATTTCAAGCTGATGGATACACGAATTAATAACTAGCATCAGAGAATGTAAGAAAAGTCTCGTGGCTACGACTTAGCAATATCTGACCTATACATCAACCCAACGTGCTGGTCAGACCTTGAGTACCCACCTAACACTGGCTGTGCCATTATTATGATTGTATGTGTGTGCTGAGTGTAAGCCAGCGTGTGTGTATGTGTGTGCATTGGTGTTTGGGCAAGGGCCCATGTGTATGTGTCACTATGCAGTGCGCATGTGTATGAGCGTGTGTAGGTGTGTGTGTTGTGTGTGGTGCGTGCGCGCGCGCGCGTATGTAGGTATGTGTGTGTGTGTGTGTGTGTGTGTGTGTGTGTGTGTTGTGTGTGTGTGTGTGTGGTGTGTGTGTGTGTGGTGTGTGGTGTGTGTGTGTGTGTGTGTGTGTATACGTGCGCGCGTGCAGATGTGCTTGTGTATGCATGTGTGTGTCCTGTGGGCTTGTGTGGGCATGCATGAAAGTACATGAGAGACACATTTGTACATATTGAATATGTCTGTTTGTACCATCAAACTACAAGGATGCAACAATCATCCACTAAGAGAGAGAGAGAGAGAGAGAGAGAGAGAGAGAGAGAGAGAGTCGTTCCTTAACGTATAGGCTACTTACAGGATATAGGTATGAGACCACCTGTCAACCGCCCCCCCCCCTCCCCCCCCCCTCACAATCGCTCCAAACTATCTCTCGCTCCTTTCTTTTGGGGGCCGAATAGCTCAGTGGTAGAGCGCCGGACTCGTAAACTGGTGATCCTGGGTTGCGGGTTCGAATCCCCGCGGGCCATTTCGGTAGAGGGGACTTTTCCCTCGGAATTAACATTGGTTCTGACTCTTTTTCCTATATAGTCTTTCGAATGAGACTATAAACTGAGGCACCGTGTGTGAACGCACGCATAACATCTTGCACACACGTAAAATGACATCACCAACATTCGGAAGAGAAGGCCTGTTTGGCCGTTGTATAGATAACACGTTACACATAGCATGCACCTTACGTGAGAAATGGAAAGAATGAAGAAAGTAAGGAAACCGATATTGAACGATATTGACTGGATGACACGGGAAACGACTGAATGAGGCGCCAGCTGGCACTCTTCAGTCGCACTACCTAGGTAGGCAGCCCATTGTGTAAACGAGTGTGGATTGGAAGCGCTATATAGGGATTCATAATAATAGTAACAATTTTTCTCTCTCAGAGAGAGAGGGGAGGGAGGGAGAAGGAAATGGGGACGGAACGGACTTGGTGAGGTGGGAGGATATGAGAGTAGGAAGTGTGGCAAGCGTGTTGTGTGTGTGTGTGTGTGTGTGTGTGTGGTGTGTGTGTGTGTGTGTGTGTGTGGACGGGGAGGGAGATACAGTTTAACCTTTCCTGCTGTATTTTCCTCGTTGCGTGAATGGCATTTCTTGGCGCCAGAGGTGGACGCCCTGAGAGCACCGTTGAGCCGCCTCCAGGTTCCTACGTCAGTGCACAGGTGCCCGGCGTCGACTTAGACGTGCTCAGTCCTTCAGACACAGGGTCAGCCTGACCTGCCACTGTGATTTCTCCACCTGTTGACGACTGCACGGGGCATCTGGAAAGGAAGAGCAGGTTGAAAAGTAACTCGAGATTTTCTTTTTCCATGTGTATAGTTTATGTATCGATAGATAGATACATAGGTAAACTGATAGACAGACAGACAGAGAGATATATAGATAGATAGATAAATCGATAACCAGAGAGATAGATATGGATATGTATGTGGAGATATCTATTTACTTATTCATTTATTCATTGATTTGATTGATGTATGTATTCATTTATTTGCCCCCCCCCCCCCCCCCCAACACACACACACACACACACACTTTTTTTCACATGTCTCGCTTTTTCATGGGTAACCTTGAACTACATTTCAGCTTTAGTGTAAAGCAGTGCAGTCAGCGTGGTGGTTCAATGTTGATCTTTTTTTTTTTTTAAAGTAAGCCTATTATTCTCTTGAATTCCTTGGCAACTATTTTAGAATGAATTTTGCAAATTTTTACACACAAAAAGGATAAGATGACGAGGATATGAACACCAACGTCCTAATCACAAGCGGTTTGTTAAAGGCCCCAACAAATGACCTTTTCACCCGATATAGCAGTGCTAAGCGAACAGGCCGTTGAGGACAGATCTGTGTCCGAAGGCAACTCACTCAATATTGTGCTGATACTGCAGATCGGCAACAATGAGTGTGTGAGCAGCGCTAAGAAGCAATGGAAAGCTGCTAGAGAACAATGCTTGCCTTGAATAAGAAATCTTGAACACAATTTAAATTTGGAACCATATTGAGCACAAAAAGAAACGCAACATGATGCGTATTCTTCAGATAGGTGGCACTACCAGGCTGCTGAAAATGTCTGGATCCAGAAGTTCCAAATACCACTAGCAGCTAATCATCAGCCAAAACCCAGACTAAACAATAAACATTGGTCTGTTTTAGATTTCAGTTAATAAATGTGGTGCAAAAGCTCAGTTTTCCAAAGCAGACACTTAGCATAGAACGTTCAATTTAAGAGCCTCAAGATGGTTGCTCTAAATTTCTAAGCTGATAATTATACCACTTAGAATTGGCCAATGTAGAAATACGTTCATACGCACAGAGTTCAGTGGGCAAAATCAGCAGACTGTTTTATCAGTTGTTTAACGCCGAGTGAGCCAAATAAAACCAACTCCTCTGTCACGACCGACCCCTGGAGGTCTGCCCTGACAGGATCGGTCTACATGGGAGTGAAGGAGTGACTGACCTCACACGCCTCGCAAGAGACCACACAAGAAAGATTACAATACAATACACCATTTATTCACACCCACACCCGCATAGTCACAATAAGCATTCCAACACACATAACATGCACAATCACAATTAAGCATTTTAACACACACACCATACACATAGTCCACAACAACATTCCAA
>CM031595.1:124185063-124207873 GCA_018398815.1 Conus ventricosus
TCCCAGGCTGTCTGGCGCTCTCCGCCATCCACAGCGTCAGACATGACTGACAACGGTTCCATGTTGTCACAGACAGCGAATGCCTATGTATTGAATAATATATGCCGAATCAATAGATGTGTAAATATAAATTTGCAATGTAAATCTAAGTTTTGGTATGCAATGCTGCTGCCACTCTGCTTCATACGATTCTAGTTTGTTTTTAAAGTTCGCTATGTCCGGTCCATTAACATTCTTCACTGCATTCCCTCCACCTCCCCCCTGTTGCCGCCTGAGGCCACGATTCATTTCATTCAAAAAGGTGACACACTTTACACGCTGACACAGACCAGCTAGCGAGTCGCAACACACTATTGCCACGTCAGCTGGTCACTTTTTCACACACTGTCAGCCAATAAATTGATCATTAGTAGTGCTCCCTTTTCCTCCCTAATTAACAACGGAAAATACACGCATCATTACAGTCTATCATCTTAGCCTAATTACTATAAATAAACCAAGTATTGTGTGTAACTTGTCAACTCTCAACATGTGGAAAGTTATGTCCACGGATCTGTCATGATCTTAGCTCAATTAACTGATCAATATCTATGTGCACTCATTGTGATTTGGAATAAACATTTTTTTTCAAACAGCCATCATAATAGTGGCTGGTAGAGTTTACTACCAAACACAAATTTTGGTTCGTTGCAAAAGTACACAAAAAGCATGTATGACAAGTGATTCAAATCAATGAAATACTGAATTTAGGAAACCATAATAGCAACACAACACCAGACCGACATGACAATGATATCAGAACTTCACAAAGAACAGAAATTTTAGTTTAATAGCTTGGAAAGACAGGAAGCAACAGCGGGAGGCAGACAGAGCAATGCGGCTCGCAGCTCAAATGGTCACAACACCACACACACACACACACCAACACACACACACACACACACACACACACACACACGCACGCACGCACGCGCACGCACGCACGCACACACACAAACACACACACACACAACACACACACACACACACACCACACACAACACACACAGTTTGTCGGAAATTCAAATATCCCTGATTAGGGGAGGTCACTCTTACGAGTATGGTAAAGGGCAGGAAGTCGGGTTTTGTTGTTATTGTTGTTGTCTACCCCCACCCCTCACCCCCACCCCTCTCCACCCCACCCCAAGATTTTCTAAATTGTTAAAGGATAGGTGTCCAGGACGGGGGAATCGTGATGGTATTGCTTAAGTGCACTAAGTTGATGTATTATTAGTCAGGTTTAACACACCAAGGTTTATCTTTGCACTCATACACGCATATGCACACTTTTTATGCGCCCATCAAACATTCGCCTCTCTCTGGGAATGGGATGTCACGCATTCGTCTCTCTCCTAACACGACTGAGAACAAGAAATACAATTTCTATGCTACTTATAATTAATCATGAACAATCAAATCACACACAATGAAATATCAGAACATAAAAGATCAATACATCCTAATCCGGGTTATAATGAAATGACTTCTTACTGGCCAGGTTTTCACACACACAACCACGCTTTCACACCACACCACAGTTCTTGAAAAAAGCTCTTCACGTCTTCTTCAGCACTGCTTGATGGTGATGCCCTTGGTTGACTGGCTCCAGGCTTCAGGACTGGGTCTTCGTGGTCGTCTCTGGGATCTCGACGTCGAACTCTTCTTCTTCGTCTTCTTCACCCACCTCTGGGTTCAAATTCAGTTTGTCTGTCTTACCCACCTCTGGGCTTCACACTTAGTTTCCTTCTCTTCCAGCTTGTCTTTAACTCTAAGACCTTGCTGTCTCTTCTATCTCCCAGACCACGTTTCTCTCGACCCTTTCTCTGTCCTGCTCACTCCTCTCCTCTCTCTCTCTTCTCTGCCTTCTCTCTCTCTCCCCTGGTGTTGTTCTCCAATCACGTTGTTCTCCCTCAGTTTATATAGGGAGGGAAACAAAGGATTCCCCTTCGGGCATGCCTTTGTCCACGCTGCTTCTAAAGCCCTAGTTCACAAGTACCCTGAATTCTCCACTCGCTACATTCCACACACATCAGCATTTACACACACCCCTACCTAATTGATTAGCAAACACACACTTACCCCCAGATGGACATCGAAAATTCCCGCCGACTTCGGGGGTCATTTAAACCCACAGTAATTATCTTAAGGGGGGTTTACTACAACCTCCCACCATTCAGCCAGCCTGACAATAGAACCAACACAGGGGACCCACGGCAATACCTCTGAAAAAACCCCAAGGCCCCCCTGCTTTTCATGACTGTTTACACAAAAACCTCAGCTGACCGAGCATTTAGCGCTCACTTGGGGCCCCACGGGTCGTAGTGGTTACAACCCTTCCCCTTTCGCCCCAGGCAGGTCCGAACTCTCCCCTAGGGTTGTTTGTCATTTGACCACTTCGGCCGCGCCGTGTTAATTGGTAAATTTTACCTATTTTGTTTTACCACGTACAATGTCCCTTTGTCTCCAAGCGTCTAATGCCTTTTGTGAGAGGTTTCACGCTCCTTGACAAATTTCCCCCACTCGAAGACAATGCCCTGCATTGGCTAAAACTTAACATTCAAGGAGATGAAACTCAAAATTTTTTCCCCATTTAAACCAGTGCTAATATCGGCCTCTCATAAGCCTACTTACACCAGAGAACGCACGCAAGATTTGTCTTGCAACAAAAATTATAGAGAAAAATCAATACATACACACTATCAAAGCAAATATTAACATAAATTGAAATCTCCACCAGCTCTAAGTCGTGTGGCCATAAAAGATAAACGTTATGTTTCTACGGAAATTCTCTCCCTTCTCTTCATACCATGGCTCGCAACTAGCCACGTCACGCATACGCGACATGAAAAAAAGAACACGCACCCACTACCTGACTTCTCGACCGACCATTTTATTTTGGCCAACTTTTGGTAAGGGACCATCTGATCCCCCTTTCTGTACACGCACCTTGCCTACCCCGCGGCATGTGCTTGCATTGTGAACAGAAACGCCTGACATCGCCAAGGATACCGGGGCCAGTATTTACTCTTGCGTCACTGCCTTTTGTGAGGCCTTCTTAGCGAGATGGCCCGAGGCTGACGTCACATGTTTTTCTGACATCACCGCCTTTCTGCGTTTATAGGCACAACGATCTGTCGTTTTTGCCCTTCCCGGAACTCGAGTGAGTGAACGTTCGGTACAATACCCCATCCTTTATCTCAAAACCGATTGTCCCTTCCTTAACACGTTTCTTCTCCCTTGTATGAGCAAAACGAACAGCTTTCTGAGCGAGTGATCGCCCTTTGTTCTCCCCCAAAGTGAGTGCGGTAGGTCTCACTGACACACTTTCCTCACGTGTTTCCCTTTTTCCCCTGATTCAACACAGAAACCCCGGTCTGGGTCTCCGTACCACGTGCTCCTGGGATGTTTCCGATTACCAAATCATACGGCGGCTTCGGAACAGCCAAAGCCTGTACATTTCCCACTAAAAAAATGGTGTATCAATGAACACCAGTGCCGTTTTGAATTCCTACTGTTCCATCTATTTGTCTACACCTCTGTGTTTTTCCTGTGAATTGTCCCTTTTTAACCAGGACTCCTTTACCATGACACCAGTGCCCCCAGAGTCTCTAATGATTTTTAAACCCAAACATTTTCCCCCACTCTCCCTTTGTGCCATCCATGTTATCGCCTGAATCGGTGAACACACAGCACAATCCAGACAAAATAACACTGTCATCTTGTTCATCTTTTTCTATCTGCCTCTCTTTTGGGCCCTGATCCTCATTGCTGCTCCCTTCTGTGACTTAAATATACAATCCCTAGCCAAGTGCCCTGTCTTATTGCACAAAAAAACAGGTACGTTTCTTTCCCTAGCCACATGGCTATTGGTTTTCACCCTTGTTTGCTCACGTGCCCGCCGTGGGCCTACGGGTGTGTACTCCTGACTCATTATGTGAGTCATGTGCTGGCCTGCTCCCCTCTGGATATGCCCCCAGGCCCTCTTCTTGTTCAGGCAAGTCACGCCTCGCTTCTCGGTAAACTCTGCTGCTTCAAGGATTTCCCAGCTATTGTCACGACACCCCTCTCCTTGAGGGTATTGTGAGGCCCGGCCCACAACCGTCAAGAAATCTGTTCTTTCATTACCAGTGTCTTGGGGCCCTTCAAAATCACAGTCCTTCACTCAGTTCTATCACTTTTTAAAGTAATGATCTAGTCTAACTCCGAACTGTGTGTATGTCTCACCCTGTTCGATTCTCGCCTCGCGAAACTTACGCCTAAAACCTTCTTCAGTCAAATCATATGGCCTTTAGTACTGCTTGTTTCACCCCTTTTCAAAATCTCTCTGATCACCTTTGGGTAAGGTGGAAACTGTGTGTAACGCACGACCTGTCAACAAGGGAGACAGGGTTTATTGCCCAGTCATCTTCGGGCCAGCCCTCGTGCTCGGCAAATGATTCAAACCCACTGATAAGGCATCGATCGAATCAGTTCTTCTTGAACAGTGGGAGTTTAGGTCTAGGTGCGCAACTTAGTCTGCGGCCTACTGACTCCCGAACTGGTGTCGATTTTACTACGATTTTCAGATTTTTTTCTTTCCAAAATCAATTTGTTTGGCTAGAATCTCTGATTTTCCGCTTCTGCTCTCGCCCTCGCTGCACTGGCAGCTGCATCTCTGGGATCTGCTCTTGCTTGGCAGCTGCACTCTCTGCCATCTGCTCTTGCTCTGGCAGCTGCACTCTCTGCATCTGCTCTCGTTTTAGCAGCTGCACTCTCTGCGTCTGCTGCATTTGCTTTAGCCTTCGATGCAGCAGCTTCTGCCTCTAGATTTCTTTGACAGCTCAAGCTGCTCCTTTTCAAATTTCCCCCTTTCAGCCCTTTCATTCTCTCATTCTTCTGCTGGTTTCAATGAATCTATGCAGTTCATCTCCTGTATTTTCCCATTTCTTTCCCCAAACTTACTAGTTCCGCAATGGGAGTAAAACTCTCTTCAGCCATTTCTTTTTCTGATATGTTTTTAGCACCACTAAAACAGTTACGCTTATAGACCCGGAAAAAGTCAGTACACAGTTTATCTACTAAACGTTCTGGTACACCAACCAATGGTAGTGTTCCTAACACAAAAGGGGGCCTTAATCGTAAACCACAGCTTCTGTGAGAGTTGAGACTAGAACCTCGTTTTTCGTTTCTCTGAACGACCTTTGATTAATACAACCACCCTACACACAAGTCAAACACTCAACACTCAAAGAAATAAAGGAAATAAATTTGAAGAGCTAATTAAAATTGCCTTTAGTGGACGCTTCGCCCCGTACTACTCTAGTACTCACTTTGTTTCCCCCCCTGAAACTAATTTGGGCCATGCAATCCTGGCAGGCTCGCCACTTTGTCCAGGACGGGGGAAATCGTGATGGTATTGCTTAAGTGCACTAAGTTTATGTATTATTAGTCGGTTTAACCCCCAAGGTTATCTTTGCATCATACACGCATATGCACACTCATGCGCCCATCAAACATTCGCCTCTCTCTGGGAATGGGATGTCACGCATTCGTCTCTCTCCTAACACGACTGAGAACAAGAAATACAATTTCTATGCTACTATAATTAATCATGAACAATCAAATCACACACAATGAAATATCAGAACATAAAAGATCAATACTTTCCCAATCCCGGGTTATAATGAAATGACTTCTTACCTGGCCAGGTTTTCACACACAAACCACGCTTTCACACCACACCACAGTTCTTGAAAAAAGTCCTCACGTCTTCTTCAGCACTGCTTGATGGTGATGCCCTTGGTTGACTGGGTCCAGGCTTCAGGACTGGGGCTTCGTGGTCGTCTCTGGGATCTCGACGTCGAATCGTTTTTCTTCGTCTTTCTTCACCCACCTCTGGGTTCAAATTCAGTTTGTCTGTCTTCACCCACCCCTGGGCTTCACACTTAGTTTCCTTCTCTTCCAGCTTGTCTTTAACTCTAGACCTTGCTGTCTCTTTTATCTCCCAGACCACGTTTCTCTCGACCCTTTCTCTGTCCTGCTCACTCCTCTCCTCTCTCTCTCTTCTCTGCCTTCTCTCTCTCTCTCTCCTGGTGTTGTTCTCCACTCACGTTGTTCTCCCTCAGTTTATATAGGGGGGGAAACAAAGGATTCCCCTTCGGGCCATGCCTTTGTCCACGCTGCTTCTCAAGCCCCTAGTTCACAAGTACCCCGAATTTTCCACTCGCTACTTCCACACACATCAGCATTTTTCACACACCCTACCTAATTGATTAGCAAACACACACTTAGCCCCAGATGGACATCGAAAATTCCCGCCGACTTCGGTGGTCAGTTTTAAAACAGTAATTATCTTAAGGAGGGTTTCTACAACCTCCCCACACATTCAGCCAGCCTGACATAGAACCAACACAGTGACCCACGGCAATACCATCTGAACAAATCCAAGGCCCCTGCTCTTCACTGACTGTTTTACACAAGAACCTCAGCTGACCGAGCATTTAGCGCTCACTTGGGGCCCCCAGGTCGTAGTGGTTACAACCCTTCCCCCTTTCGCCCCCAGGCAGGTCCGAACTCTCTCTAGGTGTTGTTTGTCATTGACCACTTCGGCCGCGCCGTGTTAATTGGTCAATTTTCCTATTTGTATACCACGTACAATGTCCCTTTGTCTCCCAAACGTCTAATGCCTTTTGTGAGAGGTTTCACGCCCCCTTGACAATAGGAGTTGGGTTAGATTTTGATTAGGGCTAAGGTCAGGTTAAGGTTAAGGTTGAGGTTTAGCTTTCAGCGGACGCAAAGAAGATGTAATATCATACAAACGTTTATTGATTGATCAAAACACTTTGACATTGTTCATAATCACTGTTTAAATCTAACAGATGACGATCCTCGTGCATTGACAACAAAACACGCGATATTAACTTTTATCCCTACATGACGTCGTCATTAGGCCTAAATGCATTACACATTCTTTGCCTTTTTTTTAAGCTACCGCACACAGTCATATACCAGTCTGTCTGTCAAAACACAACGAAGGTCAAATGACAACTACTTTAGGGGAGACTGTGAGGAACATATTAGATTGGATCAGTTAAATTACGTTCCGGTAATCCACACCTCAGTGGATGTACAGCAAAGATGGTTTCAAACTGAAAACTATTTATGTACATGCAGATTGGTGGATCCTCTTTCTGTTATTTATGCAAACTTGGCATCACAGTATTATCTGTGCCTTTAAGCATGACTTCTCATTGCAAATGACAAATTGTACGCACAGTGAACTTTAGTTTCTAATGAGGAGTTGGTTTTATTTGGCTCACCTCGGCGTTAAACAACTGATAAAACAGTCTGCTGATTTTGCCCACTGAACTCTGTACGTATGAACGTATTTCTACATTGGCCAATTCTAAGTGGTATAATTATCAGCTTACAAATTTAGAGCAACCATCTTGAGGCTCTTAAATTGGAAGTTCTATGCTAAGTGTCTGCTTTGGAGAACTGAGCTTTTGCACCACAATTATAACAGAAATCTAAAACAGACCAATGTTCATTGATAGTCTGGGTTTTGGCTGATGATTAGCTGCTAGTGGTATTTGGAACTTCTGGATCCAGACATTTTCAGCAGCCTGGTAGTGCCACCTATCTGAAGAATACGCATCATGTTGCGTTTCTTTTTGTGCTCAATATAGTTCCAAATTTAAATTGTGTTCAAGATTTCTTATACAAGGCAAGCATTGTTCTCTAGCAGCTTTCCATTGCTGTTTAGCTGCTCACACACTCATTGTTGCCAATCTGCAGTTCAGCACAATATTGAGTGAGTGCCTTCGGACCCAGATCTGTCCTCAACGGTCTGTTCGCTTAGCACTGCTATATTGGGTGAAAAGGTTATTTGTTGGGGCTTTAACAACCGTTTGTGATTAGGACGTTGGTGTCATATCCTCGTCATCTTATCCTTTTTGTGTGTAAAAATTTGCAAATTCACTCTAAAATAGTTGCCAAGGAATTCGAGGAAATAATAGCCTAAAAAATCAACACTGAACCACCACGCTGACTGCATGCTTTACACTAAAGCTGAACTGTATTCAAGGTTACCCTTGAAAAAGCGAGACTGTTAAAAAAAAGTGTATGTGTGTGTGTGTGTGGGGGGGGGGGGGTGCAAATAAATAAATACATAGATCAATCAATGATAAATGAATAAGTAAATAAATAGATCTCTCACATACATATCCATATCTATCTATTTCATCGATTTATCTATCTATCTATCTATCTATCTATCTATCTATCTATCTATATGTCTGTCTCTCTATCAATTTACCTATCTATCTATCTATCTATCGATAACACAAACTATACACATGGAAAAAGAAAAAGAAAAAAAAAGCCTGAGGAATCTCGAGTCTCCTTTCCAAACCTGCTCTTCCTTTCCAGATGCCACATGCAGTCGTCAACAGGTGGAGAAATCGCAGTGGCAGGTCAGGCTGACCCTGTGTCTGAAGGACTGAGCACGTCTAAGTCGACGCCGGCACCTGTGCACTGACGTAGGAACCTGGAGGCGGCTCAACGGTGCTCTCAGGGCGTCCACCTCTGGCGCCAAGAATGCCATTCACGCAACGAGGAAAATACAGCAGGAAAGTTAAACTGTATCTCCCCTCCCCGTCCACACACACACACACACACACACACAACACACACACAACACAACACGCTTGCCCACACTCTCCTACTCTCATATTCTCCCCACTCACCAAGTCCGTCGTCCTCCCCATTTCCTTCTCCTCCCTCCCCCTCTCTCTCTGAGAGAGAGAGAAATTGTTGCTATTATTATGAATACTATATAGCGCTTTACAAATCCACACTCGTTTACACAATGGGCTGCTACCTGGGTAGTGCCGACTGAAGAGCTGCAGCTGGCGCCTCATTCAGTCGTTTCCCGTGTCATCCAGTCATATTGTTCAATATCGTTCTCTCTAGTTTCCTTACTTCCTTCATTCTTTCCATTTCTCACGCAAGGTGCATGCTATGTGTAACGTGTTATCTATACCAACGGCCAAACTGGCCTTCTCTTCGAATGTTGGTGATGTCATTTTACGTGTGTGCAAGATGTTATGCGTTGCGTTCACACACGGTGTCTCAGTTTATAGTCTCATTCGAAAGACTATATAGGAAATAGAGTCAGAACCAATGTTAATTCCGAGGGAAAAGTCCCCCTCTACCGAAATGGCCCAGCGAGGATTCGAACCCGCAACCCCAGGATCACCATGTTTACGAGTCGGCGCTCTACCACTGAGCTATTCCGGGCCCCCCAAAGAAGAAAGGAGCGGGAGATAGATGGAGCGAATGTGAGGGGGGGGGGGGGGGGGGGGGGGGCGTTGGCAGGTGGTCTCATACCTATATCCTGTAAGTAGCCTATACGTTAAGGAACGACTTCTCTCTCTCTCTCTCTCTCTCTCTCTCTCTCTCTCTCTCTCTCTCTCTCTCTCTCTCTCTCTCTCTCTCTCTAGTGAATGATTGTTGCATCCTTGTAGTTTGATGGTACAAACAGACATATTCAATATGTACAAATGTGTCTCTCATGTACTTTCATGCATGCCCACACAAGCCCACAGGACACACACATGCATACACAATCACATCTGCACGCGCGCACGTACACACACACACACACGCACACACACAAACACACACACACACACACACACACACACACACACACACACACACAACACACACACACACACACATACCTACATACGCGCCCGCCCGCCGCGCGCGCGCACACACACACACACCACACACACACACACACACACCACACACAACACACACACACACACACACACACTCACACACCATACACACGCTCATACACATGCGCACTGCATAGTGACACATGCACATGGGCCCTTGCCCACACACCAATGCACACACATACACACACGCTGGCTTACACTCAGCACACACACATTACAATCATGTAGGATAATGGCACAGCCAGTGTTAGGTGGGTACTCAAGGTCTGACCAGCACGTTGGGTTGATGTATAGGTCAGATATCTGCTAGTCGTAGCCACGGACTCTTTTCTTACATTCTCTGATGCTAGTCTATTAATTCGTGTATCCATCAGCTTGAAAGCATGCGCAGTGTGGTCTCGAAAATCAGCGGATGTAGTGTAGCATATATGGACGCAGTGACACCGTCTTGATGAAACTGAAACTGAGGCTCATGCACTTTCGCTCTGGACAGATTATGTTTACATGAGCAAGGGAATTACTGTCTGCTTTATGAGCAGTTTACTCCCCGTCAAATGTCGACACTGGGAACAGCTTTCAATGAGAATCGATTGTCAAAGGATAAGACAAGACAAACATAAACTCTCTTTAAAGAACAATAATAACACAAAATTTATACAGAACACTTATTACCTCATAGAGAAACTCACTGATGGTATAAAAACTAAGAAAAACAACATCCAAAACCCAAAGCAAACCAATTCGGTACCACAATAGACGACCTTTACACTGTATGATCTGGTTGTAGAGGACATATAATCGTAAACTTGTGCCGAATCATTGTTTGTGAAATATGGTATGAAAATATGCATATGTACACATATGAATAATAGTAAATGGAGAGATGGAATGGAACACACACCTGTAGGGTACCTAACGGAGAGATGACACGGAACATACACCTGTAGGGTATCTAACAGGCAGATGGCGTGGATCACACACCTGTAGGATATCTAACGGTGAGATGGCGTGGAACATCCATCTGTAGGGTATCTAACGGAGAGATGGTACGGAACCCACACCTATAGGGTATCTAACAGACAGATGAGACAGATGGCGTGGATCACACACCTCTAGGGTATCTGATAGATAGATGGTGTAGAACACACACCTGTAGTGTATCTAACAGAGAGATGGTATGAACACATACCTGTTAGGGTATCTAACGGAGAGATGACACAGAACACACACCTGTAGGGTATCTAACAGACAGATGGCGTGGAGCACACACCTGTAGGATATCTAACGGAGAGATGGGCGTGGAACATCCATCTGTAGGGTATCTAACGGAGAGATGGCATGGAACACACACCTGTGTGGTATCTAACGGAGAGATTCAATTCAATTCAGTTCAATTCAAGACACTTTATATTCTTTCATAAGAACTTGTGTTGTGGTGGGAACACATAAACACATGACATATGAGTACACAACATTGAATAATGTAAAATGTGCAAATGCGTTCACACCTGCACATGCCCACAAATTTAAAAACATGTAAATAAAGTAAGGCTTATTTTTCACATAAAACTAATCAATAACTCTACCCAACATACACTCCATTTTATATCCAGTCAATTTAATAAAATCAGCTGTACGCTAAATAAACCGTAAAAAAGGGGCCACACACACACACACCACACACACACACACACACACCACACACACATTCTACACGGGGTGAGAATTGAGATAATTTTAAAATCATTATCACTTAATTATCATCCCCCTCCCCAAAACATCTACACTCTCATTCTCTCCCACCACCCTCCCCCCACCCCCCCACCCTCTCTCTCTATCCAATTCCCGCCCTCACCTTCTCCTCTATCTTTATAACGACAGCATTAACATTTACTCAGGATGGTCAGGTCAGTGATTATTCAATAAACGGATTGAAATAGGCAAGAAACTACGATTCAGTCTGTTGGTTTCACATTTCAGTTGCCGGAATCGTCTATTTGAAGGCATCTTTTCATAAAAGGGGAACAGAGGATGGGTTTCATCACATACAATCTTCTGAGCTTTCTTAGGCACTCTTTTTTTCTAACATTTCTCCTAAACTTTGTTGCTTAACACCAATAAACTTACCACACCGTTTCACAATCTTTTCCAGCAAGCATTTGTTCTCCCATTTAATCCACCATACCACACTAAAAATGAAAAAGTGATCACAGATTCAATATTGCTTCTGTAGAATGCTTTTAAAACGTCACAGTTCACACCATAGGTATCTTAATTTCTGTAAGCAATCACTCTTGACTGACATTTTTATACACAGAGAGAGAATTAGAAGTGAATGTAAGTTTGTCATCGATAACAGACCTAAGTACTTATACTCAGTCACCCTTTCAACCTTGGTACGTGAGATCAGTAAATCTGGAATAGGATCAGCATTTCTTCAGAAGTCAATGATCAGCTCCTTTGTTTCTGGACATTAAGATCAAGGAAATTGGTGTCACACCACTGTGTAAACTTTTTCACAATTTCATTAAAAGCTCTATCTGAGTTGGAGAGATCTGTGACTGCAGTATCATCAGAGAATTTGATGATAAGGCTGTCATTGTTTCCTCTGCAGTCATTAGTGTAGAGAGTAAACAGACAAGGAGAAAGAAACTGTACCTTGGGGAGCACCCGTTGATGTATAAGAAACGGATGAAACAGAGTTATGAAAGCGAACCCACTGGGGGCGATTTACCAGTAAATCGATAATCCAGAGAATGAGATAAGAGGAGATGCCAAGTTGCTTTAGTTTACTGGCCAAAAGATGGGGCTGTATAGTGTTGGAGGCAGAGGAGAAGTCAACAAACAGAATATGTGCGAACGACTTGGGCTTTTCTAAGTGTGTAAAAACATGATGGAGAAGTAAAAGTGTGGCGTCTTCAGTGCCTCTGTTGTGTTTATATGCAAACTGAAGGGAATCAGCTGGTCCCGAGTCTGTACTAAGAGTCTTTTAATAAAAATCCGTTCAAAACATTTCATAAGAATAGACGTTAAAGCAACAGGTCGATAATCGTTAAGAGTTTGGGGACTGCGTTTTTTTGGTACAGGACATATCACAGACGTTTTCCAAATCACAGGGACAATGTGTTGTTGCAAAGATAGGTTAAAAAGCTTGGTAAAAGGACCTGCAAGCTGCGAATTACATTGATTTCAGGAGTTTACCTTCCAAGCCATCAGGTCCTCCCGCTTTTTGCACTTTTATCTTTGAAAGGACAAAAAGGAACTTCATACTCTTCGATTTCTTCTACCACGATCGTTTCGGTTCATGAGTTCTTGTCTAATTGAGGCTATTTCAACATTAAAATAATGTTTAAGATCGAGATGGTACGCAACCCACACCTATAGGGACAGACAGATGGCGTGGAACACCACACCTGTAGAGTATCTAACAGACAGATGGCGTGGATCACACACCTCTAGGGTATCCAATAGATAGATGGTGTAGAAACACACACCTGTAGGCTATCTAACGGAGAGATGGCATGGAACACACACCTGTAGGGTATCTAACAGATAGATGGTGTGGAACACACACCTGTAGGGTATCTAACAGATAGATGGTGTGGAACCACAACCTCTAGGGTATCTAACAGAAAGATGGCGTGGAACACACACCTGTAGGGTATCTAACAGACAGATGGCGTGGAACACACACCTGTAGAGTATCTAACAGACAGATGGCGTGGAACACACACTGTAGGTATCTAACGGACAGATGGCGTGGAACACACACCTGTAGGGTATCTAACAGACAATGGCGTGGAACACACACCTGTAGAGTATCCAACGGACAGATGGCGTGGATCACACACCTCTAGGGTATCTAATAAATAGATGGTGTATAACACACACCTGTAGGGTATCTAACAGAGAGATGGTATGGAACACACACCTGTAGGGTATCTAACAGAAAGATGGTGTGGAACACATACCTGTAGGGTATCTAACAGACAGATGGCGTGGAACACACACCTGTAGGGTATCTAACTGACAGACGGCATGGAACGCACACCTGTAGGGTATCTAATGGAGACATGACATGGAACACCCACCTGTAAAGTATCTAACAGACAGATGGCATGGAACACCCACCTGTAGGGTTTCTAACGGAGACATAGAGTGAAGACCTATCTGTAGGGTATCTAACAGACAGATGGCATGGAAAACGCACCTGTAGGTCATCTAATAGAGAAAACAAAAATGGCATGGAACATCTACCTGTACGTCATCTAATAGAGACAAATGGCATGGAACATCCATCTGTGAGGTATTTATTTGATAAAGTGATGGCATGGATTACTGTAGAGTGTGTAATAAAGACATAACATGAAACATCCACCTACGAAGTATCTGACAATGACATTAGCATGGAGCACCCACAAGCAAGTTATCTGACAGTCCATCTACCAGTTTGGAATCTGATACAGACTGACATGGCATGAGACAGCCACCTGTATGGTCTCTAACAAGTATAATATGAACCAACTAATTATGAGAGTATACAACAGCGGCATAGCATGAAACATCCACCGGTAGGATATCTAACAAAGACACGACATTGGTGCATCCACCTGTGACTAACTCAGATCAAACACAGAGCCGAAGGCGAGTACCAAAGGGAAGCAGATGAGGAAGGCGAGGTAGAAAATAGAGAGGGGAAAGGAAGAGGGGGAGGGGGGGGGGCGGGGGGAGGGGACATGTTCCTTGTTGCTGCAAAGTCTTATATCGATAGCTTTTAGTGGCGAGAATCAAACGTTTAGATCACTCAAAGGACACATATCGACTGAAACGTACAGTTGTAATTCTTGCAAATGTCGAATTGCAGGACGGGGAGACGGTCCCAGACAGCAAGGGTCCAAGGACCCACCTAGGGCCCACCTAGGTTTCTGGCTGATTCAGCTTGTCCAAGCTGGAGCTAGCTAGAACCAGGTGGACCCTAGTACCCTTGCTGTTAGGGTGTTTGTTTGTTTGAATAGGAATCTCTCATCATCCTTCTTTTCTCTCCCGAATGAGAGAAAGAGACACGAACTGAAGAGAGAGAGAGAGAGAGAGAGAGAGAGAAATTGGCAGGATTGCTGAAGTTAAAAAATTGAACAGGAATTTCTTTCCTCTTCCTTCTTTTCTCCCAAAAGAGGGACTAGAGAGGACGGACGAGGAGAGAGAGAGAGAGAGAGAGAGAGAAAATGGGTGGGGTGTCTGAAGTTAAAAAGAGACCAACAGTGAAGAATGATTGTTAACATGTAATCGCATAAAAAGCGTGCAACAAATTTTGAGGAACTGAAAATAATATATGATTTCAAGTCCTTAAAAGTTGTGAAACGACAGTAACAAAACGACTGGGTGTCCTCCCAATTGAAGGAAGAAACTAACGTTTTAACTTTGTTTGTTCGTCTGTTTATTTTTGTTATTAGGAGAAGGAAGAGAGGTGCAAGACAGTGGGATGTGGACACATACCTTACGGTAAATAGAGTTCAGAAAAGAGCTGAGTGGACATTCAAGGAAAGCAACTGATGTAGAAGCTGAACGTAGATCTGATCTGAGTAGTTTCCCTTGCATCACGAACGTTTCGATCTCCGAATTCTCTTGTCATCCGCAATGTCTCCGATGAATGAGTGATAACACTGATGCTGGTTTGGTATCTTTCGTGCGACCAGTGGCTCGTCGTGGCGTTTACAGCACAAAGTTGAAAACTGAAATAACTTTACGCGTAAGAGTGTGCGTATGTTGTGTGCTTCCACACACGCCGACGCGCATGAACACGACGCGAGGTGCTAATGAACATCAGTCCACTGGTATTTGACAGGACATTCACCAAATGCACACCAAGACACGCGCGTTCGCTCTCTCTCTCTCTCTCTCTCTCTCTCTCTCCTCTCTCTCTCTCTCTCTCTCTGCGATGGGTGTACGTGCAGGCCCTATTCATAACTACCAGTAAGAACGTAGGATCGTAAGAAATACATTTTGTCTAATATCACTCTTAGCAGAAAGTTTCAAATCTCGACAGCGCAGTCTCTCATCTCTCTCTCTCTCTCTCTCTCTCTCTCTCTCTCTCTCTCTCTCTCTCTCTCTCTTCTCTAGTATACAAACCATGCATTAATGCGTCTTCACACACAGGCCTACGCGGGAACGTGTATTCGAACTTCCATTATCCCCTCCATGTATTTGAAAGATGCCAACACATATATCTTAGCGATGAAAAAAACCGATGTCCCAAGTCCATTTTTCACAGATTTTGACGCGGTTGAGAATCAGTTCAGGGCGCGTGTGTGTGTGTGTGTGTGTGTGTGTCATTCATTTAAACGTCTTTCCACTAAACGTGATATTAGACGAAAAAAAAAAGGAGTGTGTCAGAGAATAAGACTAGTGCATGACTGAAAGTTATAGAGTTCCAAGTATGCATGCATGTATGTGTGAATGTGTGTACACATATGGTGCTTAGGCGGTTATTTAAATATATCTGATTAAAGAATATGTATATAACTACACTATTAGAAATAAGAAACAGAAGGGAAAAAAAAAACCAATATATATATAACAACAACAAAATCAGTGAACACCCCACCCACCCCTTCCTTTCCTTCCCTATCTATCCTCTCCCCGTCCCTCCTCCCCCTCCATCACTTTTTATTAAGAAAAAAATTTCAGATACTGTAGTGACCAATTGGATTATATCTAAACTTACAAAAAAATCTTAGGTTAAAGCTGGTGAATTGTATATAATGTGTAAGTTATTTTGCAACAAAAACTGGAATAAAAGTATTTACAAGTTCTTACGTGTGTGCTTATGCTTGTGCACGCACATGTATGAGTGCATGTTGCGTTTGCGCGTGTGTGTATACATATTCGAGTGTGTTTGAGTGTGTGTGTGTACATATGTGAGTGCTTATATGAATAATAATCGTAATTACAAAGCACTTAATTTTTCAACAACAACAAAAAAAAATTCAAAGGAAAAGAAAAAACAATTGACAAAACTAATCAATTTAACAACCATCAAGGCACAGAACCGTAACTTTTCTCCGTCTTTGTCACTTTTAAGCTTTGTACATTATTCCATCTTCCCTCCCCACACTTATGCCCGCCCCACATACATCACAAAAAGGAACCTATAAATACTTCCCAATGGAGTGCGCTCTAAGCATACAAAAAACTCATGTGTTAGAGCTGGTGACTCAAATATGGCCTGTGCACTATTTTGTCTCAACACTGGAATTATTTTTTTCATGTCTTGACATGCAACAATATGTTCACGTGTTATTTTCTTTTTACATAAACACACTATGTTTTTAACATATTTTGTTTTAAAAAGCATCAAGTTTCCACCTATACATCAACGAAAGTATATTTTTATTTAAACTAAAGTTATGTTGAATAATTTTAATATCAAAAGTATCAAACTGATTTTGATTGTCATGTTCTATCATTCTATCTTTGATTTTTTTTCAAAATATGTGTTTTAACTAGGTTGCATTGCTCATGTACCGATAAGGCTAGTGTAAGATATTCAGAACCAGAGATATGTTTTGCTCCACATTTAGCTGCCCTATCTACTTTATCGTTATAATAAAAGGAACAGTGTGAAGGGATCCAACAAAAGGATAACTGGGTGCCTCCTTCAATAGCATATGGATCAAACAGCTGACCTCAATAATCATTTCAGGTCTAGTATGCTGATGAAAATCTTTTAGCGCCTGAAGGACTGATTTTGAATCTACACAAAACAGAACTTGAAATATTGTTTGGGGGAAATTTAAAAGGTAATTCAAAGCCATGAGTATTGCTGTTAATTCAGCTGTGAATATGGATATGTTACATCCAATGTAAAAAGATTTCTCCACCTCAAGTCTGGGATTAAGAATGCACAACCTGTTTGCTTACCAATACATGAACCATCTGTGTATATTTTTAATTGGTTAGTGTATTTCTCGTCAATATGACACTTTGTATAACTTGTGAGCATATTGATATTTTCATCTTTTTTAATGTTGGTGTGATCAATATCAAAATGGGCTTTTTTAAGTTCCAGGGTGGAATAGGACAAAAAGATGGTCTGGGAGAGAAAGCTTCCTTTTCTAAGGAAACCCCAGAATCTGAAAGTATTTTTGATGTATAAGTTGCTATAGTTATTGAGAAGTTATAGACTTTGCTCTTTTCGGAAAATCAAAATCTGATCTCATTTTAATTTCTGATTTGATATGTGTTTTTCTAGCTGTACTTTTAATGACAAATTTACAACATGTTAAATCTCTATAATCATCTAGAGGATGTACCTGAGCTTCATGATATGTACGTGACGATGATGCGTGCACAGGAAGTCCAAGGCTAATTTCAACGCCTTACATTCAATACTTTGCAGTTTTTGTAATAGATATTTAGGCGCATTGAAGAATATTCTTGGCCATAAGTTACTTTTGATCTCATTAAAGACTTACATAGAGTAATCAAAGTTGCTGGATCTTGTCCCACTTTTCTTTAGAAATAATTTTCAGAAAGTTTAATGTTTTTCTCGCTTTTGTTAATAAATATTCGATATGAAAGTTCCATGATAACTTAGATGTAAAATAAACTCCTAGAAATTTAATCTCTGTTACGTACTTAAGAGGGGTATCATCCAATGTGAAAACAGGCATACTTTCTGGGTAGATCCACTGTTAAAAAGAATCATATTTGTTTTTTCGGTTGACAGACTTAATCCATTTAGCTTCATGTAATCCACCATCTTGTTTAGTTCTCCCTGATAGATCTTTTTGACGAATTTTATATCTCGCTGCGAAGTTTTCTTTTTTAACGTTACATCCATCCACATGCATATATCGTCGGCATATTGGACAAGAACAACATTTTTTGATAATTTGTTTGGCAGATCATGCATTAATAACGAGAAGAGAAGTGGCGCTAATACTGACCCTTGAGGTATTCCCATTGAAAGTGTTCTACTTGTGGAATATGTTTTTCCCACTCTTGTTCTTATTACCCTATCCTTCAGAAAACATCTGACATAGTTGTATATATTTCCTGTCAAACCAATGTTTTTAGTTTGTTCAATAGCTGTAAATGCACACTTGATCGTAAGCCTTATTTATGTCGAAAAAAGTAGCAAGAACACATTTTCGTCTAGCAAACTGTTTCTTTATATTTGTTGATTAATTTCACTAAAATTTCTGTAGTGGATCGACCTTTCTGGAAACCAGCTTGATTAATTGGCATTATGTTATATTTTTCACAGTAATGTACAAGTCTATTCATAACAATTCTTTCTGAAAGTTTACATACATGTGAAGTTAATGCAATGGGTCTATAATTCTTAGGATCCTTTGTACATTTTCCTTGCTTATGAATTGGAACAACGATCGACTGTTTCCATATTTTGGCATAACACCATTGCTCCAACATGTACTAAATAATTTATGAAGAAACTCTACAAAGTTTTCAGACAAATTTCTTAACATTTGATTAGATATTGCATCTAAACCAATAGATGATTTTCTTAATGGTATGGATCTAATGGCTTCTTTTACTTCTTGGTAGTTATAGGAGCATTGATATTGTTACTATTGTCTGCTGTTGATTCATCCTGTGCTTTACTACTTTCTTCTTTATCGCTGTATATTTGGTCAGTACTTGTTAGACCTTCAGTGCGGCTTACCTCAGCAAACATGTTTACAAAGGCTTCTGCTTTCTCATCAGCACTAAGAAGACTGTTGTTATCTATTTTTATAGGGTACTGTGGTGATGTTAATCCATTGTTCATAGCTTTCAGTTCCTCCCACACTTTACCAATATCTTTATGATTCTTAACTTCAGAGTTACAAAATTCATTCCAATGCTGCAACTTTGCATCATCTATGACATCTACACTTTCTTTATCCGCCTTTTTCATTTCTTTATGATTACTTGCTGATCTCTTTTTACAATAAATCTTGAATCTTTCTTTTTTCTTTTTGTTGGCTGTTTTACATTTTTTGTTCCACCATGTATTTCCATTATGTTTCTTTGACTTTGTGTTTTTTTATCTTCGGGATCGACTTGTCAGCTGCTGCTAAAATATGTTTACAAAATGCAGTGTATTGGTCATCTACATTTTCATTAGCTGAAAACACTATGTCTGTGTTGTTAAGATTGATTTGAAAAAGTGACCAATCTGCTTTTTGTAAATATATTTTGGAATAATATCTTCTGAGATTTCCTGTTCTAATATGTCATTCAACGATATTATTATTGGAATATGATCTGATCCCAGTGGGTTATCTCCAGTTTCCCACATTGAGTTTACTACAAGTGATGGAGATGTAAAGGTTAAATCGATGGCTGAGGGGTTATGGGTGGCTATATCTGGAATGCGAGTAATACTTCCATTATTTAGCAAATATAGATTAGAATCAGCTATGTTATCTAGTAATCTATTACTTGTAACATAAGAGCAGCCATGGTCCCAAAAAGGAGCATGTGCGTTAAAATCTCCTCCAATAACCCATTTGTCTCTTTGGTCTTGGAACCCTTTAGCCATTCTGTTTCGTATCATCAGGTCCTTTTGGAAGGTAAACCGAGGCAATGTTCAATATCAAAGAAGATGTAATATTTAACCATTGCTGCACAGCATGAAGCAGAAGGGATGTTACTGGATACTGGTGGAGTTCTTTCACAAAAATCCAGGCCTTCACGCACGTAGATAGCTGTTTGTATTCGATCCGCACATTGTTCATAAACTGGGGGGTGATAGAACCCTGGTAAATGTGGTAGATTATCACTGTTGACATTTTAGTGATTGTAATAATAATACATGAAACTTTTTATTCCAAGATATTGATTCAAGTATGATATATTTCTTGTTATGGAGCGACAATTCCATTGGAGAAGCTTAATAGTGTGTGTGTGTGTGTGTGTGCGTGTGTGCGTGTGCGCGCTCGCGCGCGCGCGGCGCGCGTGTGTGTGTGTGTGAGTTGTCTTCTTCCTGCGGAAATGGTGTGCATCTATTTTTGTCTTTTGACTCAGCACTGGGTTTACCCGTGCTGTAAAATAGATGGTTTCCCCGAACCACATCTAAATACAGTTTCGGCCACCTTCTCAGCCCCTCCCCCCCCCCCCCTCTCCCCCTTTCCCTTCCCTCATCTCCCCCATCCCCACCTCTCTACCCCTGATCTTTCAAAGATCCCTCCCGCCCCACGTGCAAGCACTCAGTCGAACTCGTTTACTTGCACACACTCGAACACCCAACCATCACCATCACCATCATCACCATCACCATCACCCTCTCTCTCTCTCTCTCTCTCTCTCTCTCTCCAACACCCGACGTCTCACTCTCTTTTCTTTTCAACCCTCGACTGAGCCTCACTTACTAAACAGTAAAGTGGGTCAGCAATATTACTGCGTAATTGTGCACGACTGCAAGCAGACTTGGAATGATTCCAAGGCCAGCTGAACGGCCGCGTCAGATAACAGGGCACTGTCGTCAACCTGCCTCTCCTCCCAGTCAATTCGTATTGTGGACAGTATGGTTCAAATCGAATGCGTCAACAGTTCAGAACTGAAATAATCTGTTATATAACCAGGAAGCCGTCTTTTGTTTTTTGTTTGTTTGTTTTTGTTTTGTCTGTGTGTTTGCGCATGCGTGCGTGCGTGCGTGCGCGTGCGCGCGCGCGTGCGTGCGAGTGTGTGTGTGCGCATGCGTGCGTGCGTGCGTGTGTGTGTGTGTGTGTGTGTGTGTGTGTGTGTGTTCAAACACAGAAACACTCGCAACAGTTTGATCGCGGAAAATAGGAGTACATACAGGGCTTATTATTCCATTCATCAACGAGGACTTACCATTATGTGCTCTAACTACGCATGGAAATGTTGAGAGGAGAAAATCGCAGTAATATACACCAGTATGGTAACACTATCGCAGTCTATATATGAAACAAAGGAGTGAAAGAGGAATCCAGCAAATTTGAGCAGATACACGAAGATACGTCCAGGCACTGTTAGTGGAAGGGGAACAACTTATACACAAGACCTTGCGAGTATTGACGTGTCGTATTTTTAGAGAAGGTTTTCGTTGTAGGGTGTTTTTGTCAGCTCGCAGCAGCTGTACAGTGTTCTAGATTTTGTTGTGCTGTGCATACGAATTAACGTGGCAGACCGTTGTCTTCCAAGAAACCCGAAGGAAAGTGGTTTCACCTTAAAGTGCACATATAGGGGGCCTATTTCTTTAGCACTAACTCGTCTACGTAGCTGCTTTTCGTGGGCTTTGTTGGTGTGTGCAAGTGGACCTTTGCAGATAATCGGAGCGAAATATGCAAGTGCTACTGTCAGCATGAATACAGTGATCTGACAGGTTGCCGATTCAGTGTCAATTCGTTTCATTTGATGTGAAATCCATTACTCCAAGCGAGTCACCATGCCATCCAAAAGGCGACGTTCCAGACGAAACAACGTAAACTTTGCAATGCACTCACCACAGTGACAGCAGCTGAGACGTGGTACACTCCTCATTCAACCGTTCCAGAACAGACCACAGAATGTGTTGTGTGCCACCGATCGGACCAGTCTGTTCTAGGACCTCCCTGGCACGGAAAGTGTGTTACGTGCATGAAGGATACAGGTGTGCCTCACGCCAACCATCTTCGATGCCCCCCTTGCCCTGACCAGTCTGTATCGTCCAAAATGAGCGTTGTCATCGGCAAAGTGAAGAATGTGTGGTTGTCTGCCACCAGCAGCAAACAGGCAGAATCCGCTGTCCAGCCTGTGGTATCCATACTGCACAGACGTTGGAATTCTTGTGTCAGGAATGTAAAGTGCTGGTCTGTCCGTTGTGCAAACTGGCCGAACACGAAGGCCATGCTACCGAAGTCTTCGGCTTGCCGTAGCAGATGCCAAACGGAGAGTTGCAGATGCCAGCAGCACTCGACTCCGTGACTTTGAAGAACGTCTGCATGCTGTGTGGAGAGAAACCCAGAAGAGAGGAGAGACGTTCGTCAGACACGCAAGGGGTGGCACGATATCCAGACGTCAGCCGCTGACGC
>CM031595.1:124208873-124219035 GCA_018398815.1 Conus ventricosus
AAAAAACCCCCAGTCCTGAAGCCGGACCATAAACCCAAGGGGCTCCCCATCAAGCAGTGCTGAAGAAGACGTGAAGAGACTTTTTTCAACAACTGTGGTGTGGTGTGAAAGCGTGGTTGTGTGTGGAAAAACCTGGCCAGGTAAGAAGTCATTTTATTATAACCCGGATTAGGAAGTATTGATCTTTATGTTTTGATATTTCATTGTGTGTGATTGATTGTTCATGATTAATTATAAGTAGCATAGAAAATTGTATTTCTTGTTCTCAGTCGTGTTAGGAAAGAATCGAATGCGTGACATCCCATTCCCAGAGAGAGGTGAATGTTTGATGGGCGCATGAGTGTGCATATGCGTGTATGAGTGCAAAGATAACCTGGTGTGTTAAGCCTGACTAATAATACATCAACTTAGTGCACTTAAGCAATACCATCACGATTTCGCCCGTCCTGGACAGTGTGTGTGTGTTTAAGTACTCTGCCTTTGACTGTTTGCACCTAGATCTTCACGACTCGGTCCTCATAATTTCAACTTTACATTTGTTCGTGTTCAGATCAATGGGTTACGCTGTTCTTTATCATGATTTGTACGGTAGTGCTCTTGTGATCTCTAATTTTTTATGTACTTATTTTCGTTTTCACGTCTTCTTCGTTTCTTTCTAAACAGTCATCCCCCAACCCACCGAGGCCCTCACTGTCTTCGGTGCCTCAGGTAAGGTAATGCTTCTTAGCGCCCAGCTGACCACGAGGGCCATACCGGGCTGTCACCGCATTGAAGTCAACTCACAGTCACATAAAAAAAATCATTTACAACAACCCTTTAAAAAGCATACCTTCAAAAAACACACCAGAAATTTTGTTAAAAGTGTTTCTTCTGTGAAATTTCAGATCAGACGAAAAATGTTATTAATCTCATTTCAGAAAGTCAAAGTTCACATCAGGTGGGACATCTCTGAACAAGGTTTTCATGGAGTCTGCTGTAAAATGTTTTAAGTCTCTGTCACGACCGACCCCTGGAGGTCTGCCCTGACAGGATCGGTCTAGTGGGAGTGAAGGGAGTGACTGACCTCACACGCTCCGCAAGAGACCACACAATAAAGATTACGATACAACACCCCATTTATTCACACCAGCAAAATAAACATTCCAACACACGCACCATGCACGATCACAATAAAGCACTCCAACGCACACAACATGCACAATCACGATCAAGCACTCCAACGCACACCAACATGCACAATCACGATCAAGCGCTCCAACGCGCACAACATGCACAATCACAATCAAGCACTCCCACACCCACAACATGCACGATTATAAATAAAATTTCGCCATACGACGTACACGATCACAATTACAGCACTCCAGCACATATGACATAATACACAATTATAAAGGAATATTCCCAGTATCAATCCTTTCTCACACCATGGAGCGCGTCCACATCCCTGCCCCTGTCAAGTCCGCAGGGAGCACCCTGTCGCACTAGGTGCTCCGAGCCGGGCTGGTTCTCGCAGGGAGTCGCCCAAAGCCGACAACCCTCGACTCCCAAGCGGGCAGTGAAGAGAGTGTCCCGGGGGGGGGGGGGGGGGGGGGACGTAGCTGTTACTGGAGGTCCTGGACAGGGGTCCAGGCCGGCCAGTCAAGACGGCGGGCTCTTCTAGCAGTCCACGGTCCCGACCAAGGCGTGCCTCGACCAGCGCGTGGCACCATCCCGTCCGTGGTCTCAGCCAGAACGTGGCCTCGACCAGCACGTGGCACCATCCAGTTCGTGCTCCAGGTGAAGCCCCCGGGAGAGGGGGAGGACGTAACTGGGAGGAGAGTCGGAGAGGAGGAAAAGAAGAAGGAAGAGGAAGGAAGAAGGGTACTGGAACCCTGCCGTCAGTACCGTTTGACCATTGCTGTCAAGTCTTAACAGCCACTCGCATGATGGGCGAGGGAGTGTATTCAACGCACACAGTAAACCCATTGAATCAAGTCTTCTCACACGATGCAGGTAAAAGACTGCATTAAATCAACAGGTTATAAAACAATATGAATTATCTTCACCCTTCTCTCACTCACGCTTAACGTTTTCCTTCCTTAGGAAATAAATCAACACAGCGACCATCGCTTAATAACTGCCACCACATTTGCAATAATAATTCAATGGCATAACTGTCACATTTTATATAAACACATTTCAAAATAACACAAATCTCCAACCACGCATCCGAACGACAAATCATGCGTACGCACGCTCGTGAACATAAAACTCGTTCTCCTTGCACACACAAACAGACGGTGGCCGAAGGATAAAGTCCGGCGAATGTGACAGGGGCGGACGAGCGAGACCAAGCAAGTTCCAACCCTGAATCACCAGGTTCTCTCCCGTCCCCACCGACTACCGCATCACCAGATGCATAAACAGGAGAAAGAATTTTTGAAATAATTTAGAATGGCCAGGTTAAAGATTGAATTAACCAGAGAAAAGGTCTCACACAATATTTCTCTTACAATTTCGAAAACAAAAGAAATTGCGCAAAAGAGAAGACTAAGCCGGCTAACAACAACAAATCAAACAAACAGACCACGAAACTGATGCTTACCAGCTACCCGTGGGTGACCCCGAAGAGGCGGGTCAAAGGACTCTCTCTACCCCTGTCCAGTCGAGAGGACAGAGGCGAAGATGCGGAAACAGAAGAAATGATGTCCCTCTCCTACAGGCCGACTGCAGGAATTGAAAGTACTGACTGTACTCTCGAATGATAAGGTAAAGAACCAGGACTGGAGCAGGCGCCCCCAGAGACATCTTCCGCTCGAGTGAAGAGCTAACCTCCCTCAGCAATGGCGGCCAACATGCCATGCTGCGTCACAGAGTGAGCATACTTCAAACTAAAAGAAACGAAGCACGTGCGACAGGTAAAAAGACAGGCGAGAGGCCGATAGACAGAAAGTTCGAGAGAAAGGTACCGGCCACCCGTGAACTTGCAGGATGAATAGCACGGGCGGTGGAATTAGAGAGAGAGAGAGAGAAAGCAAACCGAGTTGAGCTGAACCCACACCAAGGTGCAACTGCACCACAAGCCACCCTAAGGGACGGATACACGACAACAGCAACGACAATAAAACAATAAGTAAATTCCGCCACCCTAGGTGGGTCGAACGTCGTAGGCCTCGCGACAAACTCGTGACAAAACCCCCCCCTTCTAAAAGCATCTGTTTCTCTGAGATACAGTGCTCCTTTGAACCTTGTCGCATGTGCAACTTCACAACAATGGGACCGAACCCAACTCTCTGTGATCGACAGAGTACGATGAATCCAATACAAACATTCCACGATAGAACACACGGGGAAATACATAATACTACATTTATCAAACAACTAAGCAAAACCTTCCAACCATGAAAGTAACAATCCGAACCATTGGTGATTCACTACCGTTAACCTCACTGAAGTGACAACCGTCACTACAACCTGATACAGAGACCAAAAAGGGATATAACTCTGGTTGAGGGGAGGTGTCCCTCTGACTGATTTTCAAATATGCTAACTACGGAGCTCGGCTAAGATAGTCAGCATCCGTATTACAGGAACCCTTGATATGACGGAAAGTGAACGCATGACTCTGCAGTTCCACTGCCTAACTCATGAGTCGACGACTGACTGGCCGGATCCGGTCCAAGCACTGGAGAGGATGATGATCGCTCTCCAGTACAAACTTCCGGCCGTACTTCTTCTTGGGCACGCCAGTGCGCGTCCAAATCTGCCTGAGAGATTCAGCAACAGTAGGGGCATCGATAGTCCTAAGCGGGACAGCCTCTGGGTATCGACTCACAGATTCTACCACTACCGAAGTGTAGCGGTGACCGCGATCGGATGGAGGATTAATGGGTCCCACCAGGTCGACCCCAACCTTGCTGAATGGCTCCCCAACCCGTGGCACTGACCCTAGGGGAACACGCTTCAAACGACCCCTAGGCGTTGTCCGTTGGCAGACATCGCAACTGCGGCAGTACTGCCTGACCTGTGAGTTCATCCCTGGCCAGAAGAAATCCTGCCTAACTCGCTCGAGAGTCCGCTTGGAGCCCATATTGACCTGCCATGGGGAATCGTGGGCCTGCCGGAGGACAGACTCTCTCAGGGCTTTGGGGAACCACAAGCTGCTTGGCCACACGATCTGCCTGGGTAAAAACCCTAAAAAGGATCCCCTTGTGGAGCTTGAAGCTCACCTTGGCGTGTCGGGCCGACTGAGCGGGACGATCCACCAGTCGTCGCAGGCGTTGGACATCCCAGTCCTTGGCCTGAAGACGAGCGATGGAAGCAGGATCGGCCTTTTGCAAGAACCTCGTCAGAGATCGGCTTTAGAACCGGGCGCAATTCCTGTTCCTGCTTCTTAGCTTTGGCGCGTGTGGTGACTCCCACACACGCCTGTACGGGCAAATCCGTAGCACACGGACTGACTGCGTCCGTCTGCGAAGGTGATCGTATTCCCTACGATAAGGGTAATACAGAGGTCGCTCCACCGCGATGGCCCATACTTCGCCACAGAAGTAGGGGGTGGAGATAGGAATAAGTACAGAAGGACGGGTGGAGGTAAAACCAGCCTCCAACCGCACACATCGTAACTGGCGCCCCGCCGGGCCTTAGGGGAAACTAAATCCTTATCCACAAGAGTGTTGATGCTCCCGAATCCCTGATGGTGTCGACCAAGATGAACCAACAACAGAGAGAAACACTGGGCACTCTGAATCACCAGAAGCTGGGATGGAACCCACGTTAGCTGAGGCACGAGGACGTTGGAAAGGACCAGCCCCACGACTAACCAGCGGCTTTAGGACAATCTTTCCATAATGTGGCCAGACGACCACAAAGAAAACACAGTCGGGGCACTGAAATCCCCGATGAACTGCCTGCCTTGTTCACCCCACTAGCAGTTGTCGGCACCTTATTGCTATTAAATCCTGTGGAGGGCTTCCTCTCCGTATCTGGGCGATGCCCATAAGCCCTGCGAGCTTCAGCAAACACCTCAGCTGTGTGAATCGCAGCGCGAAATCCTGAGGTGCTGTCTCGCCTATCCCGGATCCTCAACTCTGGGGACACAGTGTTGGTGAGCTGTTCAATGAGGATCAGATCCTCCAGCTCCAACTTAGCTAACTGACGCCAGTACCCTAGCGTCTTGCGCAGCCTATCACCAAACTGCACGAAGGTCTCGTCATTATTCTTCTTCATGGACCTGAACTTCCTCCTGTACGTCTCTGGGGTAAGGTGGAAACGCATTACGCAGAGCCAACTGCATGTCTGCATAAGACGCGCCTTCATTTAGAGTGAGCACACACTCCTTGCAGACCAGATAATCCAGAAAGAGGTGCATAGCCTTTTGTTCCTCAGACAATTGGTATGAACAAGCAACCTGTCAAAATGCTCTAAGAAATGTCAATGTCCCACTAGGTCTGAACTCTGGAAGCTTTAACTTTGGGCCTCTAACTCTATCACCTGCCTGGCGATTAACCCCCTGGTTTACAGAAGCGGGAGGCCGCGAAAGAAGTTGTTCCATCTCCTCCCTACGCAGAGCCTCCATCCTGTCTAGTTCTTCCCTACGGAGGGCAGCCTCCTCCCTACGCTGATCAGCCTCTTCCCTACGCTGATCCTCCTGTCTGGCAGCCTCCTCTCTACGCTGAGGCCTCCTGTCTGGCAGCTCCTCTCTACGCTGAGCCTCCTGTCTGGCAGCCTCTTCCCTACGCTGAGCAGCCTCTTCCTTACGAAGGGCCTCCTGTCGGGCAGCCTCTTCTCTACGCAGCATAGCCTCCTCCTATGCATAATCTCCTGTCTGTCAGTCTCCTCTCTGCGCAGAGCCTCTTGTCTAGCGGCCTCCTCTCTACGCTCTTCCCTACGGAGAGCTTCCTGCCTGACTGCCTCTTCCCTACGAAGAGCTTCCTGCCTAGCAACCTCTCCCTACGTTGGGCCCTCATCTCCCGTCGCTGTCGCTCTAGAAACATCAGGACGGAAGTGATGTCTGGGCGGGGTTCACCACTCCCGACACGGGAGGATGATCCGTCTGACCCGTCCCTTGGGTCTCGACTTTCCCATAAGGAAAGTCTTCTGGGGCATGCCCCTTACGAGGAAGAAGCCTGGAGAGGAGAAGGTTTCGGTCTCCGCGACTCAACAGAAGCCCACAGTTGCTTCGCTATACTCTGACGCTTCCGAGCGGAAGTGCCAGTCGGGGTCTCGACAGGGAGACCCCCCAGCGAAGAGGTAGTAAAAGTACTCACTGGACTACCTGCTACAGCACTGGAATAGGTTAGAAGTTACCGTAGTACGAAGTACTGGTACTAATAGTAGGGACTACAGTAACATTTTGAATACCCTTCTTCTTCGACGCCCGCGTCGCCATACCACCAGCGCCGGACGTCGCCATGACAAACAAATCCTACAGTTTTCCAAATACAGGGGAAAAAACAATTCCACTAGAGAAAAAAAAAACAAATATTTTAGGGGCGTGTGTATATGTGTGTATGTGTGTGTGTGCGTGTGTGCGGACAAGTTCCGGCTGCTCCCACTCTGGCAACACCGCGCTCTACAGCACGAGCAACAGTGCGGTGGGGCTCACCGAAAAAAAAAAAAAAAAAAAACTATGTCCGGCTGCCCCCACTCTGGCAACACCGCGCTCTACAGCACGACAACAGTGCGGTGGGGCTGGCCGAGAAAAAAAAAAACAAAACAAAAACCTAGCAGACGGAATCCGGAGAGAGAAAAAAAAACCACTAGCGTCCGATACAACCCCCTGTACTCTAACAACCCGGTAGAGAAAAAAAAAACAAGAACTGGCTAAATACAACACAGGAATGGAAGACTGAGCGGCAACAGAAGGGCAAGACTTACGGCCGTACCTGCGTGAGGTACCCGGCGGAAGGAGGTCTGGACGCGGTCGACTCCCCTTGGTCTCACCTCGACTCCCGAGTCACGCCGGATGTTCCCTCAGGCCACAAAAAGACTCCCTTCACACTAGAGTCACCCAGCCAACCACCCACAAACAAACCACGACAAACTGACTAAACATATACAAAACAGACAAAACTAAACAGGTACTCCGCGAAACGAGGGAGACAGTCAGAGCCCTTCACATCCCGGACGAGCCCCACAATTGTCACGACCGACCCTGGAGGTCTGCCCTGACAGGATCGGTCTAGGTGGGAGTGAAGGGAGTGACTGACCTCACACGCTCCGCAAGAGACCACACAATAAAGATTTACGATACAACACCCCATTTATTCACACCAGCAAAATAAACATTCCAACACACGCACCATGCACGATCACAATAAAGCACTCCAACGCACACAACATGCACAATCACGATCAAGCACTCCAACGCACACAACATGCACAATCACGATCAAGCGCTCCAACGCGCACAACATGCACAATCACAATCAAGCACTCCCACACCCACAACATGCACGATATATAAATAAATATTTCGCCATACGACGTACACGATCACAATACAGCACTCCAGCACATATGACATATACACAATTATAAAGGATATTCCCAGTATCATCTCTTTCTCACACCATGGAGCGCGTCCACATCCCTGCCCCTGTCAAGTCCGCAGGGAGCACCCTGTCGCACTAGGTGCTCCGAGCCGGGCTGGTTCTCGCAGGGAGTCGCCCAAAGCCGACACCCTCGACTCCCAAGCGGGCAGTGAAGAGAAGTGTCCCGGGGGGGGGGGGGGGGGGGGGACGTAGCTGTTACTGAGGTCCTGGACGGGGGTCCAGGCCGGCCAGTCAAGACGGCGGGCTCTTCTAGCAGTCCACGGTCCCGACCAAGGCGTGGCCTCGACCAGCGCGTGGCACCATCCCGTCCGTGGTCTCAGCCAGAACGTGGCCTCGACCAGCACGTGGCACCATCCAGTTCGTGCTCCAGGTGAAGCCCCCGGGAGGGGGGAGGACGTAACTGGGAGGAGAGTCGGAGAGAGAGGAAAAGAAGAAGGAAGGAGGAAGGAAGAAGGGTACTGGAAACCCTGCCGTCAGTACCGTTTGACCATTGCTGTCAAGTCTTAACAGCCACTCGCATGATGGGCGAGGGAGATGTATTCCAACGCACACAGTAAACCCATTGAATCAAGTCTTCTCACACGATGCAGGTAAAAGACTGCATTAAATCAACAGGTTATAAAACAATATGAATTATCTTCACCCTTCTCTCACTCACGCTAACGTTTTCCTTCCTTAGGAAATAAATCAACACAGCGACCATCGCTTAATAACTGCCACCACATTTGCAAATAATAATTCAATGCATAACTGTCACATTTTATAAACACATTTCAAAATAACACAAATCTCCACCACGCATCCGAACGACAAATCATGCGTACGCACGCTCGTGAACATAAAACTCGTTCTCCTTGCACACACAAACAGACGGTGGCCGAAGGATAAAAGTCCGGCGAATGTGACAGGGGCGGACGAGCGAGACCAAGCAAGTTCCAACCCTGAATCACCAGGTTCTCTCCCGTCCCCCACCGACTACCGCATCACCAGATGCATAAACAGGAGAAAGAATTTTTGGAAATAATTTAGAATGGCCAGGTTAAAGATTGAATTAACCAGAGAAAAGGTCTCACACAATATTTCTCTTACAATTTCGAAACAAAAGAAAATTGCGCAAAAGAGAAGACTAAGCCGGCTAACAACAACAAATCAAAACAAACAGACCACGAAACTGATGCTTACCAGCTACCCGTGGGTGACCCCGAAGAGGCGGGTCAAAGGACTCTCTCTACCCTCTGTCCAGTCGAGAGGACAGAGGCGAAGATGCGGAAACAGAAGAAATGATGTCCCTCTCCTACAGGCCGACTGCAGAATTGAAAGTACTGACTGTACTCTCGATGATAAGGTAAAGAACCAGGACTGGAGCAGGCGCCCCCCAGAGACATCTTCCGCTCGAGTGAAGAGCTAACCTCCCTCAGCAATGGCGGCCAACATGCCATGCTGCGTCACAGATGTGAGCATACTTCAAAACTAAAAGAAACGAAGCACGTGCGACAGGTAAAAAGACAGGCGAGAGGCCGATAGACAGAAAGTTCGAGAGAAAGGTACCGGCCACGCCGTGAACTTGCAGGATGAATAGCACGGGCGGTGGAATTAGAGAGAGAGAGAGAGAGAAAGCAAACCGAAGTTGAGCTGAACCACACCAAGGTGCAACTGCACCACAAGCCACCCTAAGGGACGGATACACGACAACAGCAACGACAATAAACAAATAAGTAATTCCGCCACCCTAGGTGGTCGAACGTCGTAGGCCTCGCGACAAACTCGTGACAGTCTCACATAATACAAGTCCCAACACTCTAAAAAGAATGTTTCACTGTGAGTAGCACATGACATAGCATCTGTAGTCCCCTGCGGAGTCTCTTTCTGTAGAAACCGATACGAGAAACCTTATCAAAGGTAGACTGGACGTTGGAGCAGAGATAGACGACAGTGTCCTGTCTGGTCAGGGACTAGACTGCAGAGACAATAATATCAGCACTGCGTGATCACCTTCAGCAACGAAACGTCCTGCTGCACATAACCCTCTCCACCACCTCCTCCCTGTTTCTCCTACAGTGCATTCAGACATGACCTTTCTAGTTTTGTAAGGTCAGTACCTTAAAGAACAATGTGCTATGTTCAAGACGCATAGACAGAGCATCATAGAGATTATTTACGTGTTTTGGATGAACTCGATAGTAGATCGACATCCCTTAAAGGACAAAGACCACAGTATTACATAGGAATTCCCGAAATTTCCAGACTGATGATAGGTTAGTGCCTGATAGTCAAACGACTTGCCCCAAAGATAATTTGACAATTTGCCAGTAGCCCACATGATGGAAAGACAGTCCCTGTCAATAGCGCTGTGCCCGGACTTCCTGCTTAGAAGTATGTAACTGATGTAGGCCCTACGTGACGGGGAGAACCATTATCATCAAAACATATCAACTCTTTGTAACGATACAGCATGATCGCAGATGTTTCACATCACCTGGTTACACTGCAAAAGGTAAATTCATATTGAGGATCTCACAACTTGAAAACATGCCATGACAATCAGTTCCTTTGAACGCATCTTCGCAAAATATTTCAGTTTCTTTGAAGGCATCTTCAGAATTACCGTTCACACCATTTTTTTT
>CM031595.1:124220035-124320035 GCA_018398815.1 Conus ventricosus
TGTCTGTCTCTCTCTTCTCTCTCTCTCTCTCTCTCTCTCTCTCTCTCTCTCTTTTCTCTCTCTCTCTCTCTCCCAGTAAGTACTGACTATATCGCTGCGTATTGTTCAGTTATCTCCAAAATGAAAATATTTTAAATCCTTCAGCCTTCCGTATAATGTTGCATTTGCAATGTCTAAATTTCATTGTGTGCTCCTCTCTCTCTCTCTCTCTCTCTCTCTCTCTCTCTCTCTCTCTCTCTCTCCCCTGTTGGTATATTGCCCGTGTGTTAGTGTTATTGTGATTGTTTCCTCTTGCCAGCTGATGTTTATTATGTTCACAATCATTTGTGAGTTCCAAATGCTCCCCACCGCTTTTTTTCTGTCTCTTTCACTCCTTTTCTTTCCATTTCTGTACATCCCTATCAGTTTTTTCCCAAATGACGCTGCATCTGTGTATTATCCATCAATGATCTGTTTTTCGTTTCATATCCAATGACGTAATTTTTAAACAGTTCTTTCTGCTGTCTCTCTCCGCTCCCTCATCCACCTCCTCTCCGTCTCCACTCTTACCATCTCCACCACCTCTTTTCTCTCTCTGTCTCTGTCTCTGTTTGTCTGTCTGTCTGTCTGTCTCTCTCTCTCTCTCTCTCTCTCTCTCTCTCTCTCTCTCTCTCTCTCCTCTCTCTCTCTCTCTCTCCCCGTGTGTGTGTGTGTGTGTGTGTGTGTGTGTGTGTGTGAGTGCTTTTATGGCATGGACGCAATTGACCGTTCTGCAGGATTTTTGGTTGGTTTCAGTTAGTATACATTTTTTCGTTTTATTTTTGTTGGTTGGCTGGGTGGTTCGTTGGTTCGTTCGTTCGTTTCTTTATTAGGGGAGGGGGTGGGCTGGTCGCGGGAGAGTTGGGGGGGGGGGTGTAAATGTTTGGATTTACGTTGTTATTTGGGGGGTTTCTCGTTGTTGTCTTTTGCTGCATGTGTTTTTCGCTGATTTCTTTTTCTTTTTACATGGTTTTTAATCTAAGGTGATAATCTTGAATAAGAAATAACACTAACACTAACTCTTCTTTAGAGTTAATCATAAAATTGATAAATGTGTCCTGAGATTTTCTTAAATCACTGAGCTTGAGTTTTTATGTTGCCTTCTTTGGTGCATGTTTTTAATCTTGAAGTTGAAGTGCCGGTGAGTTTGTCTTTCTTTCTTTCTTTGACTTTGATTTTTTTCCTGCCGTTGTTTGTTTGGTTGGTTGGGTTTTGTTGTTTTTGTTTGTTTGCTTTTTGTTCTTTGTTGTAGTTGTTTTTTCTGGGTGTTTTATTTATTTATTTTTTTTTTTTTTGGGGTCTTGCTTCTACTATGAAGTCTGCGTCGGCTGGGCCGCGGTGTAGACACAAAAATTTACATTTTTAACGGTTAAAAATATCTCTCGTTCCCCCAGTCCATCCCACCCCCACCTCCTCATAGCATGTCAGCAACAGATCATTGGAAACAGTTCCAAATTCAGCTCAAGCTGTCGCGTTTTGTTTGTTGTCCGCAGTTCTGATCTTTGTTTCCGTCCCCCGCCCTCCAAAGTAGAAGCAGACTTGACAATAAACAGTAAACAAGTGGGGTAACTTTTGCTCCCATAAGAAAACCTAACAGAGAGTAACTTTTGTTCAGACTGGCACAGCTTTTAAACTTTAAAAGTCAGACAAATACATAGACGAACAATCTAATAGTGGGGGAAATGTATTTGTCTGACTTTATTCAAGTTTGAAAGGCTGTGCCAGTCTGAATAAAAGTTACTCTCTGTTAGGTTTTCTTACGGGAGCAAAAGTTACCCCACTTGTTTACTGTTTGTTGTTTACTGTTCCCTGCCTCATTTCACTTCCAGGCTTGACCATGTTTTATTGTACGAGGATTTCTTTGGTATGTCATCCTTGTTATGTTTGTGAGGGGTGGTACACCGTGCCCTATTTTTCATTGTTATTGTATGGAGGTAATTTCTCTCTCTCTCTCTCTCTCTCTCTCTCTCTCTCCTCCTCTCTCTCTCTCTCTCTCAACTTGTGCTTTGCCGAAGATTGTCATCGATTCAAATATGAATCATTCCACTCTTGTGTATACTTTGAATTGTTCCAAATGCGATGATGTGAAGTCATAGTGTGGACCCTGCCACTTTCATCCTTAGTGCTTAAGTGGGAGCGTCAATTAGCTAATTGATGGAAGATTTCACGTTGTGCTGTATGGTCATCGGGTCAGACACTCAATATCCCATACAGTATAATGCCATTTAATGAAGTCTCATAAAGGGCCTACAATATCACTGGCAGGCTAAAGAAACGCGAAAAATCATATTTGCTCATCAGTAAGAAATTCCGTTGAAAACGTTTCAGCGAAATGAAGTCCAAATATTTCATGGGTGTGTTGGCAGTAAAGCGTTATTAAAGCAGCAAAACAAGGGGAAGCATCAGTCATCCTGGCCCAAGCTTCAGCCGGGGGGAGTGCTCGTTCTTGTCAGTACTCGGTGTGGCCACTTTGTGCATGCACAACCCCAGCACACCTCTGGCGTATGGAGAGCGTCAGGCGGGCTCAGAAAGGCCATGGCGATGTTATCCCACTCCTCCTGGACCGCTGCAGTGAGTTGGGGAGCTATGAATTGGACGTCTGTTGATCATCGTCTTGGCTTCACCCAGCACAAATTCCTTGGGATTCGTTCAGGTCAGGGTTGCAGGCTGGCCAGGGCACAGGGACGATGTTGCTCTGCTACACAAAGCCCCTAGTGACTCGGGCATTGTGTGGTCTGGTGTGTTCATGCTACAGGACTTGATGAGCTTTGTTAGATAGGAAAAAAGCAGAATTTGGGGCTGCAGGACCTCGTTGATGTAAACCAGAGCAGTGATGCCTCATCCACGACCCCCCACTGAGATTCTGAAAGATGACCAGGTCAAGCTTCGTCGGAGGCCATTGGTGCCTCACATCGTTATGTTGGGTCCACCCCCGGGATCTACTTCCGATACGTTGCCATCAGAGCGTAACGAGATTTCCACCACCGTCTCCTCGCGCGCTGCATGGCAATTTGTGATGCTGGTGGTGGAGAGAAATGTCTTCCAGTGCTGACGACGCCAGTTTAGTCTCTGCCTGGCCCACAGCAGACAGTTCTGGCAATTAAGAGGGGACAATCTTGGAAGCCTTGCTGGCTTCCCCTATTGCAGGTCTCTAGTCGTCAGCCAGCGTCGCGGTGTCTGTTCTGATGAGACTGTGGCAAATCACGATCGACGATGTTCGGAAATCTGCAAGAGAGGTAATCTGTGTTAGAGCTTGCGTTCACTGAGGGTGACTCCGCCGTTTTCATGGGACAGATGCCACTGGCGAGCACGCCCAAAGCAGTTTTGCCCCATCAGTCATATAAACCGTTCGGTCAGAGAAATGCCAAAACAGGGATATGAACGGACAGCCAGTAATGCAAATAGTCACTATCCCGATCGTTATCCTGGCGTGCGTTTCACGTCAAAATAGTTGGTTCTTTTAATCTGTTTGCTTGACCTATAAACTGAGAAAAGGCTACTCTGTTTACATGGAAAGACAGGTGTTATATTCCTCATACGTTTTTCTGGAACAGGTCAGCTGTCCACCTATTGGTTTCCAAGGTAGATCAGCAGGCTTTTTGCAGGTGGAACCGGAAGGTTTACCTGTGTTAGCGGCCAGAGGTCAGTCTGAGACGACCAGGTTTGGAACAGTCTGCAACACTGTCTGTTGCCTCCGAACGGACTTACAGATGACAGACGGTCCAGATGTGGCATTTGAAGAGGTTTGTCACCTCCCTGCTGTCTGACCAGATTCAGGTCTTTCAGCTGCTCTTTCTCTCTCTCCTGAGGTTGTCAAACGTGGCACGGCTGCAGCAACCAAAATGCTGGATCCTGGTCTAAAGGTCTGCTACACAGAAGTGTAGTATATCACGTGCAAGTGGTTCCATTTCGACATGAGCGTCTGTCACACCCAGGCCGTTCGATGACATGGCCTCCAGCTTATCCCATTTGTTTATCTCGTGGAATTCGAGCACATGGTGCCCTTAGTTATAACAACACCAAACTGAAAGTTTTTGGGGTCGTCTGTTTGCCTGCATGGTCGCTCGATTATTTTTGCGTTTCTTTGGTGTCAGATTTTGTGCGTGAGAGCATGCAGGGGTCTATATCTTTCTATCATTTGTGTGTAAGTGTTGTTGTTTTTTAACGTATAGGATAAATCACGTTTATATGAGAGAGAGAGAGAGAGAGAGGGAGAGAGAGGAGAGAGAGAGAATATGCATGTGTTGATTGCGTTATATAACATGAACGGGTGAAATATATAATGACCACCCTTTGAAGGCGATCTGCCATACTGACCTTGACTTTGCTTAAAAGTTCAAAAACCAAAGAAACTGAAGATGTTAAGAAATAATTGACATAGGAGAATTGTGAACTCATCAATCATGTGTGCGCCACGTGTTTATCAATAACAGTCACAAGGCGTTCAGAAATAGGGCCACATGCTCGAGCTCGGACTTACTGATGAAACAAGGGGCAAATCTGCAGTAGCAGCCCTTGATTGTTACGTGTTCCTTGTGGTCTCCACGAATTGTCATGTTACGGTGAGGTTCGTCTGTTTCTGCATTCGAACTGAGAATTTTCGTTGATTTGGTGCTGGTTTGCCCCCGTTGGCCCCCAGTGAGAATGCTTAGGCGAACGGGTTGGTTAGGGAAGGGGGGGGGGGGGGGGGGGGGGGTATGGAGTGTCTGTACAAATTATGTCCCCCTTCTTATGTAAATTGTGCGCTGGTTATTTCCTCCTGTTCCGTTCATTGTTTCTGCACCTGCCTTCTGGATTTTTTTTTTTTTTTTGGCTACACTTTTGGACCCTTTTCATCATTTACATTTTGTTCTGGGAAATATTTACACTTTTTGATAACGTTGTCAGCATCATAATATACCATACTGTTGTTCTTGCTGTTGTTGTTGTAATCAGGAGATTAGGTAGTGAGACTGTAGATGCTGTCCAGAATGGATACTAGCTGTCCATTCTGTAGTATATGTTAGATTTTGTTTTTAATGGTGATCTATTTTTTAATGGTGATTTTTGTTCTTACTGTGCCTTCCGTTGATTCCGTTCAACTGAATTCTGTCAAGAGACAGCACAATGGCCGGCATGGCCTGGTTTCATCCCGCATCACGGATGTCAGTAGTTGAGTTGTCATGTTATTCATTGATGTCCACTGTGTAGATAGGTGGCTGAGTCGTTTGTTTCTTACCCAGTCAGGAGTTTTATCCACTCTGTGTGTTGACAGTCCTGAAAGGCCGGGACAATCATGAAACTGACCTTGGAAACCGGCGCTAGTTTGAGGTCAGTTAGGACACGATGACGCCTTTTGTCTAAATCTATCAGATAATTTTGACCTTGACCTCGGTTCAAGGTCGGCAGAGCTATATTCTACTCCTTGACGTGTTGATTACCACAGCGACGCCGAACGAAAATAAAAAATAAAAAAAACGCGATCGACAAACAGCGGTTGCATTGATTTTCTTTTTTTTAAGGCAGGTTTTTCTTTTGTTGTTGAATGGTTTGTGTTCGGTTTTGTTTTCAAGATCTAGGTTTGTTTGTTTTTGATCGTTTGGTTTTATTAACAAGATTTCTATTGGGATCTAGTTTTTGACATCAGAGAATGCTTCCGTAGTATTAGATGTTTGTTTTATGTGCTTTTTTTTTCGGCTTGGTCATGTACTCAGTGTTGTCATTAAAATTCTACTTACTGTTTTGCACCACGTTTTGTATTGTGTGGACGGTTTGCAAGTGTTTGAAGGTACACCCAAAACGCAGGAGAGTGCTAACGAATGCTGGTAAACAAGTGCAGTGTTGTCCATACATCAAGAATGGAGAGGATGAGTGATCAAGCCTCACTTTCCCACTATTCGCCCTTGTCGGAGTCCCGTTCTTCGCGCCGCAGGTCACGAACTACTTTTTGGCATCACAGTCACTGTGCCCCACGAGAGAATCGTTCTGTGGGCTGGACTGCCCGCTCAAGTAACAATGTATGCCACTTGTCCGCTTTTCGGCGAGGCAAGGTCGGCCCATCGCCTGCACGCAGCCCACGCGCAAACCACCGCGAGTGTGCTTCATACTTTAACACTTGGACTCTTTCAGGGCGCAGTGTGCTGAACAGACGATCAACCCGAGGACAGGAAGAAGACAGACAGAGAGCCAGTCAGAGCAACAAAGTGGTGAATGCTTTCAATGTGAATGGTGGAACTCTAATAACCGACATGCAAAGATATTCATTCCGATCAACAGAAGTGGTGAATGCCTTCAATGTGAATGGTGGAACTCTAATAACCGACATGCAAAGATATTCATTCCGACCAACAGGAAGTGGTGAATGCCTTCAATGTGAATGGTGGAACTCTAATAACCGACATGCAAAGATACTCATTCCGACCAACTGGAAGTGTGAATGCCTTCAATGTGAATGGTGGAACTCTAATAACCGATAAACAAAGATACTCATTCCGACCAATAGGAAGTGGTTAATGCCTTCAGTGTGAATGATGGAACTTTAATAACCGAAATGCAAAGATACTCATTCAGACCAACAGGAAGTGGTTAATGCCTTCAGCGTAAACGGTGGAACTCTAGAAAGCGAAAGGCAAAGATACTCATTATTCTCTCCCATCTTAGTCTAAAGTTTGTCTTTCCATGCTAGGAGAGATGGTGTTGGTATGTTCTGTATCCAGCTCACGCATGCATTCACCACAACAACGCATGAGAACAGGACTTACGAGTGGCCGTCTGTCCAAGTATGACGGAAGGAGCAGAGAATGGCATATTGTGCTGGTGATCTGTGTGTGCGGTTGTCACTCTCGTCAGACAACAAAGGTCGTCTGGTCACGTTCTTTCTTCCTTCTGGTTCGTTGGTTGGTTGTTTTTGTTTTTTGTTTCTGAAAGACTCTCTCTCTCTCTCTCTCCCCTCTCTCTCTCTCTCTCTCTCTCTCTCTCTCTCTCATCTCTCTCACACACACACACACACACACACACACACACACACACACACACACACACACACGCACGCACGCACGCACGCACGCACGCACATAAACAATTCAATAGACAAAAGAGACGATTTGTTTATTTTAATCAATATTCATTCTTCCGCTTAATGTTGTTCAGTTAGTATTTAACGCATCGGCGCGAGCGCGCGCCGCGCGCGCGCGCGCACACACACACACACACACACACACACACACACACACACACACACACACACACACACACACACACACACACACACACACACACGCACGCACGCACGCACGCACGACCCATCGAATGGTGTAAATTGCAGTCGTATGAATAACTATTTCTTGCACACACATATATTGATTTGTTACACACACACACACGCGCGCGCGCGCGCACACACACACACACACACACACACACACACACACACACACACACACACACAACACACACACACACACACACGCACGCACGCGCGCGCGCGCGCACCGCGGTAGTCGAATTTATAACTGTTGCATGTGTCACTGAACATTGATCTGTAATTGCGAAACAAATGACACATGAAAATATTGTAACTTGAAATGCTGACAACGGACAGTTCCTTACAGAGGTGGGTAATTTCAACCAGGAGGGGCAGGGAGGTTCAATATCTTATTAGATATCTAGATCTAGTTGGGGGCCGAGAATAGGGTAGTATTTTTCTCGTTTTCCAAAGAAAACACAAACAAACAAACAAACAAAATGGTTTGGGGAGGTAGAAGAGGGGATAATGAATTGGCTGTTCCGACATATTTCTGCCATGTTTGGTGATGACGTTTCTCTGTGTCGATTTCATTTAATCTATGGCGCCCTTAGACATGTGCTAAGTGTAATTGTCTTTGTTTTTATTGTTGTTACCAGCATTCTGCCACATACACGGAAATGAAGGCAATTCATTTGACATGTGGTATGGCATTCAGATCCTTGAGCTCATGCTCATGCACAATGATTTTCAAAGAATCTGAGAACACATGTCAGACTGTCTGGAGTTCTGTTTATTTCAGTGGCATTAAATAATCACATCATGCCTTTGTCGCTAAGAAACGGGATTGTAAACGTTTGTGAGCGTTGAACAGCACACTTAATTGTTTGTATGTATATTTCTTTGTTCGTTTGTTTGTCACTCTGGTTGACAATGACTAAGAAATACCTCGGCATGTAAAAATTAATGTTTGCAAGATACGAATAGAGCGAAAATCAGTTTGGCTGGCCTTTTTCGTTCATGCTGTCCCATCTCCTGTGCCATCTTAGTGTCGTTGCACCCACGCCGCTCATTCCGAGCACTCGTCCACAGCCACAGTCCGGCCCGACCCGTCACAGTTCTGGCACCGGCAGTCCACAGGGAGCAGTCAATGTCAGGTCGTTATGAGGCAACCCACCAGAGGAGACACTGCGCTGGTGCCGAATTGCCTTGGTGGTGCTTGTCATGATCCAACGTATGCAGGACACCACCTACTAAGCCCCCTACTGACGACAATAATTGCACAGTCGCTGGCCGGCGTGAGTGAGCTCTCCCTCCGAAGGGGACACCATGTCCGACCAACGGCAGTCCCCATATTTTCCGATACCAGTGACTCCAGCAGAATCAAGCAAGGCCATAGAGTGGAGAGGTAACCAAAACTGAGGTCACCATTACAGCAGGGCGTGAGGGGCCACAAAATTCTAGACATTTTTTTAAAAATGCTGATCCATGAAGATCGGGATGATGATGACAATGATGATGAAACGTTTCCATTCTGGTCTGGTCTGCTGCGTGACAGGGCTGTTCTCTGCACTTACCTTTTTTATTTTATTTTTTTTAATCCTAGCGTCAATCAGGTCCGAGAGATACAAACACCTGCAGTGTTGGTTCGAAAATTTTAGCAACACCCCCAGAGACGCAGCTACTAACAGGATGAAACTCGACTACAGTGTTTCCAGTCTTCCAAAGTGAGTCTGTAGCAAACTCAACTCTGGGTAGGAGCCGGTCGGGGCAGAAAAGACCCATCAATAAATAGCTCTGATGGGAATGAGACTAACGACCTCCCAGCCGGGAGTCTGCGACGCTAACAACTTCGCCACGGGGCTGCTTAACATCAGGGTTGATCCTCGTGTATTGAGGAGTGGGAGAGAAAGCCAGGATATAAACGTTAATGAAACAAAGAGAACTTGAGTATTATCCTACTGTTGAGTTCAAAAGTTATCCCAAGAAATGGACGTGAAAGATCAGATTTGTGACCTGGAGACAAAAGAGGATGGACTAAAGGAAAGAGGGAGGGAGAGGGTCTCGTGGGAAACTGTTGTATGGGGAACCTGTTCTGGTGGCTTTCCTACCCCACTACTTCCCTTCTCTCTCTACTGTCTCCCCCCCCCCCCCCCCACCCACCCACTCCCACCACTCCCACCTCCCTCGCACCCATCCACCCACCCCTCACATCTCTGTGCATGGTATTGCCCACCACCCCTTTCAACTCCAAAAAACTAATTGGAGACGAGGGCCACAGAGAACGGCAGACATCCCGTGATACAGACAACAAGGGTGTCATAAGTCCACGTCACCTGGTCGACAGGTCAGAGTGAAGTGATGACATAGCCTGCCGTCTCCAGTACCACATGGAAGAGCTACATATGTCATGTCCTTGTGATCTCTTCCAAGTCTCGTTACGCCAGAGGAGCCCCATTTGATAGGTGTGGTGAATTACCAATGCCAAAAGACGGACAGTTTCATTTTTGTCTTGAAGCGCTTTAGTTACGAACGCATTGAAATGTGTACATTACCACAGTGATAATTTTGACAGTTTTCCGATTTTGGGACTGCGAAAGGTAGAGAAAATCAGAAGTATCAGCTTTTACGCCTCGTAGCTTATCTTTCCATCACAGTCCAGTTACGGTAATATTTTCTGTCCGTCAGCTCTTCTGCATTTGTGGTAGTACAACTAAACATGTAACAGTAAATCGGTTTTCACATATTGAATGTCATAATTCTTTTCACCGTCAAATTCTCTTTCTGGCACAAACCCAACATCAAACCCGGCAGTTAGGATCGTTGTGTTAGATTTATATGTATATAACCCTTCGTTTTCGTAACCGAAAATTAAAAGTACACCTTTTGAAGCCAGCAGTGCACCATACTGCTTCTCATGGCTCCCACACAGCAGAAGTCAAACCCTTTCTCTTCCTCCAAGGACAGTGGCGCTTCCTCACTAGGCACGTGGAGGTAAGGGCTGATGACACAGCTTTCGGCCGCTGTAGACTATATGTTTTACACAAAGTGAGAAGAAAACAGGCCGATGGGTGTGCCTTATTGCGGCAGTGCGTAGTTGTTGAATGTTAAATTAATGACCTCACTCCAAAGTCGTAAAACAATTTTATTACCTTGCATTTAGAAAATATCGGTTATGCTTTTGGAAAAGTGACGTATTCAGTATAAGGGTGTGTTGTTGGCAGTGACGTTGTTGAGAGACACTTGCTACTTCCACTTTTGTCCACCACAGAGTGTTATGATCAGACGGTTAGTTTTTCGACGTGTAAGGCTTATATCACACGGTTTGTGTTTCCAGGTGAAGTGCTCAGTCCGCAGAGGTCTACACAACTTAGAGCAGTCAAAGAGCCGTGTTTCAGGTACATTTGAACTTGAATCAGTTTCGTGATGTCCATGTGATCTTGCCCCTAGATTTGATTGTGTGAAACGTCATATTGTGATAGGAACACACCGCGTAAGCCTGCTCATATATTTGAACCATTCCACTCTCTACAAGGTTTCAGAATATGTGAACAGCGCGTTTCACAGGACAGAAACGTCAGTTCTTCCTATTGGAATATTTTGCTAGAGAAAGATTATGAGTACAATTTAACAGGCAGAAAAGACAGAAAAAGAAGAACAAGAAAAAGAAGAAGAAAAGAAAACGGACTACCAGCTCAAACATTCAAATAGATTTTCGTATTTCAACGAGAAGAGTTTTTCGCCTTGAGGATGCCTCCTTCCAAATGGTGCCCGTGCTTGTTGCTGCTGTTTCTGTTCTGCACTGAAGTGGCGCGTGGTGACTTCTACAGACAGTTGTCCAACCGGAGATGGAGGATCAGGGGGTCGGGCCTAACTAGGGCCTCAACGCCTGAGCCTCACACCCTCTCTGATTCTTCCTCGATAGGTGCAAGACCTCCCTCAAACAGTGACGTCATGTCTCGGGGTCAGTATTTCCACCGTTTGGTGAACCGACTGGGCAGAAACCGCCGGGGAAAATTTTCGAAGAAGAGGGAGTTTGCCCCTCGTTCCCGCGTCCCTTCACCGTCTGCGCCCTCCTCCACTGATCTGCCCGTCCCGCCAGAAATCGCCGCCATCATTCCTCCTGGGGAACCATTGAGGACATTCCCAAAAGTGCCCTTGCTGGTGGGTGATGTCTGCTGGTGCTTTTGCTGTTGTGGTGCTTGTTTGTTGTTGTTATTGTGTTGTTGTTGTTGTTGTTGTTGTTGGTGGTGGTGGTGATGGTGGTGGTGGTGGTGGTGGTGGTGTGTGTGTGTGTGTGTGTGTGTGTGTGTGTGTGTGTGTGTGTGTGTGTGTGTGTGTGTTGGGGAGAGGGTCGTTATTGTTTTCGGTGTTTCTGGTCTTTTGTTACAATGCGGCCGCGCATGTGTGTGTGTGTGTGTGTGTGTGTGTGTGTGTGTGTGTGTGTGTGTGTGTGTGTGTGTGTGTATGTCTGTCTGTCTGTCTGTGTGTCTGTTTGTTTGTGTGTATGCATGTACACGCGATAATCGATAACAATCGATTACTGTCTGAATTTATATCGATCGTTTTTCATAATTCGAAAGATTGGCATGAAAGTTACATTATGCCTCTGTATATTTTACAACTCTTTCTCTCTCTCCCGGAACTTCGGTTGCATCACTCATACAAAATGCAGAGTCGTCGACTCAACGTCCCGCTCTCACACTGTAGTCAAGACACTTCATGCTTACCGTCTGTGTTTTCTTTTTAGCTCTTGATAAGGACGTTAGGTCTTCAGTTCCCTCCCGTGGCATGCACGTTTCTTTGTCTGACAGCTAGGCAAGATGATACCTGCCCCTTCTATTTTAACCCAGCTTAGTGGAATGGGACCTCAGATCGACCCCACTCAGTTCTGGTGCCCCTTCTATTTTAACCCAGCTTAGTGGAATGGGACCTCAGATCGACCCCACTCAGTTCTGGTGCCCCTTCTATTTTAACCCAGCTTAGTGGAATGGGACCTCAGATCGACCCCACTCAGTTCTGGTGCCCCTTCTATTTTAACCCAGCTTGGTGGAATGGGACCTCAGATCGACCCCACTCAATTCTGGTACGGATACGGATATCAAACTGCGGATACAGGAACCGTAGAAAAATGGTTACAACCGAAGTTGTTTACGCAAAATCTGGAAGGGGGGGGGGGAGGGGGGGGGGTTAACGAAACTTAATAAAAGATGGAATGTGGCTAACAAACAAAACCATTATTTTTTATGCCGACCCGACTCAAAAATGGATCCAGTGGATGATGTGTTACATTCCCGCAAGCGTTAGCTTTCAGGGACAGATTGATGTCTGGCGGAGGAAGAAGAGGGTTGGGGGGTTGGTGCTGTTTTTCATCAGCGTTGGTCATATTGGTCCTTTGTGCTGGTGCTTAGTTTCTCTTCTTCCGGGGCGGGTTGAACAGCAGTCGATAAGTCCCGAGGACATCAGCAGGGCGTTGGCAACCATCCCCACTGGCTGTATGCTGAGGGTGGCAACCATCCCCACTGGCTGTATGCTGAGGGTGGCAACCATCCCCACTGGCTGTATGCCGAGAGTAGCAACCATCCCCACTGGCTGTATGCTGAGGGTGGCAACCATCCCCACTGGCTGTATGCTGAGGGTGGCAACCATCCCCACTGGCTGTTGCCGAGGGTGGCAACCATCTCTACAGACTGTATGCTGAGGGTAGCAACCATCCCCACTGGCTGTATGCTGAGGGTGGCAACCATCTCTACAGACTGTATGCTGAGGGTGGCAACCATCCCCACTGGCTGTATGCTGAGGGTGGCAACCATCCCCACAGGCTGTATGCTGAGGGTGGCAACCATCCCTACAGACTGTATGCTGAGGGTGGCAACCATCCCTACAGACTGTATGCTGAGGGTGGCAACCATCCCTACAGACTGTTGCCGAGGGTGGCAACCATCCCCACTGGCTGTTGCCGAGGGTGGCAACCATCTCTACAGACTGTATGCTGAGGGTGGCAACCATCTCCACTGGCTGTTGCCGAGGGTGGCAACCATCTCTACAGACTGTATGCTGAGGGTGGCAACCATCCCCACTGGCTGTATGCTGAGGGTGGCAACCATCCCCACTGGCTGTATGCCGAGGGTGGCAACCATCCCCACTGGCTGTATGCCGAGGGTGGCAACCCTCCCCACTGGCTGTATGTCGAGGGTGGCAACCATTCCCACTGGCTGTATGTCGAGGGTGGCAACCATCCCCACTGGCTGTATGTCGAGGGTGGCAACCATTCCCACTGGCTGTATGTCGAGGGTGGCAACCATTCCCACTGGCTGTATGCCGAGGGTGGCAACCATCCCCACTGGCTGTATGTCGAGGGTGGCAACCATCCCCACTGGCTGTATGCTGAGGGTGGGATGCGGCAATAAAAGGTCCTGGCTGGTGGTGTAGTCTCTGACGGCAGTCATGGTGTCGGGAGAGCGGTGCAGCCAGTGAAGACTTGGCGGCGTCTCACTCTGACAGGTCAGGTTCAGGGCGACACTTCTCTTGGTATATTTTCAAGCTGGTAGTAAAAGGGCATCTGGGAGTCATGACCTGCATGGGGCCCGGTCCCCTTAGACTGTAAGGAGTTCAGGGCTGAAACACTTGTCTCAGGGGTTTTCTTCTCTGAAGACCTTCTGCTGTTAAGCTCTCCCTAGAGTTTCTTCCTACCCAGTGAATATTTTCGTGGAATCTCAAAAGTTTTTGGTGATGTCCGCGCGGGCATTTCATGTATCTGTGGTATCATAATTGGCATTTCCTAATTCCTAGTCATGTTTCAAAACATAATTATTGCACACACAACACACACACACACACACACACACACACACACACACACACACACACACACACACACACACAGAGGGAGAGGGGGTGAGAGGGAGGGGAGAGAGACAGAGAGAGGGATACAAGTGTGTGTGTGTGTGTGTGCGCGCGCGCGCGCGTGTGTGTGTGTGTGCGTGCGTGTGTGTGTGTGTGTGTGTGTGTGTGTGTGTGTGTGTGTGTGTGTGTGTGTGTGTGTGTGTGCGTTTGTTGCTAATGTTTTTATATTTCTATTCAGTGTACTGTACTGATTGTGTGTGTGTGTGTGTGTGTGTGTGTGTGTGTGTGTGTGTGTGTGTGTGTGTGTGTGTGTGTGTGTGTGTGTGTGTGTGTGTGTGTGTGTGTGTGTGTGTGTGTGTGTGTGTGTGTGTGTGTGTGTGTGTGTGTATGTGTGTGTGTGTGTGTGTGTTCGCAACAAATAAGTAGGGGGGTGGGAGGAGGGGTTGAGTAAAGGCTAACAATTTCCCCGCCTTTAAAACATTGACCTGCCAAAGATAGATAGATAGATAGATGGATGGATGGATGGATGGTTGGATGGATGAGTGGATATGTACGTAGGCAGAAAAAGAGGAAGGCAGGGAGGTAGGTCGACAGACAGACAGATAGGTAGATGGATAGATGAAGGTTAGGGGTGGTATACATGCATACACATTTAGATATATATAGGGTTAAGCTTGTAAGTGCTGACAGGTGGACATCGTTGTGCTGCTTTAAGTGACAGCCCTGATCGAGCGCTAGTTCTCTGTGTTGGCCTGTTGTGTTTTGATGGTCCAGACGTGAGTCATTCACACTCCAGGGTTGGAGTCACTCAGGGCAACCCTCCCTACCTCCCTCCTCCGCAATGTCATGAATACCAAGTCGGTCGCTGAAACTTCCAGGTGTGTCACCGAGTCATCGTACTGCTGGCCATCACCGTCAAAGAGCTTATACTGTCACGAGGGGTGTGTCGGTGTGTTCGTCTGTCTGTCAGTAAAGTTTATGGGGTAAAGTCTTCTGAGCCTTTTTTTTTATTTATTTATTTTTTTTTACTAAACTTGGTGGATGGAAGGAAGCTTAACGACGAAACCAATGAATGGACGGTGGTGGGGGTCTGCACTTTCCCCGAGTGCCCTTTCTGGTGCTAAATGAGTTGATCCAGTGAAGAAAGTGTTCTTCTGCAGAGTGGTGTATATAAGTATCACAGCCTGTCAGCTCTGCTCGGTTCTGTTAGCTTTGAAGGTGAAGGAGTGATACAGGAGTTACAGCAAGCCTGTTGTTTTGGAACTGTTGGAGGAAACGCGCTGTTAGATCAATAAGAGCAGCTCTTTACGTGCCCTGTTTCGTTTTAGGTCCTCCTCAAGGAAAGCTAAGTGCGTGACTGAGATGGCAGCTAAGACACCGAGTCGGACTCACAGTGACACGCATATCAAATTCTTACAGGACATGAAATACCCACCTGTTCTATTGTCAGTGACAACTAAACCAGGTGGACAAGTGGAAATGTTCTGTTCATATATATGTTGGATAACCACACTCTGACTGTCAGTGAATGAGTGACTGAGCAGCCAGCTTCAAGGCAGATCGATCAGACTTGCTTCCTTCATTCTGACTTTCACTTTGACTTTCATTTTCACTTTCTCGCCACCATTCCCTGAATTTTTCTTAGAACGAAACCATAGACCCACAGCAGAATGCTGTGTCACCGTGACAAAGCATTTTCCATGAAGAAAACGTGGCAGAAGCGTTCACGTGCTGTGCTGATCACCGCAGAAAGGGTAGATGCACACTTTTTCTTTACTTCTCCCTCTCAATCAAGCATCACGCGTGCGCAGAGCATGACATTACTGGCACGTTTCAATCGATTTTGCCAGCTGCTTTCATCAACGGTCTCTTTACTTAGGGAGAGCAAATAGAAATGTGGAAGACAAGATGAAGATCTTATCTAGACGTCTGCTTGTTTCCAGGATAAACTATAAAAAAGAATAATAATAATTTCTGGCCATAAGGTAGAGAAAATACTTTCAGTCTCTAATGCCAGAGACACATAGCATATTCTTGTTTCTACTTATCTCCAGGACAACTAAAGCTAATTTCTGGCCATAAGGTAGAGAAAAATATTCTCAATCACTGATGCTGGAAACGCATAGCATAAGTAGAGAAATAATTCCTCAGTCACTAATGCCAGAGACGCATACCATATTCTGTTTTACGTGTTGACGCTAGTGTGGTGTAATCTGACTGGAATGAATGGTTGCATGGCTGTAAGCGCGCAAGGGAAGTGACGTCAGCGAGCCTTGAGGAACAAGCAGACTAAAATTCCATGGAACTACTTCTGACTGATTTGGAGGCAAAGGTTTTCCTGTTCGAATTCTGTAGGTCAGTTTTGTATCGGTTATAGCTCCGTTTGGTTCATGAAAATCTTATTCAGAATCAAGTCAGAAGTGTTCGTGGTCTGTCTGTCTGAGTGTCTGTCTGTCTGAAAGAGAGAGAGAGAGAGAGAGAGAGAGAGAGAGAGAGAGAGAGAGAAACTGGGTATTGTCGTGACACTCAAAACAAGGAGTGCGCTTTACTGTTTCGCATATTATTATCTTTTAAGCTACAGGCCCTAAAACTTAAAGCATCGTTACTCTGAACACTGTATGTGTGTGTGCGTGTACGTCTTCTACTGTGCTATTCTCAGGTTACACGTTGACGTCACACGTCGATCTGACGACTCTGTGTGGAGTGAGCAGGGAGATGAGGAGGGGTGAATGGTGGGGTGCGATGAGAGAGAGAAGGAGAGGGGGGGGGGGGGGAGCAGGGATGATCATGAAAGTCACAGGAAGAAAGTTGTGTACATGGCAACCTTTCCGTTCCATAATGTTGGATTTTCAGACAGTAATATAAGTGTGGGAGTTCTCCCTCCCCCTTCTCTCTGTCTCTGTGCGCGCGCGCGCGCGTGTGCGTGTGCGTGTGTGTGTGTGTGTGTGTGTGTGTGTGTGTGTGTTGTGCTTGTAAAGATGTAACAATCGAACCTATCACCACCTCATTATTTTCTTCATACGAACCTATCGCCACCTCATGTTTTTCTGCGTGTAAACTTTTCAGCAACTCATTAATCCCTACATTTGAACCTATCACAACTCGCATTATGTTCAATCAAAGAGGACTTCAATCCTTCTGGAACTGTCTCCCTAACGCCTGATTCACGTTGTTCCAGTGCTGACCGGAGACCCCGACTACACCCGGTTCCGGCAGCTGTTCCTCCGACAGATGTGCCAGAGACTGCTCAACGGTTCGCGCTCCGACCTCTTCCAGTTCTGCTTCTCCATTCTGGCCCTCTGAGGACCCGGAGAGATTTGGGAAGGAGGAGTGAACTCTGTATGTGTGTGTGTGGGGGGGAGGGGGGGGGAGGGGGGGGGGGGGGGGGGGGAAGGGAGGAGGGGACGGAAGGAAAACGGAGAGGAGACAGAGCCCGATGATAAAACGCGCTTTGATCAGTTTCGTCGAGTCCCTCATTCTGTGTATTCTGCGTTGTCCGGTGACGGTTGCAGTTTACATGTCGTCCATGAATAGAGAGAGAGAGAGAGAGAGAGAGAGAGAGAGAGAGAGAGTGTGTCTGTGTGGTGTGTGTGTGTGTGTGTGTGTGTGTGTGTGTGTGTGTGTGTGTGTGTGTGGATCAACCCTGGCACCGTATGCTTTCGCGTTTGCTGGTCCGAACGCCGGGCGATGATTTGACAGAGACTAAGACGGTGAGATCGAGAGGATGAGGTATGAGGAAGCAGTGTCATCACTATGTTGGTGGTCCATTCTCTGAAGCAGAATGAAAGGCGTGTAAACTTCTTGATATTTTGGTCGAAAAAGAAAAGAGTTCAACGAAAAATTTACAGATTTTAGTAGAAACGTGTCAACGTAGTCGATCGTTTTATTTCTTCTGATGTATCTTCGTGGCATCTTGTCCGTTCTGTTCGTCTTCCAACTAATTAAAAAAAAAATTGAGCGGCAAAATGGTAATGAATATCATTATACTGTCTGAGTGGGACGTTGAACACATATTTCTTGATTCAGCTAGGTGCACGCGCATCTATTGCGCTGACCTCATGGGTTGGGGCCTGTTGAGAGACTGACACGATGGAGGCGCTGAAGGTGTGAAAAATACAAAGTACAGTGGACTGCTCTGGATGGAATGTTCGCTGTCTGTGCTGTGTCCGTGGTTTTTACAAGGTGTGGTTGTTTTATGTCAGAGGAACGACTGAAATGAATGGCATCGGAAGTGTCATGGAAATGATGCTGACCAACATCCTTGTTTATTGAGTTGAGGCTTCATGGTCCCTTGTGCTCCTCTTCTTTTCTGGACAAGAAACAAAGAAGGGGGGGGGGGGGGGGGTGGAAGCAATATTTTTTTAATTTGTCGAGAGGGGGAGAGGAAGAGAGAGTATGTCTGTGTTGTGTGCCTATGTGTGTGTATTGATGTGTGCCTGAGTTTGGATGGCCCTGAGTAAGTGTGTGCGCGCATGCGCCTCTTTGTGTAGTGTGCATGGTGCGACACAGCAGTGTAAACCGTGTTCGTTTTGCATCACTATATATGAATTAAGATGCACGGATTAATATTTATCAAACGGATCAGCGACTGTCGGCTGTTGCACTCTACTGTACGTTTCGTGACGTTTTTGGCAAATGTGTTTATGAATGACTAGCTCTATGTATGTCCGGATGATTAGAATCTATGTACACTGGAATTTGGGTCAAAGGACAACAGAAAAGAAGACCACAGAAACTGTCGGATGTTGTGTGCTCCCTCGCCGTCCGCTCCAAACAAATTCGTCCCTTCACTCAAACTGATTTAATTTGACCTGTAAATCGGTTGTCTCATTTACAAGATTCATAATAGGAAATAAATGTATGTTTTCGTTACCAAGCAACATGTAACAATGCAGCAGTCTCCACGGTGTAACGAGGCACCAACCTCCATGGAACATACAGCAATGTTACACGTTTCTGAGGTATTCTGCGCTAAAAATGTAACATTGTTACGTAATTCGCGAAAAAAGTGACAGTTGTTACAATTTTGGTGCTCTTTTTATGTTTATTTATTCATTTGGTTACTTAGTTAATCTTTGTGTGGCGAACTGGCTGCCAAATTGTTGTTCTCCAAGTGGACAGCAAAATGTAAAAGATAACTATCTAATGTTCATTCAAGTGCCGCTGAAGAGTACTCACTGATGCCATTAGTAATCAAAGTTTACCAAGTTACCCAGTTGTTATCCATCGGCAAAACCTGAAGAAGGCACCCACCGTACATCCAGGACAAATAATGTAACAATTGTTAAAGGAAATGTGAGAACGATGACGATTATTAGAAACTGTGACACTTGTTACACTTTTCGTGATGTGCAAAATGTGTTACACTTACATTTTCGATCCAGATTGCTGCATTGTTTGCGTGGAGATTGCTGTATTGTTATATGTTACGTTGGATCACCTGTTGCCATAATGGTTGTTGGCGTCACCGAGGTAGTTCCTTTGGGGGGGGGGGGGGGGGGGGGGGGGGGGGCGCCGTGACTCGCATCTTCAAAATGTTTGGAAAAGCGGGGATGAAGGAAAGGAAAGAGGAGGACTCGCATCATCCTTTTTTTAAAGGGTGGGATGGGGAGGGGGGAGGTGGTGTCTTCAAATTGTTGCAGAAAAATAGAGAGAGAGAGTGAGGAGTGGGGGGGGGGGGGGGAGCTGTGGATCTTCAGCATAAGTTTGCTTCTATGATTGATCAAACTGATGTACGGCATTTAAAAAAAAATCTCTTTTTTGTTGGTTTTTGTTTGTTTGTTTGTTTTGTTTAGATCGCCTTTGTTTTTGGTTTTGTTCTTTTTGTGTGTGTGTGTGTTGTTGTTTTTTCAAAGAAAGATGGTAATGATTAGTGACTGGATCCACTGTGCGAGCCACTCCAGTGTCAGCCAGATCTTGTTGCAGATGATTAGAATGGTATTTACCATATTTTCTCCCCCTGTTTGCACCAGCCCTGCTGGACTATTGTCCGCTCCTGTTGGTTTCCCCCCTTTTCGGTGATGTTACTGCTTTTTCTACTTCTTCACCAAGGATGGGGTGTATGTCACTGCTCCCGTCGGCGGGAATCTCAGTATGTGGCTTTGTAACTAGTTGCATAGACCTTAAAAATACTGTGTTGCCCTGTTCTTCTGTAAGACGTCCGTTTTTCTCCTGTCAGACGATCGTTCGCTGGTTAGGCTGGTTAGATCTTTCATGACTTCGTATGCTTGCTTCTCTTTCTTCTCCTTCTTCTCCTTTGTTGTTGTTCTTTGTTGCAGTTTTATTGACGGTCGAGGTTTCTTTATTCAGTATCATGCCACTGTTTGTCAACCAAGTTCCCAGTTGCTCTTTCTCTATTTTTTTCAAATTTCCTTGTCGACAGCTTTTTAGCTTTGCCCCCGCTGCCTCCTTTCTCCTTGAGTTCTCTACCTTTGCCCCACCGATCGCGTGCTTCAGCCGTGACCCAGGGTTTCTTGACAGGGTGATGTTCGCCAAGGACGTCATTCGCTGTTTTGGTCACTGCTGTGTTGAATGTAGTTGATCAACAAGGTCATGTCTGTACCTGCAGCATGGAGAGCAGTGAGCGGTGCAAATTTTCCTCCTGTCGCTGCTTGGAAGGTTTCTGCCACCTCTGTGATCTTCGGTTTATCAAGATCAAAGCTGATCCTTGTGTGCCGCTGTTTCTTCGTCTTCTTCAGATTGAACCTGATGGTCATCATCATGTGACATTTAGGAAGTCACAAAGAATGTCACGCCTAAAGCGTGTTGAAAAACCTCTCTTTCTTTCTTTGTCCCTTTTTCTTTTTCCTTTAAACTTTTTTTCTTGGCGTCTCGTTGGCTTCAAATACTGGGGAGAGGGTGCTAGAAGGTAGTCTCCCCCCACCCTCTCTCCCAATATGTTCATAGGGGAGCTGGTGCCTCCTAGTCCCCATGTACACATCGAATTAATGTATGTAATTCTGTACATTTAATTTGCCTGGTGCATCATTATCAACAGCAGTGTGTCGGACATGTGTGTCATGTATGTAGTACATTGATTTATATTCTAAGAGAGAATAATAAATTTGTACAACCATGAGCGTTGTGTCTTATAACTCCGTGTGTGTGTATTGAGTGTATAAATTTGATCCACTTGTTTGTTTCCGTAAACTAAGCAAGCAAGACTTGTTAGGGATAAAACAGAAAACGCCGCGCCGTAAACGTGTCAGTCATTTGCCTAATATTTTACTGCTTCCGCGTCATTTTGTCATGGTCGTCAAATGCTCAGAGACACCAGTGGCTCTGTTATAGTTTGACGTCCGCCGCGGACTCTCAAATAGTCCTAGGAGTTTCCGGATGTGATGCCTGTGCGCCAGGTTGTCGCCACTTCAGTCTAGAAGCTTGGACAGGTCTACATTATGTTTGTACCACAGGGGCATTTGTCGGTGTCTGCAGTGCGGAACCTTTATAAATATGTGACGTTTGAGCTTGCTGTGACCAGTTCCCAAGCGCACCACCATGGCTTGGTCTTCCCTGAAAAGCTGATAGAAGACGTTTCTGTTGTTATAGCATCTTGGTCTCTGGGATTTTTTTCTTTAATTTCTTCATAGGATGCTTGCTGATTCTCCTGCTCTAGGTTCCCTCGTTCCTTTACAGGTCTGTCTAACTCACCATTCCCAAGAAAGTTACGGTAGAATGTGATCTTTTGGACTGTAGTGTCTTCGGACAGTTGTACCGCAGACACGGCAATGGCAAGGTGTTTCTGTTCCTTATTTTTGAGGAGTGGTAAGTGCCTGGAGGATGACAATGCATCAGAGTTGATGAGCACCCTATCATGAATTTTATTGCTTCTCTATGCCAACACAATGCCATTCTAAGAGTTTCAGTCTCCTCTCGTTAGTGGGTGGGGTGGGGATAGCTTTGCAGACCTTAGTCCCATCTTTCAGTTAGAACACCATGACTCCACCTCCATTGCGTGTTGCTTGCTCAGCTGAATCATCAATGTAAGCATAGGGCCAGCTGTCTGCGGGTCATTATTCTTCAGTGAACAACAAGGTATAACGGCCTTCTTGTCTGCATCAGTCCGGGTCTCCTGCTTCTGGACTCCTGGTTCATTGTCTTTGCTTTGTGGGGAGTGTTTTCTCCTCCAGGCAGGCAGCGAACAGTACGTTGACGATGACTTGGTCATGGTTCATGGTCTCTTGGCCCTTTCTCTCCATGAAGTAGGCTTGATGAATTAAGCTGCCTTTCTTCAATCTTCGTTTGAATGAGTTCTTCGTCCTCTCATGCATAGGATAGTCTTCAAGGCGCCTGAATTTCGCAACCTGGTGTTGACCACCCGATTTCAGATGTATTTATTTTTGTTTTTGTGTTTAGATTGCAATGCAGTCAAAGTGTCAGTGGCATGGATTAGTGTTGATTTTATTGCACCAGTCATGACCCTCGGGTCCTGATTCTGTGCCTTGGTGTTTCAGGTCACAAAAATAGAATTCCTGGTACAGACGCTGATGCAAACACATCATGCTTTCATTCATTACATGGCAGTGAATTAAAACATTGTTATAAGATTCAAAGTGGATTCAAGCGAATGTAGCCACGTAGCCTCTGTAACTAGTTGGATGCGGTTTGTCTGTCCAGTCTTTTCTGCAGCGTCGATCGTTTTTTTAAATGTGTTGGCCATGTCACCACAATAGCCGATTCAGCTCGAAGTCCCCGTATACATGCCTTCTGGAAATTATGTGTTGGCAATTTGCCGGGGGGGGGGGGGGGGGAGGTCACACCTTTTCTTCTTTCTTTTCATGCATCTCTTTGACTCTGGATTTTGTTCTGGGTTTGGTTGGTTGGTTGGTTGTTTGGTTTGCACTTTATCCTCCTATACTGTCATCCACTGTTTTGCCAATCCTTTCTCTAGAAAATCTCTTACAAAATTCTATTTTGTCTTGTTACAGTTGGTAACATACCAGCATTTTGTTGGAATCTGGCGATCTGGTCGCGTGACTGTGCTGTCCAGACTAGACACCGGCTGTCCACTCTACAGTGTTTGTTTGTCCACGTGGTCTTTTTTCCTGTTCGTTATTGCTTTTGTGGCATCTATACGTTTCCAGTGTTTTAAAACTCGATTGGTGAACTGTGCCTGATCTATTAAGGGCACTGCTGGCATCCTTGGTACAGTTCCACTCAATGTAAAGATAATCAATAATTTATCTGTCATGTTAAGAAATATGTAAATCATGTAGATTGTTGGTATTGTTAATTTATCTGTCATGTTAAGAAATATGTAAATCATGTAGATTGTTGGTGTTTGTGTTGTTGTTGGTGGTGGTGGTGTTTTTTGTTGTGTTGTTGTTGTTGTCAGGACAGAACTATTTTTCATTGCGTGGTGACAGTTTTCAAAGGCTCCTGCATGGTCATCGGATCAGCTGGGCTAATACAACAAGAGTCGAGTCCCGGCGGTAGTCACGGTGACTTGGACAGTAAACATGTTGGTAAGTTTACCCAACTTACCGCGGTGCCGTGAACTTAGGGTTTTGCTTGGGAAAGGAAGAAAACGCCCTGCCTGACACGGCGTATGTCACAGACGACAGTGTGGTTCATCTGTGGACTAAAGATAGCCTGGTGTCACAGACTTCCTCCTGACGTGATTTACGTTTCCATGACGAAGCTTTTCAGCTTGACCTTTCTCCAGAGGATGGCACAGACATAAATCAGTTGATCTCTGTCTGTCTCTCTGTCTGTCTCTCTCTGTGTCTGTCTGTCTTGTCTCTCTGTCTGTCTGTCTCTCTCTCTCTCTCTCTTTGTCTCTCTCTCTCTCTCTCTCTCTCTCGTTACACTTTAAAAGCAAAGGATCACACAATTCAAAAGAAAACTGATGCACATTACTAACAGGACCAACGCAGGACACGGCTCACGGCTGTCAACCAAAACCCACGTTCCTGAAAGAAATTAATACACTACCCCTGTTATTACGCACTTAAACAGTACCGACAACTAGTTATGTGAATGTTGTTTTTTATCACTCGCTTCTCATAACACTTCTACTGATAAATTACACGGACGTTTACCACGTTGCCCACACCTAGCGTACACAATAGTAATTAATCTTGTGGGTGGCTTTGCGTTGTTGTTCTTCTGATCCAGGCACATGAGAGCTACGGTGCTGCGTAAATGATGGTGGATGTCGGCTTGCTATCCCAATATCAAAACAAACAACCCCACTTTGAAACTAAAACATATGTCTGTTTAGCTTTCTCGGTAAATGTGAAGATCTTGACCTCCTCTGAGGAAGATGTCTTCGACTTTTGCTTGTCGTGGAGGAAGATGGCACCATTTGTCTTCCGTGGGGACACATTGACGGGCCGAAAGTAAAATCGTTTGACAGCTTGTGGCTATGGTAATTCATGGCTACCGGATGTGGCGAATGCCTTTCAGAGGGTGAGAACGGAAGGAAAGTGTACAACTTGACAAGGAAGAGAATGATGTTGGCGTTTTGTTCCTTTGAAGCATATGTGTGGATTGATTGCGTAACATGCACATGAGTGATGGGCTTACGTAAGGTCTGTTGATGTAAGGTTACCCAGTAAAAATACTGGGGGCAAAGATTAAGCAGTACCAGTTCTAGTTTTGGAGATTCTTGTTTGAGACACCGTCGTTTCTGTGGCTCTCCATATTTCTGCTCAATCTTCGGTTTCTGTCTTTTGCTCATTTTCTCCTATGCGTTCATCTTAAGATTTTCCTACCGACTCATACTTTTTGCCACTTTCTGATTTTCATAACTGACCCTTATATTTTGTTTTAACAACGGTTGACATGGTGATGAAAATCGTAGAGTATGTAAAACCTCTGTTACATTGTCATCGTCCTTGGCCTCGTTTTGTCTTGTGAGGTATAAGTTAGGACCACCGAAGGGGTAACCAGCCTTTTAATGTCCATTCGTATTGCTCATTTGGGCCAGGTTTGTTAAAAATGGATTATTTCTACAAACCTCATAAAAACGTTGAGGGCCCAGTTGCTTTATTTCGTGTAATTTCCATCAGGCTGGCACGCTGAAACATGAGGCCTATGATTTCCAAGCAACAATTTATCAAAGCAAGTGACAGAGTACATGTCATAGTCAAACGATACTGAGTACATGTCATAGTTAAACGATACTGAGTACATGTCATAGCCAAACGATACTGAGTACATATCATAGCCAAACGATACTGAATACATGTCATAGCCAAACGATACTGAGTACATGTCATAGCCAAACGATACTGAGTACATATCATAGCCAAACGATACTGAGTACATGTCATAGTCAAACGATACAGAGTACATGTCATAGTCAAACGATACTAAATACATGTCATAGCCAAACGATACTGAGTACATGTCATAGTCAAACGATACTAAATACATGTCATAGCCAAACGATACTGAGTACATATCATAGTCAAACAATACTGAGTACATATCATAGCCAAACGATACGGAGTACATGTCATAGCCAAACGATACTGAGTACATGTCATAGCCAGACGATACTTAGTACATGTCATAGCCAAACGATACTGAGTACATATCATAGCCAAACGATGCTGAGTACATGTCAGTCAAACGAGACTGAGTACATGTCATAGTCAAACGAGACTGAGTACATGTCATAGCCAAACGAGACTGAGTACATGTCATAGCCAAACGATACGGAGTACATGTCAGTCAAACGATACTGAGTACATGTCATAGCCAAACGATACTGAGTACATGTCAGTCAAACGATACTGAGTACATGTCATAGCCAGACGATACTGAGTACATGTCATAGCCAAACGATACTGAGTACATATCATAGCCAAACGATACTGAGTACATGTCATAGTCAAACGATACAGAGTACATGTCATAGTCAAACGATACTAAATACATGTCATAGCCAAACGATACTGAGTACATGTCATAGTCAAACAATACTGAGTACATGTCATAGCCAAACGATACTGAGTACATGTCATAGCCAAACGATACTGAGTACATGTCATAGTCAAACGATACTGAGTACATATCATAGCCAAACGATACTGAGTACATGTCATAGCCAAACGATACCGAGTACATATCATAGCCAAACGATGCTGAGTACATATCATAGCCAAACGATACTTAGTACATGTCATAGCCAAACGATACTTAGTATATGTCATAGCCAAACGATACTGAGTACATTTCATAGCGAAACGATACTGAGTACATGTCATAGCGAAACGATACTGAATACATGTCATAGCCAAACGAGACTGAGTACATGTCAGTCAAACGGGACTGACTACCTGTCATAGCCAAACGAGACTGTATACATGTCATACCCAAACAAGACTGAGTACATGTCATAGCCAAACGAGACTGAATACATGTCATAGCCAAACGAGACTGAATACATATCATAGCCAAACAAGACTGAGTACATGTCATAGCCAGACGATACTGAATACATGTCATAGCCAAACAAGACTGAATACATGTCATAGCCAAACAAGACTGAGTACATGTCATAGCCAAACAAGACTGAGTACATGTCATAGCGAAACAAGACTGAGTACATGTCATAGCGAAACAAGACTGAGTACATGTCATAGCCAAACGAGACTTCTTCTTTTCTTCTTTCCTTTGGTGCCCACGATCATGAGGATGATCATTCTGGCACATAAAGGGGGGGTGTTGTTACTTCTAGGCAGTCCATTTGCATGCTCTGATCACTGATCACGTTCACTGCGATTCTCATTGTCCTTAAACCATAGCCGGTCCGTTACTCTGATCACTGATCACGTTCACTGCGATTCTCATTGTCCTTAAATCATAGCCGGTCCGTTACCGTAAGGGCCACATGTTATCAGTACGCTGTCACTGTTACGTAGAGGTTTGCGACATAAAGCATCGACTGTTGTTGCCTCTACTGTCTCACTGGGAAGATGGTTCCAGTCCCTAACAGTCCTGGGTATAAATGAGCCACCTCTGTACTGAGTTCTGGTGTTGATAAGGCAGAACTGCTGGTTGTGGGTACGGCGCTGTCGTGGTGGAGGTGGGACTAGTTTGCTCTTGATAACTGGGCACTGGATTAGTCCATGGTGGATCTTGTAAAGGAGCCCCAGGCGTGAGGTTCTTCTACGCTGCTCAAGGGACGCCCAACCGAGTTGGTCGATCATCCGGCTCGCACTTGACGTGTTGTGGTAGCGGTTGAGCACAAAACGGGCGGCACGTCTTTGAAAAGCCTCCAACTTGTCAATGCTCTTCTGTGTGTATGGGTCCCATACTGATGATGCATAGTCAAGAGGGGTCTCACAAATGCCTTATATGCCTTCTCCTTGATGGAACTGGAGCTGATCTTTAAATTACGCCTGAGGAAGCCCAGCGTTCGGTTAGCCTTGTTTACTATGTCGTTGAGACTGTGAACATGTCATAGCCAAACGAGACTGTGAACATGTCATAGCCAAACAAGACTAGGTACATGTCAGCAAAATGAGACTGAGCACATTTCATATCTAAACGAGACTGAGTACACGTCATAGCCAAACGAGACTGACTACATGTCAGCCAAATGATCATACTTTTTCAAGCAAGCATTTCGCCTGGCGATTTTCTATTCTATTGACAGAGACCAAAGAGTGAAATTTGGCACAATTGTCCAGTCTCCAAAAACTGTTGGTCATCACATTCATATTCAAGGTTTTAATATAAACACTCAAGAAAATTAAATACAATATGTTTTACGGAATGTTAAAAACGATATCAGATTTTCTTTCTTGTCCTTAACTTCTGTTTATGTATGCATACAAAGTTTCCACTGATCAAAATCGTTGGTTAACGATTTTAGAGTTTTGAAACTGTTTAAAATTCATGCTTATTGTATCAACAGGAAATGTGTGTAAATGTAAGAACACTTATCCCTGTGCTGTGTAGTTGGTCCATAGGTTTAGATCATATGTCTTACTTAACGTTTGCAAACTTGTTTTGAGGGCTATGAGGACTTTGTGGTCGGCGGACTAAAGCTTAAAATCATCCTGTTGTCATAGCAATAAACATCACAGTTCTGTATCCCCCCAACCCCCCCCCCCCCCCCCCCCCCCCCCCTTCCCCACCTTTTTCCGTGTAGTCAGATTGTATTCTTGCTGTTGTGAAGTTCAAGGCAAACGTTGTCTCTTTGATAAACGTATCCGGATCGTGAGAAAATCATGCATATTTAAAGAGGACAGGGCCTACGGCCATACTCCCTCTGCTAACAATCTGACGGGCATGATTTGCTTCATTGCGCAACCCTGACGTGATGAAAGAGACGGCACAAGTGAATGGTGAGATTTATGGCCCTTTAGCCTGACACTGACAAATTATTATTCTTCTTCCTAAAATACTGGTTCACTCAAAAACGAGTAGGTCACCAGCGCGCATGTTAAAAGTAAAATAAAATAACATAAAAAAGTGCGACTCAGACTGTTGGCCCTGGAGCAAATTTGGCAACAAGGGGTCGCACTCGATATTCAACAAGTTAAAAGCAATGGCCAAATTCAGGCCCAGGTAACAGTAAAATATCTGGGGAAGTTAAAATAGAAAATCGTCAATATGCAGATCTCAAAACTGTCGTATCAATTTTTTTTTAAATGAGACTGCATTTGTGGCAATCTTGATGGCATCCGGCAGTGAGTTCCACAGCCGTACAGAACTAGGATAAAATGAATGTAAGTGGCTGTCAATATTTGATGCAGGTAAGGTATTCAGGTATTCATCTGGTCTGTTCTTCCTTTCGTCCGTTTGAATGTTTCTTCAACTGTCAATCACACAAGGGTAAGTTTGTTACCAGGTCATTGCTGAACAGGTGAATTCAGACAGGTGTCACTACCAATCCCACAGAAGTTGACTGAATTCGGCAAATCATGTAGCCGGATATATCTCTCAATATGAAGATGAAAAACAAAGATGAAATTCGGATCAATACACAAATGAAAAACAAAGGCAAAATTTCCACTGATCAGTACACAAATGAAAAACAAAGACAAAATTTTAACAGATGGTATAAAGAGAAAGAAAAACAAATGGAGAGCAAATTTAAACAGCCTAGTTTCTAATTGAGCTTCTCTCCATTTAAAATCCACTTCAATATCAACAAGGTAACTTGTCTTGAAGACCCAGAGATCAAAAAGTTTGTTATGGTCAGCAAATAGCTCAAATACATCAAAATAGTGACTTTGTCTGACTGGCAGGAAAAGCATTCTGAATTTTAGCTCTCTGTTGGATACTTAATGGGTGTCTGCGAACGTACACTCACCACCCTTGTCTGGCGTGGTGGGTGGTGCTGTTTTGCTGTCCTCTCTCTCTTGTCTGTTGTGTCCGTGCGTCAGCAAGTTAAAAGAAACAAAACAAGATTCACACAAATTATCATAAATGTTCACAGGGTTGTTTTTTGGACTCAGCATCTTCTGGCTAATGAATGTTCAGGTGTCTAGGTTCCAAACCGACAAGAAAAAAAACCAAAGGGAAAGATAACTGTAAACTGATGATAGAAAAGAAAAGAAAAAAAAAGTAAGAAAAAAAAAGAAGAGAAAAGGTGTTTATGATGGGAGGCAATTTTGGTTGTAGTTTACGGCTGCCTCTCTTTATCATTTCTATTCTGTTTGCTTGCTTAATTTACTTTTTTTTTTCTTCAACGTTTCTTCAACAGTTCTTGTTTATCATTATGCATTGTTGTCACACACTCACATTAAGGCCACACATGTATGTTTGATCTCTGCCTTGTGTGTGTGAAAAATGGTTGGAGAAAAGCAAGTCTTGAACATTGGCTGGAGAAAAGTTTCTTTCTTTCTTTCTGCGTACGCAGGCTGATACTCCTGCGGACACTCCCTGTATAGCCAGGCAGTGGAGTTTTGTGTGTATGACCCTTTTTTTATCCCGCCATTAAGGCAGCCATACTCCATCTTCGGGGAAGGTGCATGCTATGTGTCACGTGTCATCCATACCAACGGCCAAACTGGCCTTCTCTTCCGAATGTTGGTGATGGGATTTTACGTGTGTGCAAGATGTTATGCGTGCGTTCACACACGGAACCTCGGTTTATAGTCTCATTCGAAGGACTATATGGGGAATGGAGTCAGAACCAATGTTAACTCCGAGGGAAAAATCCCCCTATACCGAAATTCAAACCCGCAACCCCAGGATCACGAGTCCGGCGCTCTACCAACTGAGCTATCCGGCCCCCGCTGGAGAAAAGTGAGTCTTGATTTTCTTTATGATGAATATCAGGCAGTAAGCCTTGATTTTCTTTACGACGAATATCAGCAGAAACGACCAACCACAGTAGCATAAAGAACATTTGAAGAATTGTCTTAGTTGAAGAACTGTCTTAGTTTAAGTCACTTGATTGTTTTACGCTGTCAGCAATTCATTCAAATACAAAATTATCGAATATATGATCAGGTGCGTCATTCCATTCACTGGAAGTAACAAAAGGGGGTGTGGGAGACAAGGCAAGAAGAAGAAAATGTTTCCAATGTACAAGGCAAACGTACATGGGTGAAAACCATTCTTACATCCTTCACTTCTCACAAACACCAACAGCACTACCATTATAGATAATTTATTACTTGTAGTTGTACACTGTACGTACATGAGATAAAAACAAAAATCTCCAATACAAAGATTACTTCAATCACGTATCAGAATATCCATACATAAATATCCCACTGATTTCACACACAAAAAGAGGGGGGTGGGGGGGTGAGGGGGCAAGGTGGGGCAGGGGGAACATATATGTTTATACAAAGGCAAGAGTTTCATCACTTCTGGGTGTTCCTCCAACCATGTGCCAATGCACACCAGGAGAGAAAAAAAAAGGTGATCAGCACCTTTTGTGCTTTTAATAATCTATCAAGCATTCATTCTGTACTGTGCCCTCCTGTCTTAACTGGATTCAGAATAGTGTCCATTCAGAAACGTTCACTGCTGGTTAAAATCTGACATATCCTTCTCAATGAACTTTTTTTTTTAAAAGAAGGGAAGGGCTGGGTGAGCCAGGCATTCAAGCTCTTCACATGGACTTCAATTACATTCTTAATAATGAACAACATTTTAAAAGTTTTAAAAGAGACCTTTCATTCGGAAAGAAAAAGGTAATGAAACTGACCTTTAATTTAGTTGAATTTACCATTGTTCATCACACCCACAATTCAACTGAAAGTTGATCTAATTGGGATTTTTTTAAATCTCAAATTACACTGCAAGCTAATGAGTTAATAAACATATAGTTTCATATGATTAAGAATAAAGACATAGTAGAATTGATCCTTTCAGATATACCTCCACCTTGTTTTCAAGATCAGATATTCAACTTGTCTTCCCCCCCCCCCGCTCCTCTTTGATCCGTTTGTCTTTGTGGATTGTGAACAAATCCTCTTCACCTTGCTTTTAGTAAATTGCTCTCTGTTTAAGATTAAGGCATTTATTTCTTCTGTAATTTTCAGCACAACTTTGCAGGTATACTGCAGGAAAACGCAGTTATGGCTGACTTCAAATGTTTTCATCTTTTCTTATTTCAACAGCCAAGAAGTCGAACTGTATATATATATGAATTCAAAATTTTACAGTTTCTACATTCGTCTCAGAGACTTGCCTTCTGTTGCAGTGTTTTTTTTTCTTTTTCCCAGTAACCAAATTAGTTAAACATCAGATTGTACAGATGTAGATGTTTACTCAAACCAAAGACAGCTATAATAACTGAGACCCAAACTTGTAAATAGCAGTGCCCATTCAGCTATTTACCTGCTGAATTTACCTGCTGAAAATCCACTCTAGTTGTTATTGTGAAATAAGGAGGAAAGATCAACGTTTCACATTCAAAAGACTTGAAAAACAAGCAAGTAAAGAGAGAAAGGACTGGAAGCAGAGAAACAGTGGTGGGCAGAAGAGAGGTTGGTTGGGGCAACGGGACATCTGACCGTTTTGTAGCAACGAGACTAAATCACATTATTGATAAGAAATATGCTGAATTTTTATCTATTCAAAAATACAACATGACCGTAAGAGATTTACCAATGGCTCTTCCACAAAGTCCGAAACATGATGCACACTCTGAATCATAACTGCTGACTAGTTCATAAACCTTCTTTTTTTTCATTACATGTAAATATGCGTGGACTACATTTGGAGTCAGAATGACTCCACATTTAATGGGATTGGAATGGAGGACGGAGGTAAAGGCTTAGTTCTAGTATCAATAATAACTGTCTGTCATTCTAAGCACCTTTGAAAAGCAAGAGAGAAAATAAAAACAAAACAAAAACAAACAAAAAAACAGGTCTAGAAATAATTGCTGTTTGTTAAAGAAATTTTGCACCGACAAGATGTTTTTTAAAAAAAAGATATGTATCTTGCTACAGTTTCATCACAAACCATCATAAAACTATTCTTTAAATGCAGAAAGAAACAACATGGAATGAGGAGACATTACACAACTTATTTTAACTGGCCAACAAAGCAATATTGCAACTTCATTTTTAAAAATTCATGCAGAGAATGAAATCAATATACGACCTTGTTTATAACTACATTGTCTGCTTTATCTCAGGTACCCATGAGATAAAGGATGCTCTGAGTCAGCATCCTCTGAGATACACGAAAACTTATGGACAACCTACCAAAGAATCATCTGTGAACAATATTGGTCCCATCTTCGGAGATGTCATGCTAATGTGTAAGAATCATGTCTATGAAAACTTGTGCTTCTCTGATGAAAAAATAGTGTTCACGAAGCAAAGTAAACACATCATTTTGTTTGTTGACTATGATCTTTGTGGTTTATTAACTCTCATGTTTATGGTTAATCTTGTCATTCTGAATTAATTTACCTGAGATTTTTCTTAAGTGAAAAGAAAAAAAAAGCGCAGAAAAATGCATCTCTCAGTATATCATCCAGCTTCAAGTTTGAGCTGTCTGAGAATTCTGTACGGCAAATCTCATTCTCCAAAATTCTACCAGTTTGACAAAAGAATAAGACAGAAAACACAAAATTACTAGTCTGAGAATCCATGTATGTGTAAAGCTTCCCACAACACTATCATACTCTGATCGTTTTTTTTTTAAGTATCATAAAACTGTAGCACACTGACCCAAAAAAACATTTCTTGTGCAGTTAAAACAATCTGTCAAAGCAGTAAAAACACAAAAAAGAACCCATCAACAATCAAGGCTAAAAGCAACAGTTATTTAACTTTGTCATCTGTGACAAGATTAAAACCAACAAAATATTCCCTCACCAATTTGTATGTATCTTTTATATACATACCTCTCTCCCTCTTTCTCTCTCTCTCGTGTGTGCGCACACACACACACACACACACACACACACACACACACACACACACACACACAGACTGCAGTCAATTTACATTGGTCCAGTAAATATGATCTGAATGTGTTGACAAGCTAGCTATGAGTGTGACCACTGATAATTTTCCAGTGAGTAGTTTGTAAACACACAAAAAAACTGACACATAATATCCACCATACTCCAAAATAAAAATGAACACACTTAATCAAGTTCCACCCTTTTTCAACCTCCAATGAGTAAGATACAGGCATAATGAAGATAATATGTATAATGGAGAAAAAAAAAGAAGAAGAAAAAAGGTGGGGGTTTATTCTTCCCGCAATTCTACTGTACATATGACCACTAACAGTCAGGGTGTCCTGAAACGATGCTGACCTGGTTTTCACACCACTACTGTCTATATACACAAGTTCGGAGCACTGACAAGACAAGGGCACATGTCCACTTTTGACAAACAATAGAGCTATCCGATATGTAATAAAAGAGAAAATGGTTCAATCCTCTGACAGGCAATACAAATACAAGACTGTAAAAACACTGAAATGACCTGACTCGGAAACTCATGAAATCCAAAGAGACTGTACCAAAACAAAAACAACGACAAAAAGAAACACACACACAGAGAAACAACACAGCAATCACTTGACTGGGAAGCTCATGAAATCAAAACAGTATCACACACACACACGCACACGCACACAAACTGAAACAACCTGACTGGGAAGCTCATGAAATCAAAACAGTATCACACACACACACACACACACGCACACGCACACAAACTGAAACAACCCGACTGGGAAGCTCATGAAATCAAAACAGTATCACACACACACACACACACGCAACAAACTGAAACAACCGACAGGGAAGCTCGAAATCAAAACAGTATCACACACACACACACACACACACGCACACGCACACAAACTGAAACAACCCGACAGGGAAGCTCATGAAATCCAAACTGATGATACAACGAAGCAAACAAACAAAACACACACACTGAAATGACCTTACTTGGAGGGTAATGAAATCCTCACAGTTAGTTAAAAAAACAAAACCAACCAACCAAACATAAATGATCTAACAGGAAAGCTCATTGAATCTGTAACAGATAGTAAAATAACCTGAAACTAACTGTTCAAAAATCAAACTGACTGAACATTTTAAGACTCCTGTCTCTCTTCCACCCTCCCTTTCCCCATCTCATCTCTTCCAAATGAACCTCAAAGACAACTATTTAACACAAAATGAAAAAATATAATTATCAGCAATGGTCTCGGAACATGCAGAACTGCACTGCCCGACAGAAAAACTTCATAAAACATTATCATCTTTCATGTACAAACAAGCAGCTCACAACAGAAGGGTGGGGAAAAAAAAAGAGAGAGAGAGAGAAGAGGCGAGGCGGGGTAGATCTATTGCACTTCTGCGCTGAAATTTACTTTTGTGCTGTCCGAGAACTGTCACAGATCGTGTTCCCCATGTCACAGAAATAATCTAATCTTCTTGTGAAACGAAAACGAAAGGCTCTCCACAATAAAAATAAATTATTTCATGTTTCCAGTTTCATTTTGTGTTCACAAAATAACAACTACATCCTTTTTTTTTTTTAAATGAAAGAAAAAAAAAAAGCAACACACACACACACTACAAAACAAAACTTTAAAAAAAAAAAAAAAATTGGGAGGAAGACTTGGCAACCACAATCAAACCCCACAATCCTTGGTCATATGTCCCATCAGTCATGGGATGAGAGCATGTCCTTGCCCTATTACCTAGACAAATGGGAAACTGAATAAACTAGTGGACATGTGCTAAGGGCAGAACCAAGCACACATAATTACTCCATCTGTTAGAAATTGTTCACTGGCTCCAAAAATGAAATATACAGGATAGTAGACAAACACACTGAAAATGTTAACTTTTCTGTCCTCAAACAGCATTTCATACCATTTTTCAGATTTAACAAATTCTGTCAACACTGAACACCTTATCTCCAACAAAGATTTTACTTGTGCATTTTTACATATTCACATCTTATCTACCTATGAAAACAAATCAAATCTTATTAACATGCTAAAACTCACTACTGACAATGATTGAATACAGTCCTTGAAAAATCTTCCAGGGTATTTTTCTAAGAAATTACAAATCTCTTTATGAAATGTACATTTTGATAACAACACTGGAAACTAAAACTTGATTAAAGTTTTATGTACATGCCTTATCACAACACAGTAAGGACTGAAACTGGTATTCTGTGATACCTCTGCCTTCAAATGTGCACAATATATCACTTGCATACTTCTAACTGGTCATATATGAAATTTTCAAAAATGCACGATAGAGCAAAAATTTATATGTTTACTAAATAATTACTGACTGTCCATCCACTTATTTCCTAGTAACAATGTTCTAAGTTTTATCTTAACAGCACAGGCGAAACACATTAATAGCAAAAGAACATTAATTGATACAAGAAATGCTAATGACTTTACAAAAAAATGGCAGAATCTGGCGCTATCCATGTAAGTTGAATTAAAATGAAGTAAAGAGACAGTGCTGGTGCACATACTCACAGCTGATTCTGAGCAGATGAATGCTAACTAAAAATTTCACTCTGTACAGACTGATCTGGAGGGGACAGAGACAGGCAGACAGATGCCACCAACGAGCTGCGGATGTTGATGGGATGGTAGAGAGGGGGGATTATATCGGACGGACAGAAGCCTGTCATCACAAACAATGCAATGTACCATCTACACCTGTAGGAAAGAAAACACCTGCTTGTGTGTGTAGAACTATATGCGTTTGAAGTATCGCTCTACATTCCTACTAATAGGGGGAGACTAATATTCTGTCCTGCATCGCACTTTACCATCTGTGTAGCTTGAACAGCATCTACATGCCAGGACAAGACATCATTCCACATCAAACCATCTTGAGCAAATTTAATTGAGAAACTGACAATTGTACTACTTACTCAAAACAGATCTTTTCCATTTCTCGCTTCACCCTGTTACCCACAGATATCGTGATGCAGGAATGATTTTGTAACTACCAAAACATCTAGTGAGATTAAACAAAATGCACTATTCTGGCAGAGTAACCCCAAACTGATGGCAGTGAAGGATAGGGGGAAAGGTAGAGAGATAAGGTTTCAGCTCTAGCAGTGTTTCGTGCAGGGAGCACGATTTTCCTGGTCAGCATAAGAGCACAACTGCTAGTGAGCGAACAGATACGCGCTTCAAGTTCCTGTGCTTCATGTCCGCCTTTTGGTGGGTTATGAAGACGCAAAAATACCTGGCATGCACCTGGATACCTGGAGAAGATATAAACTTCATTATGCATCCCCCCTTGCCCACTGAAATGGTAACCTCTGTGACCTGTTGGTTTGGGGAATAATGAATAACTGTTTCCATGGAATAAAAAAAAGGCTATGCTGAGTGACACCATCATATTTAGCTCATGGCAGGATAAGATAAGATAAGATAATGTTGCTTATAGCCCAGCCGACCGCAAAGGGCCACATCAGGGCTGTCACCACGTTAAAATCAACTCACCAGTCATTTAAAAAAAAAACAAACAAAAAAACAAACTTTCACACATCTCTTTAAATGACATCATCTAGAAACGCACCAGAAACTTCGTTAAAAATCTTTCTTCCGTAAAATCTTAAATCAGATGAAAAATGTTAATCTCTCTCAAAAACTCAAGGATCACGTCAGGCGGGACATCCCTGAACAGGATCCTCATGGACTCCGCTGTAAAATGTTTGTGTCTCACATCGTGCAAGTCCCAACACTCTAAAAGAACATGTTTCATTGTGAGTGGCGCATGACATGGAATGCACCACGGATCATGGCAGGACATCAGTGCTATATGCAATAAAGGCAATACAGTAGGCATTACATGGCACCCCAGCTGCAAGACCAGAACGCAGGCAAACGGTCATCACTGGAAAACTGTTGACACCATACCCATTTTTTCATCTCTCTCATTCATGTACAAATTTGTGTTCTCTATTCAAAGGCAAGATTTGGGAAATGTAAATCGGTGGGCAGAAATACTGGGCAAGAAGAGCACACTGCAGAGGTGAAGAAGAAAGCGAACCAGAGATGGAGCTGGTTTCAAATGCACTTCTGTAACATGCAGTTGCTGCTGTGGCGTGTTTCAAATCAACAGATGTTGAAGTTGTTTTCTTTTTTTAGCATCCCTATAACCTTTTTTTTTCTTTGACTGCTAAACAGGAAGCTTCTCTCTAAGATGATATTGTCCTCTCTTAGCTGCAATATCATCTGTCTCTCTTAAGTACAAAGCCATGAAGAGGGGCTGGTCACATGTAACTGGAATATTGTAGTGGAATCAGAAATCTGATTTCTGATTGGGGGTGGCTTGTTTTCACATTTAAAAAAAGGCAAGTTCAATGAAAAATTACAAAGTAGCAACCAAACCAATATCAGCAGCACAAAAGGGTGGAAACATCAAACAAGGCAAGCCGCACTGATTGCACACGTTTTCACTCCACTGGCAAGTTGAACATACTTGTGCCAGATAAAACCAGCGTAATCTGCTGCCCGTATACCCACGACAACCCTACCAGCTAACTATACCCATGACAACCCTTACAACTGACTATACCCTTGACAACCCTAACAACTGACAATATCCATGACAACCCTCACAACTGACTATACCCATGACAACCCTAACAACTGACTATATCTATGACAACCCTCACAACTGACAATATCCATGACAACCCTCACAACTGACTATACCCATGACAACCCTAACAACTGACTATACCCTTGACAACCCTCACAACTGACAATATCCATGACAACCCTCACAACTGACTATACCCATGACAACCCTAACAACTGACTATATCCATGACAACCCTAACAACTGACTATATCCATGACAACCCTCACAACTGACAATATCCATGACAACCCTCACAACTGACTATACCCATGACAACCCTAACAACTGACTATACCTTGACAACCCTAACAACTGACTATACCCATGACAACCCTAACAACTGACTATACCCGTGACAACCCTAACAACTGACTATATCCATGACAACCCTCACAACTGACTATACCCATGACAACCCTAACAACTGACTATACCCGTGACAACCCTAACAACTGACTATATCCATGACAACCCTCACAATTGACTATACCCATGACAACCTTCACAACTGACTATACCCTTGACAACCCTCACAACTGACTGTACCCATGACAACCCTCACAACTGACTATACCCTTGACAACCCTAACAACTGACTATACCCATGACAACCTAACAACTGACTATACCCATGACAACCCTAACAACTGACTATACCCGTGACAACCCTAACAACTGACTATACCCTTGACAACCCTAAACTGATATACCCTGACACCTAACAATGACTATGCCCCTGACAACCCTACCAGCTGACTATACCCTTGACAACCCTAACAGCCGACTACACCCCTGACAACCCTCACAATTGACTATACCCATGACAACCCTCACAACTGACTATACCCTTGACAACCCTAACAACTGACTATACTCTTGACAACCCTAACAGCCGACTACACCCTGACAACCCTAACAACTGACTATGCCCATGACAACCCTACCAGCTGACTATACCATGACAACCCTAACAACTGACTATACCCATGACAACCCTAAACAACTGACTATACCCATGACAACCCTAACAACTGACTATACCCATGACAACCTACCAGCTGACTATACCATGACAACCCTAACAACTGACTATACCCATGACAACCCTAACAACTGACTATACCCTTGACAACCCAAACAACTGACTATACCATGACAACCCTACCAGCTGACTATACCATGACAACCCTAACAACTGACTATACCCATGACAACCCTAACAACTGACTATACCCATGACAACCCTATCAATTGACTAGTGCATAATTTTCAGCCAACTTCAGCTGCACCATATCACTGACATCTCGGACAACTGATGAAAATGTAGACTGTCACCTGGAATGTTACCATGCTAATGGAGATTTTATATGATTCATCAAAATTATGATTCCCCTGGACTTAATTCCTTGCATTAGTTACACACAACAAATGCCATACATCAAGCTTTTGTCTTACTTGTCAACTTGAAACTTTTTCCCGAATTTTCTTTTTTCCCCACAAATGAGCAGCAGAGATTCCATGTTCCAAATGCAAGACAATAAAATTCTTAAGTTCACTGCTGAGAGAAAAAACAATAAACAAACAAAACCATGATTCACAAAATGCAACAAAACACAAACTGTGAATCACCATCACAATCCTGTGTAGTTTGTAATGGCAGCAACAGGCTATCACTTTATATCAGAACCTGAAATAAAAAATACCACTGAAAATAATTCATATTTCACTTTCCACTATTACTTAAGGGAGAAGGCGCAAGAATGGACCACAGAGAAATGAAATAGTTAAGAGGAAGTATAAGAGAGAAAGAAAAAATTACCCCTACAGACTCGATGTCTAGCTTCCTATTGTTTGATGGTCCTTTGACATTTCCCCACACTAAACAGAAAATGGAAGAGCGACAAAGACTGACAGAAAGGAAAGTGACAATTATTCAAGCAAAATACAATTGCATCTATGCCCCTGACTAGGAGGCAAAGACAAGAGTGTAAAGATGTAAACATGTTTTCATTCCTAAGTATACATAAATGCTTTAAATATTTTTTTTCTATGACTCTTACGGTACAAAAGCATGAATTATAGTTCCTCTGTAATGTACGTACCTTAATGTTTCACTGTCATCTAAATGCTGAAAAGATGTGCCATATTACAATCCTTACTAAAAAAAATGTTCTATAACAGTGACATCTGACGCAATGTTATAAAACTTAGAGAGAGAGAGAGAGAGAGACACCTTGACTATTTTAAGGTTTTTCTGCCAGAGTGGTATACCTGTCTTCTTTCTTCCTTTTGAAATATGCCAATCTTCTCTGCAGTCCTGGACTTATGTCTACATGTTACAGACTCCTGGCAGTGTCTTCCACACACTGCTGTCAGAATGGCGGTGAACTTACATCGACAAGTGAAAGACAAACAGAATGCATTTCTTTCACCTGTCACTGAAACATAAAGCAAAAAATGTCTGAATGTATGAACCTACATATGCAAATTCTAAGTATTTGTGGCACTTCGCCAACACACTTAAGAGAACAGGGATTACACAGTCACAATGTCTCAACAAATCAAAGAGAAACTTCTCTGCAAATCATCAGGACTAACCTCTCACTCTTGACATGCAAATGTGTGAAATCACAAGACACATTTCAATGAACGACAAAGCACCAGCCATTGGTTCTGATTGTTCGCCACTTGTTGAACTCATAAGGAAGACAACTATGCTGATAGCTGAAGTTGATATTAATCAGAGCCAATCTCTCCCTTGCTTTCTCATTCTCTTACTCTCATTCTTTCTCTCTCTCTCTCTCAAACACACACACACACACACACACACACACACACACACACACACACACAAACACACACACACACGCACCTGAGTATTACAATCAAAGGTGATAAGGGCCTTCTCATCAGGGACCAGCTGTATGTGAGGAGCTTAAGTTGGCTCTCCACTGTCCAAAATTGTGGAAGAAAGCAGATTTTTGCACAACTGACAGAAAAATCACCGTCTTTTATCTCCGTAGCATCTTCAACTGATGATAACATCTGCTGCATATGACTACTAATGAGAGCCATCTCCATTCAGCTTGAATGTAGCATACAAACAGTTTGCTAAAATGGCCCCTCAGAACCCAACATCATAGCTAGTAACTTCTGCCCTTTGTTTGTGGAAGCATCACTACTTTCATGACTGAGATGAAAAGCTTCCCATTTCTAAATGCACACGCCATGCGGAGAAACAGACCTCCAACTTTTTTTTGTGCATAGTGAAACGTTCAAGTTCATTACAAATGCTAACAAACCAGTTTGCCAATGGGAAAAAAAAATCAGATAATGGCACCAAAATACTTTTAAACCTACAACAGATTCTACATTATCCTGATTTCTCACATTTGCTTCTTGCATACTCGATAAAACAATAAAAGCATGTCCTATGTAATATTGACATTTGCCTACTAAAAGACTCCTAGAGTTCAAGCACCAAGTTTAGTTTTAAACCTGCGACAGATTCTACATTTTCTTGATTTATCTCTTTTGCTCTATGCATTCTCATTAAAACAAATAATACATGCCATATGTAATGTTGACATTTGGACGTAAAGTGATTATGTCTAAAATTATCACAGGAATAGTCTCTAAGGAAAAATGAACTTTGTAGACTGGAGGCTTGGACAAATGAAAAAAAGGATTATGGAAGTCTATATCTGTTTCTACGATTATAATGTAATTAATGGAAGAATTTCAGTCTCTAACGCAGTAAACATCTAGATGAAACTGACAATAACACATAAACCAATCAATATAAAACTTCAACATGAGAAGACAATACACCATTTTGTTCCAGTAAGAAAAAAAAATCATGAACAAGAATAATCATGGCTACAAGAGATAAATTACAAAGTATGAACTACATATGTATTTTAAGAGTCACATGTGATATTCCTTGTTTGGAAAGGATTCAAATCCTGTGCACATCATTTCACTGATAATTTAAATATTCAGCAACACTGAATTCACAAAAAGTAAATAACTCCAATGTCACAGTCCAATAATTTACTCTCTCGTCCCACACACACATACACAAACCTGCATTGCTTAAAATAAAGATACATAACAGTATGGTACAAAGGCTCCCAGTCTTCAAGCACATTAAGTCAGTGCCCCCCAACTGTCACTGGCACACAGAAGCCTTCATTCAATCATTACCTTTATACAGTTGTGTTTACACACACGTTCAGACTCCTGTATGCATAGTATTGTTCCAGTTTCTCCAGCAAAAAGTTGTCTGGACTTTCGACAGCAGAGACGATCATGCTGCAGTGATTATCATGTTCCGTAGACAAATCATGTTGCAGTAGCAGTCCCAGTACTAATAAATGATCACCCTGCCATTTCTTCAAACGTTCAAATGCAATGCCGACACGCATTTAAATGCACTTCAACTAATTCTCACCAATGTTCATCCTGAAAATATGTCTTATAAAAAAAAATCAGTAAGCAGTCATTTCAACTTGCTCTCTACAAATAATGAAATATGATCATTATCACTATCAACACATGTAATTCAGTTTGGTAGTAAATCAGTTCGATAGTAATTGCAGTCAGGTATTCTGCACACTGTAGCATTTTTTTCTGTTCGGCCACTTTTTGCCGATCACACAGCAGCTCTAGACTCCATCTTATTCATACCATGTTGTTTCTTCTCTTCTTTACCGGTGTTGTGAAATGAATCAAAATGGCTATAAGCAGTGTCAGTGCTAGGGCAGCTTGCTATCTGCAGTCGCTAGCGCGTATCTGCGCTCTCGATCAATCAACACAGCAGTGACGGAATCATAAACACTCCTTGTGACTCTCTCCCATCCCTGAGGGTCATTTCTTCTTCTGCTGTTGCTTCTTCTGCTCCTTCTCTCGTGCTTTTCTCTCCTTTTCCTGAAGCTTTTGTTCCTTTTCCTTCTCCTTCTTCTCCTTATCTGTGGCAGTCTTCAGTTCCTTGATCTTCTTTTTCAGAAGCTCGCGGTCCTTGCTGTTGACAATTCCAAGAGCCTGCATGCCAAAAACAAAACAAAACAAACAACATGTAAATAAACACGTGTGTACATAATTATATTCATACTCATTTACACAATAAAACAAAGTAAAACATGTTAGATACTGTTTAAAAAGTTTATGTGTACAGACAAGTTGATTCAAGTTTCTAGCCCAGCACACAACAGACAGCTGCTGTATGCAATACATAAATGCATCCACAAGCTTTTATATGAATTTGGAGTCTGGAGCTGGCCAAATGTTAGCAGGGCTCCCAATGACGCACATATGTGCGTCTATGACGCACTATGAGCGAAAAGGACGCACTAACAAAACGTGTAGCGAGTCCTGCGGGACGCACTACAAAATCAGGCAAACCCTAAAACGTGCCGCGGCCAGTGATCAAAGCTGAGCACACCACAAGCTTCGCGCGCGATTGCCTGCCATCAAATTCAGGACAGCGTCTGCCCGCGAAAGTACAGTAAGCCGAGAAGGTGCGTAAACACTGATAGGCTCACCTTGTGGCCCACGTCATTGAACGGTTACTCACTCGACCGGATGACTTATTCAGACTGTGGCGCCCGCCGCCACTAATTAACCAATTCGATGACTCACAAGTTGTAACAATCGCGTGCACAAGCCTAGGCGAACGAAGCAGAAGGGAAGTTCACGGCCAACGCATCTCGCAAATAATATGTCGTTGCGTCAGTGGTTGGGCGCTCCTAAAAAACGCAAAGAAACATCTTCTGCAGATGCTACAGACAGTGAATCGTCGATTCCTAAAGAAATATCTACAGCAACACCACCTCACAAGAAATGGTTTTTTTAAAGAAATGTTTTCAGAGAGAGAGAGAGAGAGAGAGAGAGAGAGAGAGAGAGAGATTCATTTACTCTGAAATGTTCAGATTATCAAGCCGATAATTAAAAAAGCAAGAAATACTACATTTTCTGTATTGGTTAATTTTGTTCATGGGGACTCTCTATACCCCCTCTGGGACCCTCTATAGCATCAGTGAAGGAGTCCCTGGGACCCCCTGTCTGTCAGTACAAATGGTAGCCCTGGTTAGTTTTTCCTCCCTTAAAGATGGCTCCTGTGTATATACATATGAACAATATAACAGTTACACAAGCTGTTTCCTTCTTTTCCCACCTCATGAACCCTAACACACATACACCCTAAACTTTGCGAAGTAAGGACTGGTTTCCAGTGATGTCTTCCTCTCTTACAATTACTGTCAATCTTTCTTCCTGATCCCAACAGTTCAGCACGTGCCCCCACACACGCACACGCGCGCCATACACACAACACACACACACACACACACACACACACACACACACGCACACACACACACACACACACACACACACACCACCTTCAGCTTTGATCCATCCAGAAGGAGAAGCTGACTGCCCGTGATGTTCTTCTCCATGAAGATGGCCGTGTACTGCTCCAGCTCCAAAGCAATCAGCCAGTGACACACGTGCTCCGTGTTCCACTCAGCAATGCCGCATGACTCAAACTGGTTCTGACTGCGCTTGTTAGGGGACACGTTCTCCTGGAGATCAAAAACGAATCCGGATCACTCAGAAGTCATGGGATCAATTCAGAACCCCTACGCAGAAGGGTACTTGGAAGATCTCAGACATCTGCCAAAATTGTTGACATCCTGGATCCACCCTCTGTACCCAGATTCACACCAAACTGTTACCCCCCACCACCATCCATGACCCTAAAAAAAAAGGGTGACATACAGCAGCATGGGAGAGGGAAAAAAACTTACCTGTTTGTATATGCTTTTCTGTTTTCTGTTACTATTCATACAATTACAGTCATGTAACATGTAAAAGTGTGTGTGTCTGGTCACACAATTCTGCACCCAGCATAAGCGTAAGTCTCTATCAGTCCGTTTCCTGTCTTATATCTCTATCATCTATCATCATGCGTACAATTGGTGAACCCCACCCATAGACTCCAATTTCCTTTCAGTTTCCCCCACACCAGTTTTGCCTGATGTCATAATCCTCCTGTTTCATAAATGTGGGTCATATGGATACGGTGACAGACCTTTGGGCACCAGGGATCTCCAAGTCAGGTGATTTATAGCCCAGCCAGCCTAACAAGCCACATGAGGGCAACCACAGCCCTCCATAGAGGTATCAGAACCAGTCGTTTGAGTGCTGCCCATCAAAGACTTGCTCCCCTATATCCTGCAAGGTGCCCAGTATCACGAAATGAATACACCACTGCAAATCTACCAGCACCTCACAATAAGAACATCATAGCTGATAACACAATTCAGATAGTCTACCTCAGCAGCAGGAGTGCCGGAGATGTTGAGTGTGAATCCCGAGCGAGCAGCCCCGTCGTCTGGCTCCGACACCATCAGCGATGACGAGATATCACTGTTTGAACTCATCGCTAAAAAGAATAATATCAAATTAAAACTGTGGTTAGCACTTCTTTTAGTTTAAGTCAAGAGGAAAACAATAAAAGTAAAGCAAAACTCTTTAATGAAAGAAATGAAAATCAGAAAGAAGCAGGCTGAAGATTGACAGCCAGAGTCAGATTAAAGCAATCAGAGAAAGAGAACACCGTGTGCTGCACATACTCATATATATAGAGTGTATGTATGCCCGTCTCTATGGCTGGTAATATTCAAGAAAAAAAAAAGAACTGAATATTGAAATGTAATCTGCACTCCATGCATTAAGTATGTATGTGTGTGTGTATGCACAAGTACACTTAAGTATGCATGCACAGCAGCGTCTGCTTCAATCATGAAGGATCAAATGACATAAAAATATGTTATAACTGGAAACTGTTGTTTCCGTTATAACTGTACAGCTTTTCATGAAATTCACTTCAAACTTGTTGACACAAGAAATAAAAAGTAAATTCATTGCAAACTTCAGTGACAGAAAACATAAAACAGTAAACAGGTAAAGCACGAGCTGTGCATGTACATTTGTGTAAACATCATTGACACAGACATAGATCAAGGTGCATCTGTGCAGCTGATCTGACAACATCTGAAAGCCAATGAATCTTCAGTTGTGTGAGAACACTGATATGTGTGTGTGTGTGCGTGTGTGTGTGTGTGTGTGCGCGCGCGCACGTGTGCATGCGTGCATGCATGTGCGTATGTATGCATGTTTGTGATGGTGCATGAGTGCTTGTGTTTGAGTGTGTAAGAGAATGGGACACAAAATCCTGATGGTCATGTGTGGTAAAACTGCTGAGAAGCAGATACACAAACACTAAAACAGACAGGATGCATTGGCACCCTCCAGTGGGGGTCACACACTCATACTGGCCCCGCATCAAAACTTTGTCATCAAGAGAGGGCTTTTGTGTACAGTGTCCTCAATATGCTGGATCAGGACTGGTGCCACTGAACACCTCTGAAGTGACTCAGCAGCAGTGCAGTGTCTCCTCTGGTGGGTTGCTGAATGGTGACCTGATCTTAATTGCTCCCAGAGGACACCTGGGGCTGTGATACAACAAACCTTAGTGTGGACGGGCTGAGTGGAATGACTAGATTAGGAGTAATGACATTGAAGCAGCTCATAATATGACACAATAATAACAATGATAATCATAATAATAATAGAAAGAAAAAGAAGAAGAAAAATATTCACAATAAATAATCAAATAAATAAATAACAAGATCAATAAAAATAACCACATACTAATAAGATATACACAATCCTCATGCAAAACCTTGTAAAAAGACCCAGGGAAGAAAAAAAGAAAGAAATTGAAACCGCACTTAAAAAACTAATATCTTAAATTGTCTTTTTTTTCTAGCATGACATACAGTAAAGAATACATTTTGAGAGCCTCGAAAACATAATAAAAAATAAAAGGCAATCATGCACAAACATACATTCTTATACGTTTCATTCCCGGAGATAAAACCCATCACTCAGACCCCATCACCCATGCAATCAGACTGCACAAAAAAAGAACTAGTCTGCCAATTCTTCTTGGTACACACACACACACACACACACACACACACACACACAACACACACACATGCATTTTATGATCTAGTTATGATGAGCCCAAGCCAAGTGATGCATTCACTCAAACAGCTTTCAAAGTCATACAAAAATGACATGCATATCCCTCAATGATACTTCTTTCCTCATGTTCTTAGTTTACTGTTAGATTATTTATATCATCAGATAATTTTCCTTTCCTAGCTTCAATCACTCTAAAAACTGGGCCAATGCAGGAAGATACTTCACAGTTAAAACAGTTGACATGCTCAATGTTAAATTCCCACTGCACAAGTTCCCCATGCAGAAACAACACACTGCATCTGGGAGCCAACACATGCTTAATGTGGAGCAGCTAAAGACGTTAAGTCCCTTGGCCTAATGGCCGTTGGGGCAGGGAATTGTTAGAGGTTCACCAGTTATTCCACTAAATGCTACATCTGGAGGCACTGAGGTCCAAGACTTCATATGACTGATGTCTCTCACTGGCTTCCTAGGTTCCATTCTCAAAACCAACACATTTCCTGACATCCGTCCTGTTCTACCTGTATAGACAAACTCCTGAACATACTGAAACATTCTTAGAATAAACAGTGACTGTGACTGTTGCAAAACAAGGTCACTACTGTTTCTGTGTTTCTCCTTTTATCTCATTTCACTGGCAATGCACACACAGCAAAAACTGACACACGTTGTACATTCACATTCCTTTTACAACATACGCAAGCATGTGAGCAACAGACACATACATCCTTCAGTGGATTGACATAAAAAGATTCCGTTACAAAACAGAATGCCCATTCCTCCCTCCCTCCTTCCCCTTTCTTCTTTCTCCAGTGACCCCAGCTCATTATCAACTCACCATCCAAGTCTGAGAAGCTGCCATCCAGGGATTTTTTAGATAGGAGCATAATACCGGAGGATGGGGAGGCCAACGACGGGAGTGAACCTCCCTCCCCAAGAGACTTGCTGGACAGCAGAACAATGCCATCCCCTCCTTTGCTGCCGCCCCCTCCTCCTCCTCCTCCTCCTCCGAAAGGTAACTTGGGTTTCCGTGACAATTTAGGGAAGGAAAAGCCTAGTGAAGGCAAGGAGACAGGAGGTTGTGTGAGGCACACAAGACATGCACGTGGTTCCACCGCAAGCAGAGGCATCGACACTAATCATTACTTGATCTACGTGACAGGCAGATCATTCCAAATAAGTGAACACTGCAGTGCATGCTGTATCTCTTATGTTAATCATTTTGTAATCAACACAACAACAAACAAATCGTAACTTTTGTTAGTCATACTGATTTTCTTAATACAAACAGCAATGGATTCTCTCCACCACCCCCACCACCCCCCCCCCCCCCCCCCCCCTCTTTCTCCTTCCCCCTGCAAAAGTTGCTTGTTTCCAATGATCTGACCGACTCTAAATTTTGCCACTAGTTCTGAACCTTTTTTTTTCACTGCTGGGGGATGCACACAAAAATAATGCACACAGAAAAGCTGTGGTTGAGGATTGACACAGGAGACGACAGAAGTACTCAAGTACAGATAGCAACAAAAGTGCGAGTTGCATACAGCTTTACTTTAAGGTCAGGGATGTCACAGGGGAGCTGTGAGACAACATACTGTGCCAAAATAAGCGTGCAGCATAGTAGTTCCACATTCCCATTCCATATAATTTTGAAAAAGAAAAAAAAGAGATTTCAAAGCCACTTTCCACATGAACTTATTTTATGACCTGCTCCAGTTTGACAGAATACAAGTCTTACATTTCACACGGTAAACTAATGAATGGTGCAGCCACGTGACATATGACTATGTCTCACTTGACAAACATCAGATGAGAACTGAAAAAGCCTACTTGTTAACATAATGTTTCGGATGCATGTATTCAACTGCCACAAAACTTGTGGGGCCCCAATACTGAAGACTGAAAGAAAGAAGTATCAAAACGGATTCAGGTAGATCTCAGTGCAAATTAACGCCGAGTACCAATCCAGCAGTCAGAGGAGCAGTGCTAAGGCTGGGACAAGCACCATTTAATTTAATCTTGGCCGTTTCATTGTATGACATACCATTAAAGAAACACCTCTGAAATGCTCACTGCTCTAAATTGTGAGGGCCTCTTTCCAATAGCTGTTTCACATGGAGACAGTGTCCTGAAACACACCCCTCATGACAATCTTTCTTTTAAAAACTTTAACCAAACAAAACAACAACAACAAAACTATCTAACCTATCTGTATTGGCTACAGTGAACTTCATTGCATATCTAATAGTTCATTTCCTGTCATTAAACAATGCAGGTCACAAACAATAAGTAGATATTTTCACATCATCTAAATGCTGTTAAATTTAGTTCTTTAATGAACACCCAGAGGAGGTCAAAGCCTATGAAACACACAAAATTTATCTGTGTCCTGTAGTTCTTTAATGAACACCCAGATGAGGTCAAAGCCTATCAAACACACAAAAATTTGTCTGTGTTCTGTAGTTCTTTCATGAACACCCAGAGGAGGTCAATGCCTATCAAACACACAAAATTTGTCTGTGTCCTGTAGTTCTTTAATGAACACCCAGAGGAGGTCAAAGCCTATCAAACACACAAAAATTTGTCTGTGTTCTGTAGTTCTTTCATGAACACCCAGAGGAGGTCAATGCCTATCAAACACACAAAATTTGTCTGTGTCCTGTAGTTCTTTAATGAACACCCAGAGGAGGTCAAAGCCTATCAAACACACAAAAATTTGTCTGTGTTCTGTAGTTCTTTCATGAACACCCAGAGGAGGTCAATGCCTATCAAACACACAAAATTTGTCTGTGTCCTGTAGTTCTTTAATGAACACCCAGAGGAGGTCAAAGCCTATCAAACACACAAAATGTATCTGTGTCCTGAATTTCTTTAATGAACACCCAGAGGAGGTCAAAGCCTATCAAACACACAAAATGTATCTGTGTCCTGTAGTTCTTTAATGAACACCCAGAGGAGGTCAAAGCCTATCAAACACACAAAATGTATCTGTGTCCTGTAGTTCTTTAATGAACACCCAGAGGAGGTCAAAGCCTATCAGACACACAAATGTATCTGTGTCCTGTAGTTCTTTAATGAACACCCAGAGGAGGTCAAAGCCTATCAAACACACAAAATTTGTCTGTGTCCTGTAGTTCTTTAATGAACACTCAGAGGAGGTCAAAGCTTATCAAACACACGAAATTTGTCTGTGCTGTAAGACAGAGTCATCAGAACATAAGAGGAATAATCAAATTTGTTATGTTGATATGACAACTGCATTGTTATGTCTAAGGAGCTCTGTTGTATGTTTACTGTTATATGTTTATCTATAAACTTATATACTTTTTACAGGAAAGTGTTTGCACTGCCCTCTCTCCTTTACTATTGTCATAAGGTCCCCTTTCCCATACCTTTTCATGGGTCCCCTCTCCCACACTGGTTTACAATATCCCCTCTCCAACACCTTTTGTGTGATGTCCCCTCTCCCATTCTATTCTTATAATTTCCCCCCCTCCTTTACTTTTGTCATAAGGTCCCTTTCCCATACCCTTTTAATGATGTCCCCTCCCCCACACTGCTTATTATGGGACCCCTTCCCACACTGTTTTATGGTGATCCCTCAATGATACTGTTTGTCCCCTCCCCCACACTGCTTCTTATGGGACCCCTCTCTCACACTGTTTCATGGTGATCCCTCAATGATACTGTTTGTCCCCTCCCCACACTGCTTATTATGGGACCCCTCTCCCACACTGTTTTATGGTGATCCCTCAATGATACTGTTTGTCCCCTCCCCACACTGCTTATTATGGGACCCCTCTCCCACACTGTTTTATGGTGATCCCTCATTGATACTGTTTGTCCCCTCCCCACACTGCTTTTTATGGGGCCCCTCTCTCACACTGTTTCATGGTGATCCTCAATGATACTGTTTGTTCCTCTCTCCCACACTGTTTTAAAGTGCCCCCTATCCCATACAGTTTTCATTCTAAATAGTTTAGTTCCCTTTGCATTTTAAGTATTGAGCTTTGAGACTTAAACTTTGACCACCCATAGACAACCAACCCTGGCCACCAACCATTTGCAAGTTATACTGCGGACAGACAGGTAAGACCATAAACAACACCTGCTCTCCAATGCCTTGACCCTACACAGGGTAACAAATGGAAACATGTCGAAGAGACAAACTCTCAATTGCTACCTCAACACTTATACTCCCACTAATGTTATGAATATGAACATGCTGATGCACATGCAGCAAGATTAATTTCACTAAATCGCTCTACTAAATACCTTTGTATGTTCTGCAGAATTTACTACACAAGCAAATGGCATATGCATTTCAGTACACATACACATAACATTTCCTACACATAGCGTACGATTACAATCAATAAGCCAGACACCAAACAACCCATAAGAATCAATAAATCATAGTACAGATAATGGTACAGATCATAAATAAGTCATTGCACAGCACCCAATGACAATAAACAATAAGCCGTAATATATATAGCATCCCATAAAATGGTATTTCCCACTAAATAAGTTCATAATGTAAATTTCCTGTCAAAACAAATGTCTTATCCATACTTGGCGTGGAACATGGCTACATCATCAGGATCCTCAGAAAACAACAATGAAAGGACAGCAGGAAGCAAATCATGCCGCAGAACTAGTTTGGCTGGATGAGCCACGCCCTAGTCAGTTCACTTCATGAATGATTGACAAACACAGTTCAGTTTGGCTGGATGAGCCACGCCCCTAGTCAGTTCACTTCATGAATGATTGACAAACACAGTTCAGTTTTAGCATCTTTTCAAAGCAAAGCAGGGAGGTGGGAGGGTGTCCTAGTGTTTGGATAGGCAAGTACATAAACTACTTTTAGTGATAAGAGACCAGTAAGGGCCCTATCCAACCTGTCTCCCATGCTATGTCTGGAGGGTGAAATTAGTCCATGCTTTCTGTTCTGAGAATGGCACAAAGTGACAAGCAATAAGAATGCCTCAAAGAGAAAAAAAACCCTTTCTTATGCACAGGGCACTGGAAATCACAGTTCTGGTGAGAGAAACCTCTAAATTCTCTACTGAAATGCTGTACTTTCGTAAACACCACCATCACTGACCCAATCAGTGTGGTCACCCGTACCTCTTCCTCCGAATTCGAACTGAACATACCAGTGTCATGAAAGATTTGGTCAAGGTCAGTGATACACAGGCCCCCCAGCCAATGATCACCAGCACTTGCCCTTCTGCAGCAGGGATGCCTGCTGAATGTCCTCCTTGCAGGACACCTTTTAACCCTCAGCGTTGCCAGGTGATAGCAACCAAGGATGTCACTGAAGAATACAACTGCCCCAACCACTCCTCCTTACTTTCAGGGTGCTGAGCTCAGAGCAGGCTGGGATATGGCACTGGCCTGTCTCCACACCAATACTGAACCAGTGTAGTTAAGAAAAGCAGGTGTCTCTCTTGCCAAAACTGGTGGATCATTATGAAAGTTTAAGTGAACATTGAATTTCCTAATAGACGTAACACTCCGTAGGACCAGTTCTCACATGACTCGAGTTGCAAGGTTCGAGGGGAACATTTAGAGCAAGAGACGCAGATCTTGTGAGTGCAGGCTCAAAGGGGCTAATAACAAGATGGCGGACAGATCTATGACTCTGCACTGAAGTAGATGGCATCGAGAACTATGAAAGAGACTCGACAGCACATGACAGTGGAGCCAAATGCTGGACAGAGACGGAGATAAAGCACAGCTCACAAGTATCTGCAGATGTTATGAAGAAGCTTCCTTAATTGAAGTGAAAGCAGGCTTAACACACCACATGACAGGATCCAAGAGCGCATAAAAACTAAGAACGAAATAAAATTAAAAAAACAGCAAGGGTCATGTTCCCTTGCCAGGGAAAAGGAGAACACTGAACTATTTTAAGGTATGATTCATGGAGTGGACTCACTATGGGCAACCACTCTTCCAGCCTAACCAGTTATGGAGGTATGATTTGCTGCCTTCTCTGCCAGTTTTCTTTTTCTTTTCTTTTTTACAAAACAGATCTTGATAACATGGCAATGTTCCACGCGAAGTATGGGCAAGGTGTTTGCTTGAACAGGTAAGTACGTGAAAAATCAATAAACAAAAACTTGCATACACATCATAATCAATAAACAACAGGCCATGTACAAAATACCTCATAAGAATAAATCAAGAAAGACGTTTTTTAAAATCAAAAGCCATTCCCTGAGAGATACAAGACATGAACTACTTTTCTTCAGATCCAGTTAATAAGCCTGTCCACGCCCATTCAAAGTTAAATTCTCTTAGTATGGCACATTCTCACTTCTTTCAAACCATTCTATTCAACCCCAAGACGAACAGAATGAACAATACATATAGACAGATAGATGCAGATATGTTTATATATTGGAAGCACAGAAGACAAGGCTCAAGAAAATAAATCTTTTGGAAGCAACGAATGTGATAGTCCCTGTCTGTGAAGAATCATTCCTTGTCTGCTGTGGATTCTGTTCTTCAATTGAAGTTAACTAAAATGTTCTTCAACTGACATTTTTGTTTCTGTTTTCAATTCTCATATTCAATGCAAGCAAGGTCTGACCACTACACTGGGCTAATGTGCACGTCAGGCATCTGCTAAGTCCTTTCCATGAGACCCTCTTCTTAAATCCTTTCATCTTAGTTATTAATTCATTTATCCATCAGCTGTAAATCCTGTGCATAGTCGTCTCATAGCTTAGCAGATGTGGTGTAGCGTTTAAGAACTAGTCTGCATTCAGCGACACCTCCTGGATAAAACTGAAAATGGACACACTACTGTCTTCTTCTGTGTTCCTGGACCATTCCATTTGTTAAAAAAAAGTTTTTTCCAGTAGATTTTTTTCACATTCTGGTTTTATTTATCTTGTACATGGTGGCATACTCTGTCATCAGGAGGAATATCTGTCTAAAAAGGTATGTGTCAAAGAAAGAGGGGACCGGAGATTTTTCTTCCTGTTCTTTAGAACTTCACTGGCTCTTTCTCTGATCTGACACCATCGAACATTTTTAGGAAAAATTTCAGACAGATGAGAAAAGATCTAACCAGTCTAGTGAGCAAGATGTCAGACTATTGTTGCGAGGTCTGAGGTTTAATTAACAAAGGCTTTCCCAGTGCCAGGGAAATCTAATGATTTGGGGGTAATAATTAACAAAAAATTCTAGCTCAGAAACTACAAAAGATATAAAAATGAAATCTATATAATTTTTGAAGGAAATTGAATGAAGATTTTGAATCTGGGCTTCTTTTGTTTTAATTTTGATAATAAAAAAGTATTTAGGCATTTAGATTTGGATAGATTTTTTTGCACGATCAAAAACATGTGTATTTACCACTACATCTTCACATCCAAACAAGAACACAAAGCAAAAAAGTTGAAAATAAAGTTTGTATTGTCACACTACACCTGTAAATGAAAGTAAAACAGTTTAGAAGTCTATCAAGACGCTCACACTCTATGCAGACTGACCAGTCCACGACCACGCCCCCCCTCTCCCCACCACGCCCCCTTGCTGGACTTCAACCCTCTCTTTCACCCCTCATCTTCCCCTACCTTTCCGTCTGCCCCGTGTCACGCCGCGAGCAGGCCACGCTCCCCTCTCGCGCTGACTTTCACATCACTGGCCACTGGCACACAGTGCAGAGTACACACTAGGCTAGCTCGTTCGACGCAGTCAGCTGAACACACACTGAGGTCACACAGCCCTACTCAATAACTGACGAATATGGTCGGCAATTCCACCACTATCATCATCTCACCTTCATGCTCGAGTGAGTCGTTGAATAAAAGATTATTGTCTTTGTCAAAAATCATCAGCAGAGCCTGCTCAGCTGTGTAAATACATTGATTTGGTCGCTGGGCTTGTTGAAGGTTGCGCCGCCATCTTTGCAAGCGAGACGAATTGCTGGCTGGTCATCCAGTCAGTGATGAGAATAAATGGGCTTTCCCCTCACGTGTGGTCATTTACATATTATTTTAAGACTACAGACATATAAGGCTTTCTACGCACACTCTATTTGAGTCCGTTGATAGAAATAGTAACGAATGAAAATTCAAGAAAAATGCATGACGTCAGTGGACGGCCCATAGGCACTGGGAAAGCATTTTTACTTCGGCGTCAGCTGACGGCTTAAAGGCACTCTTCGGGTTAACTGAATTAGTGAGGCTGGAACAACTTTTCTCTGCAGAGTTAACGTCTGTGCAGACCCCAGTCCCCTTCTTGTCTTTCCAAAGAGATTTTAACGCATGGTCCTGTGCCTGAGTATATGCAGAGAAAAACCTTCCACCTTTCAATGAAGTGTTCGCCATCATGTGCTAGTGAGATGGATGACATGGAAATAAAATACACGTACAGTGGTATGTTAAGTCATTATTTCCGAACGACAGAATAGGATATCTTAATAGTGGGATTAAAACCGGTCACATATGCAAAAATTTCACCTGTGGTCAAAATTGGACCAAAAAAGGAAGAAAGAAAGAGAGAAAGACAGATGAGATATCCACTAAAAATGTTTCATGTGTATTTTCTAAACACATACTGCTACTCGCTTGTTCATGAAAAGAAAAAAAAGACTATCATTAAATACTCTCCCACAGAGCTCCACAGAAAACAAGGTTTCTCCTTGTTCAAACAAAAATCCCATTGACATGTAAAAGAAAAATTATGTTCATCAGTTTACAAGGACATTATTGCGAGTAATTTTCCTACACTTTCCTCATTTCTTCCCCAACTGTTTAACTTCCTTCTCTGTTTTCATTCATTTCAATGCAAATCGTGTCAAAGCAGTGTTAGACATCAACTCATGCTTTTTTGTGGGGGTGGGTGGCAAGTGAGGGCAGGTCGGATGGGGGGTAGACACACTCCTCTAAACATCTAAATCTTGAACACAGTGAGCCAAGCCTCACAAAAAAAGTAAACGACTGTGATCACTACCATTCCAGAGAATGGAACAAGAAAGTGACCCAGTACCTGGCCAACCAGGTACCAGTCGGGTAATGCAACCCATCACTCACCTTTGCCGGATGCTGGTTTGCCAGACACAGAAGCAGCAGCACTTTCCTCTTCCTCTTCTTGTGCAGACTCAGGGATCTCTGACCCCATGCCCCGGAACTGAGGCTTGTTCGGGTCGTATGACGTCTGAGATACTGAGGAGGACGTGTCTGACTGGCTATCGTCCTTGCTGCTACATTGTAGAAAGACAAATGCCGATTAATCTTACACAGCCAGGTAATGTGCTGCCAGCCAACTGCTGAGAAAGTCTGCATAAAAGGCAAGAAGGAGCCAAACCCAAATGCCTTGATTTTCAATGGTATGCTGATTATAGCATTCTCTTATATACATGCAAGACAACAGATACATGAACAATTTAACAAAAATTTTGCACTTAACAACAGAAGTTCTAAGCATAGCCAAATGATGAACAATTTAACAAAAATTTTGCACTTAACAACAGAAGTTCTAAGCATAGCCAAATGAAAAACAAAAAACAAACAAAATGAAATTACCCTCCGTACACATTAAAAGCTCCACTTTTTTTTTTTTCAGAACAAGAATGCATCTGAACAAAATGAATATAAATGTAAGCACACAGAAATGTCAAAATAAAATGGTAACCACTAAAAAAATGCCATTAAACAATTCTTAAATTTTGTGAGCAACACATGTAAACATCAAAGGGCACAGTCCTTCTGCACACACAAGCTGTGGTAAAACCCGAACCACCCCATGTTGGATGTGCACAACCATCAAGAACATCATCAGATATGAGAAAGGGGCAACTGTGGCTGGACAAGTCTGGGTTGAGAACATGAAGGAGACATGGGGGAAATCAGGATGTAGAAAGAACCAAAAACAAAAGAGCAAAAGCTGTGATGTACCCGATGTAGCATGTACATCAATTCATAACATGCACACCAAAAGAATTGTTGATTCTTTTTCCTTTTCCTAAATAAAACAAGAAATCAATTTCATGGTCGATCTTTCTCAGACGCTTCTTTTTTTTTTTTAACTGGCATGTGATTCAAGTTTTTTTTCTTGTGTTTGTTTGTTTATTTGTTTGTTTTGAGGGGGTTTAATGTGTTTTTTTAAACTTTCATTTGGTAGTCCAGTAGCTTCACTTTTGTTCTTGTTTTGCTCACCTACATTCCCCATATGATTACCTTGAGAATCTTCAACACGCAAGAGGATGGTGAATACAGCTGATTATCCAGCATATCTCGAGCAAATATAAGCGTGTCTCTGTTCTGTCACCAAAGGCATAGTCAAGCACATATCAAGATCTGTGCACCTAAGCAGCCCCTCTGAACAGCGAACAAGCCAATTTCTTTGACTATGAGAGGGGAAAAAAAAAAAAAAGAGTTCTACTGGAGGCAGACGTAAGCAAGCCATTTACCAAGCACTAGCATCGTTGAAGCTGTGGGAATCAGACTGACTGTCCTGCTCCTCCCCACTCACTCCCACCACAGAGGATGGGGGTGGGGTCGACGCAGCAGGAAGAGCTGAGGGAGGGGTGACAGGTGGTCCCTCCTCGTTCCCTGGCTGCTGTGCGCGCCGTCTCTTTGCATCACTTTTCCGCACTGTGCTGTCACTAATGGAGGGGGAAGACAGAGAGGCAGAATGGAAACTGTGCACCTCAACCAAAAAGGGCATGCCAAGCAAAATGTCACCAAAACAAAAAGAAAAAATGTCTGAAAAAAATCATAATCACTCAAACAAATTAAAACAAGGAAAAAAAAAAAGAAAAAAAAAGAGCCGTCACTGACACTGATATCATAGAAGAACAAACATATAAACTGAAAATGTGTTCTGCAAAACCTTACAGTGAGACACACCAACAGCTTATCTTTAATCACTCATGCTCAGGTTTGCATTTTTGTGTTTGTGGCTGGTGATGAAAGAAGTCTTACGTAACATGACCAGTGTTTCCTCAGACTGACTGTGCAGGTCATGCTCTGTTTAAAAGTAACTTGTTTGTCCCAGTGTTACACACATTACTGAACATCCTCTTATGTGACATTTAGACAACTGTCTGTAAAAATCAAGCCACTACGTATTTTCAATTCACAGCTAGAGAAGTAGTGATTTACTTTTTTGAAAACAGAATCAAATACTTGACAATACTACTCACCCTTAATGACAACACAAAATATTCCAAACTAAGCGTGCATGCAAACACACACACTTATTATTTCTTTTTTGGTGTAATTTCATATTTTACAGTTTCTAATAAATATAAACCTAATGCACACAATATCAAAGCTAATGCTGGCACAAACTGCTTCATTGTAAAATCTGTTTTGTCATCCATTCTATAATACACAATAAAAAAAAAGGCAAAGCCAAGAAAATAAAGGCTTCATGGTCATATCCACAATATTCATCCTGCCCAGTTCTACTAAAGTGAGGGAGAAATGATAGATTATCTACTTCTTTTTCCAATCTAGTTCCTTGGATCTGAACATGAGCCATTCACTTCATTTCCCACTATTTGAATAGCGTTTGTTTTCCATCGGTCACAACAAAGGTCAGCAGTCATTTGGCGATACTATAAAATTAATTAGAATCACAGCAGTACCGCATGTAGTTATTAGAACAAACACTGAATGATTATGACTACAATTACAGTAAACACAGAGTGGACAGGGGGTGGGATAGAGAAGAATTAATCACAGCAATAACCTTCCACACAAAAACAAAAACAAAGACATCCTCTCAGCCACAACAATTGTCTTGTCTTGTTTTTATTTTGTTTTTTCCTAAGGTTTTCTCCCTTCTATCACGGCCTACAAATGCCCTCCCATGAACAGTAAAGTTTCACTTTTTACGACTGGGATCATGTCTGAGTGTTGATATAGTGCAATGATAGGTAAATCTATCAGATAAACAACCCAATACAATCAGGCTGCTCTTATATGCATCCCGACTGAATCTTTTATACATCACACCTTTCACATTAATATATTATTCACTCAATCAAGCTGTCATGAAAATGTATTCAGCATGTTGCACATTCATCTCTGATGCAGTTCATGACTCTTTCACATGCCATGGAAAATTACACAGAAAACAACAATCATATACTTTCCAGCTGTTGTTTCCTTTATACTGTAAATGCAGAGATTTTGTATTGTCCTGTTTTGTTTGCTAGGGTGCCCACTTTGAAAATCTGAAAAAAACTGAAAATGAGGCAGGGGTCCAGGGGCCGCCCAGGCCCTGGTGGGGAAAACTTTTTCTACCAGCACAGTGGCGCGACGTAGGCTAACAAAGATCGCTGGACCTGTGTTGTCTTCAACGATAGAGAGCGCTTCCTCATTTCCAGTCATCTGCTACAGTGCTGCTTCGGTCATAACACCGCCGATTCAACTGTTTTTCCCCCCTAAAACTTTTTTGTTGTTGGGAATAACGAAACTTGAAAAAGGGAATTTCCGTCTGGGGCCTTGCTGAGAAAACGGATTTCAGTCACCCAGACGGAAGAGTGGCATCCATGTGTTTGTTTTTTTAAAACCCTTCAACGTTTTTATCCCCCTGCATCCCACTGACTGAAAGTCCCTGTTATCTATTTAAGCTGCCGCAGTCCCCTGCATATCACTAAGGCCTGCTGGTGATTTTTTTATTACTAGTTTGTAAATGCACCTCTGGTGAATGAAGCCCCTCCCCCCCCCCCCCCCCTTTGCCCCCACCCCTTTTGGTCAAGCTAAACCAATGAAAGAATGGTGCATGTTTTGGCTCAACACAACTAGGGTGCTTCATGTGCTCAAAAAGTGCAAAAATTTTCAAATAGTAGGAAGAATTTTTTTTTTTTTTTTTTTTTAAAGTGACATTTTCTGAATTTAAGGGGTTAAAGGACTGAACAGAATTCTGTAAACTGTCGGTTAGTCTGTGTCTGACAATGGTTAATGACTGGGGAGAAGTCTGTGATTTATGTTGAAGTAAGAACATAAATTCTCCATTTACACAAATTCTCATTGTTCAACATGAAACACTGTACCGTCACTTTCTTACACTCATGGCTAATGTACAAGTCAGCATTAATATTTAACTCCTTGGTTTAAATGGCATTTTACCAAACACTGTATCAATAATCAGGTTTGAAGTAATAGTTTAAAAGTGTATATTCAGTTCCATCAAAATAACACTGATTTACATAATGTCTGTCTGAGTGGCAGTTTTTGTTTGTTTGTTTTAACAGGCCTTAAATTGTGCAATCTGAGGGGAACGCTGTTGTAACAAATAATAAATCGTCAATGAATCTCCATCATAACCTACTTCCCCATTTCTTCCATGCAATAACCTAGACGCAGTATAATTAGTTCATCACAGGATAAAAAAGAAAAGTTTTAGCAAAAACATGCACACTATGTTCACAACATTTCAAACACAGTTATAAGCTGCCTGAGTACCATAAAACAATATCTAGACGTCAAGACTGTGATAATGCACGAAGAGGTTCAAACTAGAGCAACTGTTTCAACACTTTTATGCAAAACCTTAGCAATACTTCAAAATATGTTTTAACAAAATCATACATAAAACTGGTGATATAAAAGTGAAAGCGAAACATAAAACAAAAGCATTTTAATATACAAAAAAAAAAAACAACAGAAAAAAGACTCCTACTAATCCCTTTAACACCTTCACAGCTTATGTAAAAAAAAAATCACTGCATTTTCAAGTCATCATTCTCAAGAAAAAAACAAACAAAAACAAAAGAAAAACAGAGACAATACACAGTAGGGCTAGTTCAGGTTGGAACTGTGAGGAATCATTGACATCAGTAACTTAAAAAAAGAAAAGAAAAGCCATTGCAAACAGACTGCTTGTTAAAGGCAAAGAAACAGAAGCACTACCATATAAGGAGAGTGTGTACAATAGTGACCTCACCCGACCTGTCCTACTTACATACGGAAAAAGGCAGGCACTCTACAGACACGCAGGCATCAAAACAGAGAGCATCACATCATCACCACTTTGGTCAAAACAATGAACACATGATATGTAAGCTTCAGTTCACAAATAGCAAGCTCTGTTACTTCTTCCTTTTCTCTGATCTGACCAAATATTCAGTTCTCTTATTTCTTCACATTGTTCTTCATCTTGTCTGAGCAAAAATCTACATATCAAATCCCATTAAAATTAAAACGAAAACAAAGTAGTTGGAAGAAACTCTAGGGGGAGCTTGACAGCAGAAGGTCTTCAGAGAAGAAACCCCCTCAGACAAGTGTTCCGGCCCTGAACTCCTTACACTCAAAGGGGACCTGGCCATACCCAGGTCATGACTCCCAGATGCCCTTCTACTGCAACTTTATCGAACTGTTACTTTGCTAACATTACAAAAAAAAATCTTTGTCTTGGAGTGTTACAAAGGAGTCCCAAATAAACTTTTGAAACCCACAGCTACCTCTACCTCCTTTGCTCTCCTGCATGCGTCACCCTTCTCAGAGACGCTTTCATTCCTCCCATTCCCCCCTCCTCCCCATATCCCCCTCCCTCCCTCCCCTCTTCACAGCCCTCTCCATCCTTTCCTGTCCATCCCGTCCTGTGACCTGTTGCACACAAAGTGTCTTCAATTTGTTTGAACACATTCTAACAACATCATTCAACTGCATAAAGTTGACAGTTTGAGATTCAGGCCAAAGGAAGCACCATCCTTCTGAAGAGACTCTAAAAAGCATTGTGCAAGCTATTTCTCTCTACCAACATTGAGCCACGTGCAAAAGAAGCGCCATTTCATCAAACTCCTTTACTTCAAGTGAATATATAAAGTAAAAAAATATATCTTAAAATGTTCCACAGATCAATTACAACTTATCTATTCTGTCACATGTAAAGGATTGGTTGGTATTTGTCCAATTCATTTTCTTTAGCTGGTGTCCCAAAACACAGTTTTCCATCTTTAGATATGTCCAATCAATTCAAATAAATCAGGCAGGATTGTATTGGCAAGATTTACCATTATTTTAGGCTACCATGGCAAACACCATAAAATGAAGAATATACAATCACATTCACAATTAACAACACGTTACAACAGAAGAATACAATCCATAAAAAAAGAAATTCTTCAATTTTTGAAAAACACAAAACCCACCCACCACAGAGGAATGGCAAGACACTCTCTACAGTATGCAGAAGTGATATTCAAATTCAAGGAAATGAAAGCAAGACAAAATCCCCAGTGAAAACACAACCGCATCACACTCCAACACCAGAACCACTCAAGACCCGATGATGTCACTGCGGTTACCTGTCATGCTTGATCCAGGTTTCCAGGCCGCTCTCGCTCTCCTGCTGGCTGGCAGGAGGGCTAGGGGAGGCAGGGGTGGTGTACACCTCAGGAGAAGATGAAGCAGCCACTATCGCTTCATCCTCGCTCTGCTCAAGCTCTTGCTCCAGAGACTGAACATACAGAGCATGCACTCTTTACAATGCGTGTACCATAATGACAGGCTTTGTGAAAAATCAGAAGTGAAGTAGGCAAGAACAAAAACAATTCCATTAAGATCTTAACAGTTTTACAGAATACACATATAACACAAACAAGATTTCGGTACTTTTGATTATTTCAAAATTCCACAGCTGTAGTTATCTGTTTTTCTTTTGGTTCTGGAACATTAAACATATTGAAATGTACACTTTTAGAAATCTGTCAAGCATTAGCTCTAAATATCAACCAGCACACAGTGTCAGCAAGAATGTCAACTAAGCTATAGAGCATATGACAAGAACATGTCTACATTTGGGCATCAATGAAAAATGCCTCCACAACTTCATTTTAAAAAAAAAATAGAAAGAAAGAAAGCAAGAAAGAAAAAACTGTGTGTGCAAAGGAGCTAAGGGGAAAGAAGATTATGAGTGGACAGCCAGTTTCTTGTTACCTTGCTACGCTTGGATGGTGGTCGACGGGACGGTATGCTGCTGGCCAGCTGGGCACGGGCACGGCTAACAGATGTGTCTAGGAGAGGGGTGTCTGGGACTGAGGCAAACTCAGGGTCTTTGCTAGGTGAGTCTTCATCTGTTGCCACCCTACCTGCACTACCCTCCTCTCCATCTGTTGGGGGAAAAAAACACTTCATCTGTGGTTTTCAGTTACACAGAACACTGTCAACAAGTCATAATATGAAAAGTCATCATACGGGCCTCTTTCACGTCCAGACTTCCAGCAAGTAACAAGTACAGCAAATAGGTGCAATAAACACTACCCATTATGTGCCAAATTAGCCTTTTATGTTTGAAATGGAAATGACTTTTATCTCTCAAAATGCTACAGAATAAAAGATGCTGACTTCTATATATATATTTTCCTCTGGTCTGACAAGCCAAGTCAGATAAAAAAATGAAGTCTGGGATGCAGGACATAATATATGGAGGAAATATGTGCGCGGGGAAACATGAAATGGGATTGCAAGTGGGAGGAATCTTCAATTATTAACTTGTACATGACTCTAACATGGAAACATAATTCTTCACTGATAAAACTACAGTTACAATGTGATCTCCTTCTGGCACACACAGATCTGATATGTTCTCATAGATTTTAATTTGTGTAACGAAACAGTTACTTGATCTGTAGTGTGTCTCTATATAGGTGGTGGTGGTGGTGGTAGTGGTCATGGTGGTGGTGGTGGTGGTGACGTGTGTATGTGTGTGTGTGTGTTGTGTGTGTGTGTGTGTATGCATGTGTGGTGTGTGTGTGTGTGTGTGTGTGTGTATGCATGTGTGTGTGTGTGTGTGTGTGTGTGTGTGTGTGTGTGTGTGTGTGTGTGTGTGTGTGTGTGTGCAAGGGTGTGTAAATGCAATAACATGTATGTGTATATATGGCCTTATCTGTGTGTTGTCCCAACAGACCCCTCAAACGGAATCAGTGGTCAATGCCATACCAATGATGCAAAATCACTGTATAAATAAGACAAGAATATAAAAAAGTAAAATCTGTCAGTAGTAACCATATCATCAGACTTTGCTATTTACACACACACACCACACACACACATTCTTCACATCTTTGAGATACAATGCTCCTCCTCATTTTCCTTTCCTTTCCTTCTTTTTTTGAAGAGCTTAATCACAAAATTTCTGCCATAAACCTTTTTCTTTTACTGACATCGATTTCATTACAAAAACAATTGTCAGAGTAAAATACACATGTGCAAAACCATGCGTGTCAATATAGTTCAAGAAAAATTCCAAGATACAAATTGTAAGCCATCAATGTAAAGCTGAACGCAAAATTTCGGTAAGGCATGTGAGCTATAATGACAAAAATTTTCAGTTTTATTAGTGCACACAGGGCAAATTGCTTAAAGCTTTTCATGTGAATCGAAATGTTACAATGGCAGGGAAGAGAACAAGACTGCAATCTACAACACTCTTTTCATCACAAAAAGCAAACACTCACAAACTATGCACAGTTGCAGACATATCAAAAGTGTACAACGCACTGCACATACACAAACTAAGATACACCCACACACCCACATACACACGCACGCATGCACACATGCACACGAGCGTGCGCCCACACACACACACACACACACACACACCATATTTTCAACACACACCTTCCCTAACAAGACAACCAGTGTGTGTGCAAATACCAAGGGAAAGACCCACCAGGTGACAGGAAGCATTCAGAGGCCTCAGAGCCAGTGGACAAGTCCAAGGCATCCTGAGGAAGAGGGGAGGAGGGTCCTCTTCTGCAACCAACAGCACACCACAACACACTGAGGGCAGGCCGTTCTCACACCATTCCCACGATATGCGGAGGGTAAGTCACGGAGGGAAAGTCATTCTCACACAATGTCCACAATGCACTGAGGTCAAGGCATTCTCACACAATGTCCACATTACACTGAGGTCAAGGCATTCTCACAACAATTCCCACATTACACTGAGGTCAAGGCATTCTCACACAATGTCCACATTACACCGAGGTCAAGGCATTCTCACACAATGTCCACAATACACTGAGGTCAAGGCATTCTCACACAATGTCCACAATGCACTGAGGTCAGGGTATTTTCACACAATGTCCACAATACTGAGGTCAGGGCATTCTCACACAATGTCCACAATACTGAGGTCAAGGCATTCTCACACAATGTCCACAATACTGAGGTCAAGGCATTCTCACACAATGTCCACAATACACTGAGGTCAAGGCATTCTCACACAATGTCCACAATACACTGAGGTCAAGGCATTCTCACACAATGTCCACATTACACTGAGGTCAAGGCATTCTCACACAATGTCCACAATACACTGAGGTCAAGGTATTCTCACACAATGTACACAATACTGAGGTCAGGGTATTTTCACAAAATGTCCACAATACACTGAATTCAATGCATTCTCACACAATGTCCACAATACTGAGGTCAAGGCATTCTCACATAATGTCCACAATACTGAGGTCAAGTCATTCTCACACACTGTCCACAATACACTGAGGTCAAGGCATTCTCACACAATGTCCACATTACACTGAGGTCAAGGCATTCTCACACAATGTCCACAATACACTGAGGTCAAGGTATTCTCACACAATGTCCACAATACTGAGGTCAGGGTATTTTCACACAATGTCCACAATACTGAGGTCAGGGCATTCTCACACAATGTCCACAATACTGAGGTCAAGGCATTCTCACATAATGTCCACAATACTGAGGTCAAGTCATTCTCACACACTGTCCACAATACACTGAGGTCAAGGCATTCTCACACAATGTCCACATTACACTAAGGTCAAGGCATTCTCACATAATGTCCACATTACACTGAGGTCAAGGCATCTCACACAATGTCCACATTACACTGAGGTCAAGGCATTCTCACACAATGTCCACATTACACTGAGGTCAAGGCATTCTCACACAATGTCCACATTACACTGAGGTCAAGGCATTCTCACACAATGTCCACAATACTGAGGTCAAGTTATTCTCACATAATGTCCACAATACTGAGGTCAAGGCAACACACACCTTCCCTAACAAGACAGAGTGCCCACAAAATACAGATAGGAGTAAGCTGTTCTTACACAATGACTACAACACACTGAGGATAAGCAGTTCTCACACAATGTCCATTAATATACTTAATATACTGAGGGTAAGCAGTTCTCACACAATGTCCATTAATATACTGAGGGTAAGCCATTCTCACACAATGTCCATGAATATACTGAGGGTAAGCTGTTCTCACACAATGTCCATTAATATACTGAGGGTAAGCCGTTCTCACACAATGTCCATGAATATACTGAGGGTAAGCAGTTCTCACACAATGTCCATTAATATACTGAGGGTAAGCCGTTCTCACACAATGTCCATTAATATACTGAGGGTAAGCCGTTCTCACACAATGTCCATTAATATACTGAGAGTAAGCCGTTCTCACACAATGTCCATGAATATACTGAGGGTAAACCATTCTCACACAATGTCCATTAACATACTGAGGGTAAGCAGTTCTCACACAATGTCCATGAATATACTGAGGGTAAGCCGTTCTCACACAATGTCCATGAATATACTGAGGGTAAGCAGTTCTCACACAATGTCCATGAATATACTGAGGGTAAGCCGTTCTCACACAATGTCCATGAACATACTGAGGGTAAGCCGTTCTCACACAATGTCCATTAATATACTGAGGGTAAGCAGTTCTCACACAATGTCCATCAATATACTGAGGGTAAGCAGTTCTCACACAATGTCCATAATACACTGGAAATAAGCTCTAACACCGTGTCCTGAATACATTTGAGAGCAAACAGTTCTAGCGTAATGTCTACAGTATAATGAGGGTAAGCTCTTCTCACAGAATGTCCACAATATACAGAGGGTAAGCCACTCTTACACAATGCAAACACGTTGAGGTGAGCTATTTCCACTCAATGTCCCCAGTATGCTGGGTGTAAAACATTCATACACCATATCCAAAACACACTGTGGGAAACGTACCTTACACCATGTTCTAAGTACGCTGGGAAACCCATCCTTACACCACGTTCTAATCACACTGGGGAAAACCTACCTTACACAATGCTCTAAACACACTGGGGACAACCCATCCTTATGCCATGTTCTAATCACACTGAGGAAAACCTACCTTACACCATGTTCTAAACACACTGGGGAAAACCTACCTTACACCATGTTCTAAACACACTGGGGACAACCTATTTATACACCATATCCTCTACACACTGGGCACAAACCGTTCATACAAACTGTCTCTTTCACACTAGGGGCAAGCCATTCAGACATAATGTCACTAATACACTGCTTCTGTACCCAACACACTGGGGGCAAGCCATTTATACATAATGTCCCCAACACACAAAAAGCAAGACAAGCCATTCATACATCATGCCCCAAACACACAAAGGGCAAGCCATTCATACTCATGCTCCAAACACACAAAGGGCAAGCCATTCATACTCATGCTCCAAACACACAAAGGGCAAGCCATTCATACTCATGCTCCAAACACACAAAGGGCAAGCCATTCATACATCATGCCCAAAACACACACATGCAAGCCATTCATACATACTGACCCAAACACACAAAGGGCAAGCCATTCATACATCATGCCCAAAACACATACATGCAAGCCATTCATACATAATGTCCCAAACACACAAAGGGCAAGCCATTCATATATAATGACCCAAACACACAAAGGGCAAGCCATTCATACATCATGTCCCAAACACACAAAGGCATGCCATTCATCAGGCATGGGAATTGACTGAAAGTGAAAACTCTGAAATCTAGGGGGGTCCGGGGCATGCCCCCCCGGAAAAATTTTTTTTTCAAGATCAAAATCTGTGCAATCTGGGCTATCCTGACTTCATTTTTATGGATTTAAGAACGTAAAAAAAAATGAAGTAAATTAGCATTAAAACAACAAACAAAAACAATTTTCACACAAAATGTTTTTATTCAGTTCTATGAGTTTATCTCCAGCTGACTACAAAGATCACACAGGCTCAAAAAACAAACAAAACAAACAACAAAAACAAAACAACAATCAACCAACCCAACCAATCCAAACAATCACCAATCAACCAACTGGTCAACCAACCAAACAAGAAACACCCCCACACACACAAAAGAAAAGTTAAGCCTGCACACATTCACTTGAAACTGGTTATAGACACTGGCACCAGGCATTACCTCTAGAGCTGAGGCAAGCATCTCTGAAGAGAAAACAGGAAGGTATTTGAAGTTTACTGCTGAGAAGACTGTCACACAAGCAGCTCCCCTGTTTACTGCTGTCACTGAGAAGAATGTCACACAAGCAGCTCCCCTGTTTACTGCTGTCACTGAGAAGAATGTCATAGTATCAAGCAGCTCCCCTGTTTACTGCTGTCACTGAGAAGAATGTCATACAAGCAGCTCCCTTGTTTACTGCTACACACATGCAAGCGGATAACTAGTATAATACCTGAAGTACATCTTACCTGGCAAACGTTGATTACTTTCCAGAGACGCACACTTATCCAGATGCTTCTTTGAGCGGAGATGGTCAGTCAGTGTTGAAACACCACGACTGGCGTAAGATACGTCTTTGTTGCAGACAATACACCGTGCAGCTCCACTGATATTTATCTTGCGAAAGCGCGTCCCAAGGCGCTCCTTCTTTACTACATCTCCGATTTCCACCTCCACAACTACAAATATCCACTCCCCTTTCCATTTATTTGGGCACTTGTCTAAAAACGGATCGCCGAAGTTTACCACACGACCAAGGCACGCCATGTTGAAAACACGCCTGTTCAAAGTTTGCGCATGCGCAGAAAGTCACGACATTCACAAATTTGGGCTGCCCGCGAGAGTTAATAGCTGCTGTTGCTGGCGATTCGGGTAACTGAGGCAGGCGTTCGCAGCACGCAAACACAGTACGCTCGCGTTCCGCAATAGTCTCGATCGTCCATACCCAAACTTCCGCGAGAACGAGAACAGAGAACGAGATAACGCTCGCGTTAGTATAACTTGGTCTAGGCCAGCCGAGACTAGTTCAGCAACAGCTAAAACCGATGCTTTATATTTTTTGTACCCCAGATTTTTTTTTTCGCGGACGCAATTTCGTTTTCGCGGAAAGCAAATTTTACTGCCGCGGAAATCAGCGTTTTCGCTGACAATTCCCATGCCTGATTCATACATAATGTCCCAAACACACACAGGCAAGCCATTCATACATAATGTCCCAAACACACAAAGGCATGCCATTCATACATAATGTCCCAAACACACACAGGCAAGCCATTCATACATAATGTCCCAAACACACAAAGGCAAGCCATTCATACATAATGTCCCAAACACACAAAGGCAAGCCATTCATACATAATGTCCCAAACACACACAGGCAAGCCATTCATACATAATGTCCCAGACACACAAAAGGCAAGCCATTCATACATCATGTCCCAAACACACAAAGGGCAAGTCATTCATACATCATGTCCCAAACGGCAAGCCATTCATACATCATGTCCCAAACACACAAAGGGCAAGTCATTCATACATCATGTCCCAAACGGCAAGCCATTCATACATCATGTCCCAAACACACAAAGGGCAAGCCATTCATACATCATGTCCCAAACACACATAGGGCAAGCCATTCACACATTATGTCCCAAAAACACAAAGGGCAAGCCATTCTTACATATGTCCTAAACACTCAAAGGGCAAGCCATTCATATATAATGTCCCCATCACACAGGGGGCAACCCATTCATGCACACATCATCCCCAACACAAAAGGGACAAACCATTCACATACATCTTCCTCAACACTGATATGAGTAAGTTCAAAGCAAAGCAAACACAAATCCGAAAGACACAACATGGCTAACTGAAAACAGTCTGTCAGCAAGCATCGGTTACCTTACACACATCAACTTTTCACCAGTGACTGAATTAAACATGTACACTTTCACAAACGGTGTTCACCACAATCAAACAATATCATTATGAGACTGAAAATTACCACTCCTGAAAAACAATGACAGATTCCTCCAACATGTGACGACATAACATTAAAATAAACTTTCCTGAAATCTGTGTCTCTTCCGGCACATCTATGGCTGTGAGTCTGAACAGTCAAATATGGATTATTCAATTTAGAATCTGATTTAAGTTACAGAGAAAATGAAAGCTGTTAACCCATATGTAAGCAAGCAACACGTATTGACTGGAATCAGGAGTATCACAGCTCTAGGACGTTCCTGTGTATCTTCCTTTCAAAAGAAAAAAAACAGGAAAATGGGACATCTTTGCCACTTTTTTCCATAAGGCAAGCATGACAAAGCGCAGTTAGGTTATGTACATGATGCAAATCTACCAACATCTAAAAAGGAAAAAAGAATGTTTGTCCAAACAGCACACCTTCCTGTGTTCAACCCAGACATGCAGTACTTACCATCTCCATTCAGCACAGCTCGCACAGGCTGTGGGGTGGCTCGGAATTCTGGTAGCTGCATGTTTTCCATGGGCTGTGGAGGCTCAGGGGCAGTCCTGCAGCCTTCCGGGCCTCCATCAGCTCCCCCTCCAAGTGAAACACCTGCACAACGCCCTCTCCCATATCAACACCATCAAGCACAAACAGTGAAAACATGGAAAAGGTGTCGCACAGGATCAGTAACTGTTATTTTCTCTGGACTGAAGCCGTCTTTGTATCACTGACTCCTGTTTTATCAAACTGTAAACTGTGCAGTGTCTTGGCATTCAAACAAAATGTTTTCATGTGCAGAAAGCCGACAATTTGAATGAACATGAAGAACACACAATCACACGTACTGTTAAACATGTGGACATAGTAATCAAACTTACAATACACACACAGTTTTATAAACACAATCACGTAAAGATCTCAAGCCCATCCCAACCCCCACCCCAATTACACATACACACACACACAATTTCGTCTGGAGCTCAAAATAACATGAATTTGTAGTAAAGTGAATGCTACATCTAAAAAATAAAAATAAAAAGTAAAAAAGATAAAAGACTAACTGATGTAAATAGTTCATCCCTGTTCTTACCCTGTCTTTGAGATTCTTGACAAGGTCATTATACTGTTGATCCTTCTCACTCTGCTGTTCCAACAAAGACTCACGTTCCTGGATAAAGTCCTTCTCCCTGCAAATAAGACACACACCAATAATGCACCCGCCTGATTTCGTTCCCATGTTTGTCCATGTCTATGGTTTTATTACTTCTGCCATTGTTTATGATGATTGCAATATCTTCCTCTCGGTGGGGGGTTGGAGGCAGGAGGAACTTAATAATTTTTTTTCTCTCTGAACACAACTGAGTTGGAAAAATGAAACAAACTTCCGAGCTGGCGAGGACAGTGACCATGTTCTGTGCCAGTGGGAAGTAAACAAAGAGAACTGCATTATCTACCAATACAGACATTGGTTTTTACCTGTTATTTACCTCAGGCCTGACCGACATGCAGTACCGCTGCAAGGATTAGGGCTTGCCTTTCCACATCTCCTCCACTTTTCATCTTCCCTACCAAAATACTGTGATCTTATGGCTTAACCCTCTTGACAGGCGAGAACCCGCTAGCGCCCAACCGGAAATCACACGGCCAAACGCTGAGCAACTGCCAGCGCCCAGTAAAACACGTGGCAACAATGGGCGCCGCCATATTTCTCGTAGAAAAGGAAGTCTCGCGAGAACGTGACTTCCTTCTTCCTGTGGCCATTTACTTCCGTTTGCAAAAAACCGCGAGTCGATACGTGCCTAGTTCTCGAGTTACGAATTTTTAAAGTTTTGTGGTCGAAATGCTGTTTTTCGCCATCGCTAACCTTGATTTCTGCCGTTCTATAACGAGATTTAGTGATGAAGATACTGTGATTTGTAGGATTTACGGCATAAGACTTAGTGAAAGTGCTGGGTAATGAAGCTTAGAGTGACCTAGATTTCGACTGGGATGATGTTCCAGGTATGATTCGGAAGAACGTTCTGAAGAAGATTTTTTTTTTTTTTCCTGAGTAAATGGCTCATATGATATTCTTCAAACTTATGATATAGCAACATATATATTCGTAGGAATTTTTAAAATTATTTTCATTTCACTATTTCATTTCCTCTCTTTTAAATTAATGTTTAAATTGGGTAACCATGTTCAAATTACGGAGTTACTTACCTTGCCGATGGGTTTTCGGCGTAAAAGACGGTTAACAAATACGTAGCAATGCCTCCCTGAATCTGAACTGTATTAAAAAAACAATTCAGAGGTCACAAAAGCACTTCGTTGTTTTGCTTTAATGCAATGCCTGCACAAAAATGCATTCCAGACACACAAATAAAAACAGACACATCCACATTCTCTTCTGTCTCAGTCACCAGCAACAGGAACCTTTCAAACCATTGCCGCCTGAGGTGTCTCTCTTCCTTTAGAAAGCTGCAAGGTAACATTCCTAAACACCACAGGACTGACTTGCAGAAAAGCAATGTCTGCAGTCTCATGATAGCCTGGTGTTCATTAGCTCTCTGGGTCTGCTAGCACTGAGATTATAGAGGAAGCCGGGCGTGGCAGAGTATGGGGTAGTCCCCCCTGCCCTCTCCAAGGTGACCTGACTATGTCAAAGCTACAAAGGATATGGCCAACATCTGTCAAAGTTAGTAAAAATGTTACCTGCATGTGTCAGGGTCTATAAATCTGGAGATTAATGACAATGTGACCAACATATGTCAAGGTTAAGGACAATGTGACCAAAAATATGTCCAGGCAACAAGGTGACCTACATAGGCTGAGGTTCGTAACAATGTGTCTAGAAAATGTAAAGACTGATTTTGCATTCCAAAGCAGCTGAAAGTTCTGTGCTGAGGTTAACATTTTATAGTGAACTGTCTTGTCACCCTCTTACACATCAAAATGGACGTGCGTAAAAACAATGAAATAAACCAAACCAAATGTTAAATAAAATTAATCTGTATGTAAATGCACAACAGAAACAACTTGTACAGAATGATTCGCTCCCCAATCCCCACAACAACAAAAAAAAAATCAAGATCAAACAAAATCAGAATAAAAACCCGCAGAAAAAGACAAACAAAGATCAGCTGCAAAAGCCGTTTGCATGGACTGACCTCTGCTGGTACTCTTTGATGAGTTTCTTGGCCTTGTGGTACTTCTTCTCCAGGCTCCAAAGTCCACCTTCATCTTCTTCTCCAGCAGGATGTACTGACCTTGAGATCCTTCCAGCATGTCCTGAGGCACCATTAAGACATCATGAGCCTATGTCTGTGCATAAGTGTGCATGTGGGGGTATATGCACTGAGACATCATGAGCCTATGTCTGTGCATAAGTGTGCATGTGGGGACATATGCATTGAGACATCATGAGCCTATGTCTGTGCATAAGTGTGCATGTGGGGACATATGCATTGAGACATCATGAGCCTATGTCTGTGCATAAGTGTGCATGTGGGAGTATATGCACTGAGACATCATGAGCCTATGTCTGTGCACAAGTGTGCATGTGAGGGGCATGTGCATTGAGATATCATGAGCCTATGTCTGTGCACAAGTGTGCATGTGGGAGCACATGCATTGAGACATCATGAGCCTATGTCTGTGCATAAGTGTGCATGTGAGGGGCATGTGCATTGAGATATCATGAGCCTATGTCTGTGCACAAGTGTGCATGTGGGAGCACATCATGCATTGAGACATCATGAGCCTATGTCTGTGCATAAGTGTGCATGTGAGGGGCATGTGCATTGAGATATCATGAGCCTATGTCTGTGCACAAGTGTGCATGTGAGGGGCATGTGCATTGAGATATCATGAGCCTATGTCTGTGCACGTGCACCGAGACATCATGAGCCTATGTCTGTGCACAAGTGTGCACGTGGGGGCATATGCACTGAAACATTATGAGCCTATGTCTGTGCACAAGTGTGCATGTGGGAGCACATGCATTGAGATATCATGAGCCTATGTCTGTGCACAAGTGTGCATGTGAGGGGCATGTGCATTGAGATATCATGAGCCTATGTCTGTGCACAAGTGTGCATGTGGGGGCATATGCATTGAGATATCATGAGCCTATGTCTGTGCACAAGTGTGCATGTGGGGGCATATGCATTGAGATATCATGAGCCTATGTCTGTGCACAAGTGTGCATGTGGGGGCATATGCATTGAGATATCATGAGTCTCCATGTATGCACAAGTGTGCATGTGGGGGTATATGCATTGAGATATCATGAGCCTATGTCTGTGCATAAGTGTGCATGTGCATTGAGATATCATGACTCTCCATGTGTGCACAAGTGTGCATGTGGGGGCATGTGCATTGAGATATCATGACTCTCCATGTGTGCACAAGTGTGCATGTGGGGGCATGTGCATTGAGATATCATGAGCGTATGTCTGTGCACAAATGTGCATGTGCATTGAAATATCATAACTCTCCATGAGTGCACAAGTGTGCATGCAGGGGCATATGCACTGAGATATCATGAGTCTCCATGTGTGCACAAGTGTGCATGTGGGGGCATATGCATTAAGATACCACAAGTCTCCATATGTGCACAAGTGTGCATGTGGGGGCATATGCATTAAGATACCACAAGTCTCCATATGTGCACAAGTGTGCATGTGGGGGCATATGCATTGAGACATCATAACTTTGTGTATGCGCATAAGTATGTGTAAGATGGCATGTGTCATTAAAATATCATGAGTCTGCGTGTGTGCATAAGAGTGCATGTGGTGCATGAGCATTAAGACATCATGAGTCTCTCTGTGTGTGCACAAGTGTGCCTGTGAACACATGTGCATTAAGACATCATAAGACTGCGAGTGAATAAGTGCATGCATGGAGGCATGTGAATTAAGACATTATGAGTCTGTCTGTGCACGCAAGTGTACGCATGGGGCCTTTTGCACCAAGACATCATGAGTCTGTGTGAGTGAATAATGGCATGTGTGGAGATATGTGCATTTAAATGTCATGAGTCTGTGTGTGTACATGATGTGTGCATGGGGGCATGTGCATCTAGACAGTATGAGTCTGTATGTACATGAGTGCATGCAAGGGGGCATTTGCATTAAGACATAATGAGTGTGTGTGTGTAATGAGCATGCATGTTGGGGCATGTGCATTAAGACATCATGAATCTGTGTGTGTGTGTGTGTGTGTGTGTGTGTTGTGTGTGTGTGTGTGTGTGTGTGTGAGTGTGTGTGTGTGTGCGTGCATGAGTGTTCATATGGGGGCATGTGCATTAAGCCGTCATGAATCTCTGTGGGCTCACTTGAGCGTGCGCGTTGGGACATGTGCACAAGTGCATACACCACACTTATAAATGTGTGTACGTTTGTATTCCAGCACCTTCCATATTACATTTACTTTTCCAGTGTGTGCCATACAAGTCCATTATACAACCATTTTATTCACACAGCACACGCGGCTTTAACAAAAACTGATTTTTCTTTAAAATTTCTTCTTCAAGAATTTCTTTGGATTTTGCTTTGAATTTTGCCTGTGCTGTTTTGCCATTTATTTTAATAGATGGAGAAAAAAAAGTACATATATCACTTATGATTTTTGATGTCTTTCTCTCTCTTGGAGACCTATTTCTACGGATTCATTTTCTTGTTTCTTGGTAACTTGTTTGTTCTTTGTCTGCATGGTTATGTCTCATCCCTGGACACTCTCAAATCACCTGATATTGACTGTTTTCCTTCTTCGCAGAGTCCAGCTGCTTCTCCACCTCCCGCAGTCTGTGGACAGAGTCCTCATATTTCTTCTCCAGCTGCTTCTTCTGTGTCTCTGCTGTCTCCAGGAGAATGATCTGAGGAATGAAATGCATGTCAATAGTTATCTACAACACTATTCATTTCTGAATCTAAACTTGTAATAAACGGGCCCTAGCTATCCTAACTGATGCACTCATGGAGTCTTGGCGAACCTGTGGTCTGGTAAAACCCTGTCCATAAACACAAACTTAATAAAATGAAAAAGGGCGGGGGAGGAGGGGAGGGAGGGGGCATAGGGAGAAGGGGGAGGGAAGGATGGAAGGGGGAGATGGAGGAAGGGAGGGGATCCTGACTCAGAAAATGAAGCGAACAAATGAACAGACGTGAACTTTTGTTAACATCGTTTACACATTGTTGTAAGTGCTTGACTGTAAACAAAACTCAAAATAGTTCCTTGATAAAATATTTTCAAAAAAGCCTCCTTTGGCTTTTTTGAAAGCCTCCTAGATCAAAAGGTCCAGTGTGTACTGACCTTTGCACGCAGTTTAGCGAGCTCTGCATCAGCTACTGCATTTTTGTAGTGCGCCTGCAACACACACACACACAAAACGGTAAGGGATTTTTCAGTTACCATGTCGTGTCAGAGGATGCAATCATTGCAGAATTCTGCATAAGCATTGCATTTTCACCACAACGTATGTATTTTCAGAAACAGCCTGAATCCCAAGGACACATTTGAGACAGCTGCCTCAGCACTGGAAATCATGACGTTGTGTGTCACTTAGTACCAATTTTTTCTACCCTCTCAACTTGCACACATATGTACGCTTGGTATTCATGGTATTCACTGAGCTGAAAGATGGTAGCAACATGATAGCAAAGTGCAATCTGCCAGTTCTGTGATTGAATAAGCACACAATTAGTTTTGGTACAATTTTCATGATTAGCCAGAGAATCTTACATTTGGTTAAAACATTTCTTCCAAGCTATTTCACCCTTCTGTGTATATCTCCATTTCTTTTTCCACACTTAGTGGTTGTGCCTTTGTTTGATCATGTACTGTCAATACAAGCAACATATATCAAGAAATCAAAGCTGATTTGGGAACAATGATTCAACTCAGCTAAAGACATAAATCTACCACCTACATTAACAAAAATTTGCAATGCAGTGAATGCCATAGTCTTTCCACCTTGTTGATAGAATAACTTTGTTTCAATGTTTAGAGTTCATTATACAGTAAGGCAAGTTGTAAAAATGAATCAAGTCATTGTTATCTATTCCTCCACTTAGTACATATAGTTTATATAATTAGATTCACAAAAAAAGGACAATTAAATGTCTAGAAAAAGGTTTTTCAAGTCCATACTGTCCAGTTTGACTGATGCTTTATGTAACATATCTTTCATCTCTAATTCCTGCGCAAGAACCTGCATGTATGGATGCATGCGTGCACCTACAACCAACCTGTGTATGTCTCTTCTGTTGTTTGTACATATTATTCATTTTAGACAGACAGACAGAGACAGACAGACAGAGGAGGGAGGGGGAGAGACCTGTGTGTTTTGTGTGTGTGTGTGTGTGTGTGTGTGTGTGTGTGTGTGTGTGTGTGGGTGGCGCGCGCGCATGTGTGTGTGGGGTGTGGTGTGTGTGTGTGATCATACGCATGCACACACACATGCATGTTTGTGTGCATGCAAAGGTACATGCATGCCTGTGCAGGCACTCTATCTGTATGTGTGTGCTCGAATGTGTGTACATGAGTGTACATGTTATGAGTAAATGAGTGCATACATGCATGTGATGCATGCATGTGCATGCACATGTGTGTGCGTGCATGCGTGTGCGTGCTTGTATATGTGCATGTGTATTAAATATAGACACACACATGTATACCATCCAGGCACTTTCTGAATAAAACAAATTCCTTTCTCCACTTGTCTTCGTCTCTGACAATGCTTGTTATCCCTGTCAACCCTAACAGACTGCAACCTGCTCTGTGTTTTCACTCACTTCCTTCAGTTTGATGAAGAGCTTTTCCTGCTCCATGCCAGGAGACTCGGCATCACTGCTGCTGCTCTCCTGCAGATCAAACACCTCCATGGCAGGCTTTGTGGCCACCTCAAGGCTGTCTTCAGGTGAACTGCTGCTCACATCTTCACCCACTGAGGGCACAGACTGTGGAGTCGTGTCCCCTGCCGCACTCTCCATTTCCAGGAGGAGCTCCTGGCTGTTGCGCTCTTTTTCTTGTGACTCCTCCATTCCCTGTGACAGACGGAGAATGAACAGTGATAAATTAAAGAGCATGAGAAATAGCTCTGATGGATGAGATATCCAGTAGAAGAGAAAAGCAAAGAATTCACTTGTAGCATGAAGCATATATCATACAAACGAAGCAAAAAAATCTGTGAGACTATGTCAGTGGTCTATGCATGAGAAAGTGGCTGAACATTCAGGTCTGGGAATGTCAATAAACCATCTTTAGTATCCAAGCATCAACAGTCCGTTTTGAGCAAATCCACTTTCTTCCATATATATTCACACACACACACACACACACACCACACACACAACAAAAACATTAAAGTGATTTTAGTGGGTGCAGCACATGACCTCCACTGCTTGCAGGCTGGGAGCAAAAATGATTATACATGCAAGAAAAACTGTCACATCAGCCAGAGGGCACTGAGGTCAAGCACTTAGAATGCATGAATGGAACAGTAAGGCAAAGATCCCTTGTTCAAATCCCATAAAGAAATCTTTTTTCTTCTTTTTTACAGTTTCAAAAGGGAAGAAGATAGGAAAAAGTGACAGCAATTCCTGTGTAAAACTCATGTCAACGGGCATAAACCAGCCAGTACTAGATACCAATAATTTTCATAAACATACTATGCACACTCTCAGGACCTGAAATAACGATAGCATTTTAATACACTCTGTAATTCAATCTCCTTTGCTATTCCTGACTATTCAGCATCTATCCTCACCTTCTCCTGCTCCTTGAGCTGTGTGTAATCCTCCTGAGTCAGCATCAGCTCCTTCTCCTCCTCTTCATCCTCCAGCACCTCCTCGTCCTCATCCAAGCTTTCGTCACTGTCCAAATGACCTTCTTCACGCTCCTTGCAAAACAATGGCCGACTGTTCAGCTGAAATACAGGATTTGTAGAAATGGTAGCAGCATTTCCAAATAATGTTCAGACACACCGTAAATGTTTTTTGAGCTTTCTCGTCACAACCGAATCTAAGATAGGGGATGGAAGGAGGGAGGGAAGAATGGAGTGGAAAGGAGGGGGGAAGGGGGGAAGTGGGCAAGCATGGTGGTCATGTCAGGTAAGGTTGAGTGGTAGAGTTGGAAAAAAAAAAAGTAAACTGAAGGAAGAGTTCGGTAAAAGTATAATAACTGAGGGCAGGCCAGTGGAGTTAGGAACACTTAAGTTGGCTGAGGAGTGACTGAACAGTTCGGTAAACCCATGGCTGTGGGGTGACTGGTGCAGTTAGGAAAACCTATGGCTGAGCAGTGACTGAACAGTTCAGTAAACCCATGGCTGTGGGGTGACTGGTGCAGTTAGGAAAACCTATGGCTGAGAAGTGACTGAACAGTTCGGTAAACCCATGGCTGTGGGTGACTGGTGCAGTTAGGAAAACCTATGGCTGAGAAGTGACTGAACAGTTCGGTAAACCCATGGCTGAGGGTGACTGGTGCAGTTAGGAAAACCTATGGCTGAGAAGTGACTGAACAGTTGGGAAAACCTATGGCTGAGAAGTGACTGAATAGTTGGGAAAACCTATGGCTGAGGGGTGACTGAATAGTTGGGAAAACCTATGGCTGAGAAGTGACTGAATAATTGGGAAAACCTATGGCTGAGAAGTGACTGAATAGTTGGGAAAACCTATGGCTGAGGGTTGACTGAATAATTGGGAAAACCTATGGCTGAGGGTGACTGAATAGTTGGGAAAACCTATGGCTGAGGGGTGACTGAATAATTGGGAAAACCTATGGCTGAGAAGTGACTCAATAGCTGGAAAACCCATGGCTGAGGGGTGACTGGTGGAGTTGGGAAAACCTATGGCTGAGAAGTAACTGAATAGTTGGGAAAACCTATGGCTGAGGGTGACTGAATAGTTGGGAAAACCTATGGCTGAGGGGTGACTGAATAGTTGGGAAAACCTATGGCTGAGAAGTGACTGAATAATTGGGAAAACCTATGGCTGAGAAGTGACTCAATAGCTGGAAAAACCTATGGCTGAGGGTGACTGGCGGAGTTGGGAAAACCTATGGCCGAGAAGTGACTGCATAGTTTGGAAAACCTGTGGCTGAGCAGTGACTGAATAGTTGGGAAAACCTATGGCTGAGCAGTGACTGAATAGTTGGGAAAACCTATTGTCCTGAGGAGTTATGGGCAGAGGCAGTGAAAGAAAAGCATGTGCCTGAGATATAACTGGTAAAACTGGGTACAACATATCTAGTCAAAAGCACCTGGTTGAACGGAGTGAAAAAAGTAAGTCAACTGGTGAGTAGTAACCAGGACAGTTGGAAAACCAACTAGCTGATGAATGTTTGTCAGAATTTGGAAAACCTGTGATGACAAGCGACTGGCAGAACTTGAAGACTTACAGAGGCTGAGAAGTGAATGGAAGAGTTGAGAAAAAATGTTTGTAATTGAGAAGTGACTGTCAGTAAAACCTGCATTGGCTGAGGAGTGACAGTCAGGGTTGGTAAAACCTGTATTGGCTGAGGAGTGACAGTCAGGTTGGTAAAACCTATACTGGCTGAGGAGTGATAGTCAGGGTTGGTAAAACCTGTATTGGCTGAGGAGTGACAATCGGGGTTGGTAAAACCTATACTGGCTGAGGTGGACAGTCAGGGTTGGTAAAACCTATACTGGCTGAGGAGTGACAGTCAGGGTTGGTAAAACCTATACTGGCTGAGGAGTGACAGTCAGGGTTGGTAAAACCTGTATTGGCTGAGGAGTGACAATCAGGGTTGGTAAAACCTATACTGGCTGAGGTGTGACAGTCAGGGTTGGTAAAACCTACACTGGCTGAGGAGTGATAGTCAGGGTTGGTCAAACCTATATTGGCTGAGGGATGACAGTCAGGGTTGGTAATACCTATATTGGCGGAGGAGTGACAGTCAGGGTTGGTAAAACCTATATTGGCTGAGGAGTGACAGTCAGGTTGGTAAAACCTATATTGGCTGAGGAGTGACAGTCAGGTTGGTAAAACCTGTATTGGCTGAGAAGTGACAATCAGGGTTGGTAAAACCTATACTGGCTGAGGAGTGACAATCAGGGTTGGTAAAACCTATATTGGCTGAGGAGTGACAGTCAGAGGTGGTAAAACCTATACTGGCTGAGGAGTGACAGTCAGAGTTGGTAAAACCTATACTGGCTGAGGAGTGACAGTCAGAGTTGGTAAAACCTATATTGGCTGAGGAGTGACAGAGTTGGTAAAACCTATACTGGCTGAGGAGTGACAGTCAGAGTTGGTAAAATCTACACTGGTTGAGGAGAGATTGTCAGAGTTGGTAAAATCTACACTGGCTGAGGAGAGATTGTCAGAGTTGGTAAAATCTACACTGGCTGAGGAGAGATTGTCAGAGTTGGTAAAATCTACATTGCCTGAGGAGAGATTGTCAGAGCTGGTAAAACCTACATCAGCTGAAGAGTGACAGTCAGAGCTGGAAATGTCTATGCTGACTAAAGATTCAGTGGTAGAGTTGGAAAAGCACTGAGAGCTAGTAAGACACGAGTCAGCCACCGACCCACAGATAAGAGGTGGGAAACCCTTTGTCAGCTCTGAAGTGAGGAGTTTGAAAAACATCTGAAGGCTTGAGCACTGACTGCCAGATTTGCAAAAACCTGTATCAGCCGTACTGATAAAGTTGAAGGGAAAAAAACCACCATATCAGCTGAGAAATGGCTGCAGAATCCGAAAACCATATGAACAGAACATTGACTAGTAAAGTCTCTAGAGAGAGAAGAAATACCTGCTGTTGTTGATGCTCATGTGCATGATGCTCCAGGACCTCATCCTTGGGGTGGAACTGCTCCTCTAGCTGTTTCAAGCGATCCTCCTCAGTGCTGCGCATGGTCTCCCTCTGTCGATCCTGAGCCAGCGACTGCTGGATGAGCCGTGCCACTTCACTTTTGGCAGGGTCTTTCTCACGTCCTATCTGAAAACTGCACATACCATGCGCACACTGGGGTAAATCATCAACAAGTTCAAAATAAAGCTATCAAAACTTAAAGAACAAACATACAAACAAAGATTACAATAATCAGTTCTGTCACAGAGGTGTCATTCAATCTTATTATTTATTAATCTAATGAGACTTTTTCACACTTCTTCATAAATGACACGCCTAAATCACTATAACAACATTCTTTTAAAATGCAAAACAGTGAAACATTAACGAGCCTCATGACTATGCTACTTTTTCCCACAGATGTTTAAAAGATGAACACAGTACAGAGATGTCTTCCTACAAACTATAATCACTGGATTAGTAATATCAACAATAACTGATAATCTCAAATTTCTAAACAATGGGCTGCGCAACAGAGAAATGAACAGAAATCATCATTACACTTGAAATGTGATAATTTGTACGCCAGCGACAAGCTTGAGTGGTAGTCTAGAAATATTGATGAAAACAAGGCCACGAAAAAAACAACAACAAACAAAAACACCATTAGTTTGAAAAAGTAAAAAAAAAACAAAGTATAACAATAATAAATCTCTCTCTCTCACATACAAACACATGAACACACACACACACACACACACACACACACACACACACACACACACACACACACACACACAAAATCAAATATCAATGGTTGTCCCACCAGGTCAAAAGACTTACTTGACTTGACCACTGGTGTTTCGGAGAACAGAGGCAGCATATGCTTGGGTCACTCCAACAAGGCTTTTGCCATCCACCTCAATGATCTGGTCATTGACTTGAATTCTGTAAAGAGTTGTGAAAAGGCTCACTGAAAACCATTCCTTTCTGCACCCTCCTTCACATACAGACATTCTTTTTTTTATGGAACGCAGCTCCAGCAGTCCAAAAAGCAGTTCTTAGACAAAAGATCCTATTCCTCTATTCTTTGTAAAGTATTGAAACACAAGTCTTTAAATCTTCTGCTAGATTCACATCACCACTGTGTGGATGGATTACTACATGCCGTCCATGAACTGTTCTATAGCCTTATTTCACAATGTATAATTATAATGATCAGTTCTGCATGTAATCCTACAGTATTTTATTACCATTAGCACAATTTCAGCACATCAGGCCACAAAGTACGCTTCAAGTTTTCCTGAATGCACATCAACTTTCAAAAGTCAAGAGGCTGCCCACGCAATTGCTACCAGTCCCTACACATCAACAGCCACCCAGACTATTGACTCCTGAGCCAATGACACAAGCTGACCCACTCTCCAGTATCCTAGCCCGCCTTGTCACACACTGGTCATGGAGGGGAGCAGGGTGATAACATGACTTCAAAACCAAGCAAACCTTGATGGTATCTCATGTTGGAGCACAGTTTTTATCACAAACCACTTCAGCACACTGGAAGCACAGAAGCCAAGCCGAGGCACGCCAGCATCAATCCCTGTTCTCACATCAAGTTCTCCCATTGCTCAGCAAATTCTCAAGTGTTGGGTGCAGGTATCTGAAGGTAACATGAAACAGTCAAGAACCCAGCACTGCAACTCGGGAAGCCGTTGGATCAGGCAGATAAATGTTTCCATCAAAGGAGCACAGGGGTTGAAGCGGAATGTGCTCCCTTATATGAGTGAACTTAGGCTGGAGGTTAGGCTGTGACTGAGGGCGAGTCAGTGGTTACAGAGTATCAATCACTGATGCACCTCACAGAGCGTCCAATGAGGGGTGGGCCTAATTCCCAGCAGATTAGGAAACACATGTACATCAAAATGGACACTCCATCTTAGTCAGCCAGTCTGTCACAGCACTACATCCCTCACAAACATAGTAGCTAATCACTGACTGCATTTCTCCGGGTCTTCTCTCACTGACTTGACAGGCAAAGAAGCATCTCAGGTAATTAATGAACAGGCAATACAGCCATCAAAAGAAATCCACATTCAAAAGAAAACATCTCGATCTGATCAAAAGCCTTGGAGTAAATGCAAACAAAGCAAAATGAAAGAGTAAAAACATCAAAGGCATCTAAAAGAAAAGGTAACAATCAATAAAGAAGAGCAAATAAAATCTAAAATATACACAAAGAAGAGCAAATAAAAATCTGAAATATACATAAAACTGAACATGCAAACCATGCAAGTGCTAATGCCATCCTCTGCACAAAGGCATCTTGTATTACTCTAGGACTGTTCCCATTTTGTTGTGAAAACTGTTTCCCACAGGTTTTAATTGTTTTTGTACTAAGAAACTTCAAAATATATGGACTTCTGGACACTGATTCTAAAAACTACCTTGTAGAATGCGATGAAGATCTGCCAAACAATCTTAGCTACGTACGAGCGCACGCGCATTGCGCATGTGCATGTGTGTGTTTGTTTGTTTGTTTGTTTTCTGGTGTGTGTGTGTGTGTGTGTGTGTGTGTGCATGTGTGCGTGCGTGCGTGCGTGCGTGCGTGCGTGTGGTGTGTGTGTATGTGGTGTGTGTGTGTGTGTGTGGTGTGTGTTTGTGTGTGTGTGTGTGTGCTACAAAGACAAACAAAAGTGAAGGAATACCTGCTAAAATGCAGGGTAATCAAATAATATTTCCATCCTCTCTTCTCTTGTTTTTAGTACAGTTCATTTTTTTCTCATATTTCTTTTTCTCCATTATTTTGCTCTTGCACAGTTCATTACTTCCTGATATTTCTATTCTCTTATCTGGTTTAGCATTTTTTTCTTTCTTTTTATTTTCTGATACTTTTATCCTCACATTCTAAAACTTGTGAGTGTTTTAGAACATTTACTTATTTGCTGATATGTCCATCCTCTTTTGACACAATACAGTGTAAGACGCCCAACTCTTGTTTCTGTTTAAAGTTACAGCCTAAGACGCCAAACTCTAGTTTTTTGGGGTTGTTTTTTTTCTTCATTAAAGTTAGTTTTTATTATTTACATCCTCTCATCCATTTTCTGATGATAGCCATCTGGAAATACTGTTTTCTTCATTTCTTTTTTTTTCTTTTTTTTTCTTTCTCTTCTTTGATTTCTGAAGAAAACATTTGTAAAAAAAAAAAAAAAAAAAACCCTCACTTGTCTATTTAGTACTGTGATCAAATTATCATCACTCTCCACATTGTTTTTGTTTATTTTTTTCGTATTTTGACTTGTTTTAGTGTCACTGCTCTCTGTTTCTGTGTCCTCTGCTGTTTTAGTACCAACTATTATTCCTGGTATTGTTATACTCAAATCTTTTATTTTTGTACAATTTTTCATTTTCTGATATGTCCATTTTCTACTTTCTCGAGTTTGCATCTTTTATCTCAAGGTATTTCAACTCTCCTATCTCTCATTTGGCAGTTAACTATTTGACTTCCTGACAGCACAGTTTATCATTTACTGGTGTTGCTAATCTCTTATGTCTTGCTTTGAACAGTTTATTGTTTCAAATCATATAATCTCCTCTGAAGACTTGTGATGATGGATTCTCTCGTCGTGTCCGACAGATGAGTAGGCAGGCAGGTCATCTGCTGATGTGGGTCCTCATGTGGGAATGAAGACCAATTCTTGAGGCACAAAGTCTTCCATAGACACTGAATGGAATGGAGTCCTCTTCTGAAGACTTGTAAATTGCTGTTTAATGCCTTTTTTTCAGGACACTTCTTTCTCCTGAGGGTGACAGGTTCCGTGTGGTCGGCTGGTCTATACTAATCAAGAATTTGATATCTTCTTTTATCACAATTCATAATTTCCTTGTGTTTCCATTCTCTAATTTCTTATTTTAGAACACTTTTACATTTTCTTACATTTCCTTTTCGACTATTTCAGCAGTGCTAATCATTTTGTGTTGTTTCCATTCTCTGATCACTTATCTTAGTGCAGTTCATCATTTCCTAATACGCCCATCCCCTAATCTCTTGTGTGTGAGAGTTATCATTATTTAATATTTCCATCCTCTATTCTCTTGCTTTCACAAAATTTAGTGTTTCCTTTTACCATCTGTCTCTATTCTTTCATAAGCATGGTCGTGTAAATGTTAGATGCTGCAGTTTCCTTCAAGTTTAATGTCTGTACCCATCTTACATGATAACCACTTCAGCGCAGTGCTCCCAAAGGAGAGGACCTACTCTAGCCCTGCATCAACATCATTACAGTGGCATCTCACTGAAGGCAGGCGACAAGCTTGGACATTTTTATAGCCAGTACCCTGCCATTCAAACTTGCACACAGCCTGGCCCTCTAGTTAGAAGACCCCAGCAAGGTGAGGTATAGGCTGACAGAAATGGGATGCCAATGTCTAGCCAGGACTGACAGCACAACAAAGACATAATGGCAGACGGATTATAGCCTTACAGAGTACACTATTACTGTTGTCCAGTTTTTCCCCAAACAATGGTCTCAGCTTTCTCTCGCTGCTGAACATCATCATTGCCAGCTTTTTATTTACTTTTTTTTCTCCCTCTCTAACAAGATGTCTTGTTGTTGCTCTTATTTTCATTTTGTTCTTCTCCCTCCTGCTTCTTCTTGATCTGCTTTTTCTTAGAAGACTGTACTTTTTGTATTTTCCACTCTAGTTCTTCATTGCAAACAGGCAGCTTCAAAAATACGTACATAATTCCCAATGAAACAAAAAAACAAACCTCTACATACACCCTTCCTCTCTACCTCTCCTTTCTATTGCCTATACTTGCCTACAGGACCAAGAAAAAGAAATTGTGTTACACAGTTCATAATAGCTACCTTGTCAAGTGCCTGTGGTCATCAAGACTGCTACAAATATAGGGCAGACAAGATCAGATGCCTGAAATTGAAAGAGAGCTGCTACCAGATCTCCTTTTTTTTAATATATATACCGTCTGCACTTCCAGCACTAACAGATAACTGAAAAGTCAAAAGCGAGGTTGCTCTTAGACCTCTTTCTTAATTAATGTAACTATTTCATTTACATCAAACATGAAACTGCAAAAGTGAGGGTTTTTTTTAAATGTTGATACAATTTTCTCTGTTAAAAAATCCATTTACCTCTTTCATTTACATCAAACAGGTAACTGCAAAACTGAATTTTGAAAAAAAAAAGGTTCATACAATTTCATCCATTAAAAAGTCCAGTCTTTTTCACAAAAAAACTGACCTCATTTATCCCATATTAGAAAACTGACATAAACTGCCCAAAATACAAAGCACTAAGCACAACCTACCATGCATGTGCGTGCACGCACGTGCGTGTATACACACACACACACACACACACACACACACACACACACACACAACACACACACACACACACACACACACACACACAAAATATCACAAGCAAAACTAACTGTGCTGAGACTGTAATCAATCAGTAAGCAGCACTAACCATCAATGCTTACAAAGTAAAAGGCATTTTTCCACATTGTCTCTCTTTCCTCATCTTTTTCATCACTGTCTGTATATATTATTCAGCTTATGACTGATTAAGGTACACACTAAACAGCACACACAGAAGTGACAACAAGTTTCAAGAACTTCTCAACCACCTCCTTGACAAAAATGCAGCAGTTTTCAAGGACTCTCAACGCCTTGTAAGGGACCCTCAAATCTCAAGGACTTTCAAGGGTTTTCAAAGACAAGTATAAACCCAAACAAGAAGGTACTCTCCCCCTCCATCCTTCCTTCCTCTCTCTCCTCAACTTCCTCTTTCATCTCTTGCAACAGCAAACTGCAGCATCACATAGCTCTCAAGTGCATCTTATCTGGTGCCTGTGGTCACTGAGACCTGCAAGATAACCCAAAGATGAGATGGCAATAGCTATAAACAGGTTGGGCAGGGAATTGGGGAGAGAGCCAAGTTCAGAATGATGATCTACAGGACAGCATGTGGATCGTTCTTTAAAAAAAGAAAAAGAAAAAGAAAGAAAAAGAAAAAGAATGCAGCCCAGTTGCAGCATCAGCAGTGAGGAAAGGTAAGCAGCACTAGTGCCTGGAACGTCAGGGCAGTACTATCTTTGACAGGATGCCAGAGCCAAACTCTCAGGAAAATGGCCAGGCACACTGGTTTGGGAAGGGGAGGAGGGGATGCTTCTTTGCCAGTGATGTCCTCTTTCAATTGATCCGAGAACTCTCTCTCTCTCCCTCTCTGTCTCTCTCTGTCTGTCTCTCTCTCTCTCTGTTTCTATCTCTCTCTCTCACCTACCTCCCACCCACCCACCTCTGTCGGTCTGTCTGTCTGCCTCTCTCTCTCTCTCTCTCTCTGTTTCTCTCTCTCTCTCTCACCTACCTCCCACCCACCCACCTCTGTCTGTCTATCTGTCTGCCTCTCTCTCTCTCTCTTCTCTATACTTCTCTCTTTCTTTATAATTTTTCAACATCCCCCCTCCCCCTTGACCAGCCAACCTTTCCTCTTTCCCCACCTCCCCCCTCTCTACTCCAATCTCCCCCTTTTCTCCTCCTCTACCTATCTTGGCACCATGATTTTGACCTCCCATGCTGAGGCTCACTCACATAAAAAAAAAAAAAGATACACTTTATGGCTGCTTTAATTCCCATATACTTCTCCACGATGCCAGTTGTATATCTTTCTTGACCACCCACCCTTTGATCACAACCTTGGGTGGTCTATCTAAAGATCATGGGTGGCCTACCACCACCAAAGAAAAAAAATGTAAAAAAGATTCAAGTATCATGAATCTGCCTAACACTGCTCCAAATTCTGGTCATAATTCTGAACAAAATTCTGTTGACATTCACCATGACTGTGTGTGTGTGTGTGTGTGTGTGGCGTGTGTCTGTCTGTCTGTCAGTCAGTCTGTCTGTGTCTGTCTGTCTTTCCGTGTCTGTATGCATGAGCGTGCATTTGTGTGTGTGTGTGTGTGTGTGTGTGTGTGTGTGTGTGTGTGTGTGTGTGTGTGTGTGTGTGTGTCTTGTGTGTGTTTTGTGTGTGTCTGTGTGTGTCTGTGTGTATGAGTATGCATGTGAGTGTGTGTGTGTGTGTGTGTGTGTGTGTGGTGTGTGTGTGTGTGTGTGTGTGGTGTGTGAATGTGTGTGTGTGTGTGTGTGTGTGTGTGTGTGTGTGTGTGTGTGTGTTGTGTGTGTTGTGTGTGCATGCATGCATGCTGGAATGTGCAATTGCTTGTGTGTGTATGCGCGCACACATACATACACACACAAGACAGGTGGGAGGAGAGGAGAGATGGAGGAGGAGGACGTCGTGCAACTTCTGTTCATAAACTTTCAACATTTCTCTGGTCTAAATTCTCCTTGATCATGCTCCACTAAAACTACATTACTTTGATGATAGTGTGACCTTCTTTCTTTCTTTTTTGTTTTTTGTTTTTTGTTTTGCTTGTGTGTGTGTGTGTGTGTGTGTGTGTGTGTGTGTGTGTGTGTGTGTGTGTGTGTGTGTGTGTGTGTATGTGTCTGTGTGTATGTGTCTGTATGTGTCTGTGTGTATGTGTCTGTGTATGTATGCGTTGTTCGTTTGTTTTCTGGTGTGTGTGTGTGTGTGTGTGTGTGAGTGTGAGTGTGACTCTGTGTGTGTGTGTGTGTGTGTGTGTGTGTGTGTGTGTGTGTGTGTGTGTGTGTGTGTGTGTGTGTGTGTGTGGAGAGAGAGAGAGAGAGAGAGGAGAGAGAGAGAGAGAGAGAGAGTGTGTGTGTGTGTGCATGTGTGTGTGTGTGTGTGTAAGTGAGCAAGTGCATACATGTGTGTGTTTCTTTTCAATTAAAGATGCTCATAAGAGTTTTCATTTAATTATCCAAAACAAACAGGTCCACACTTCAGTTGCAACAAGGAAGAGAGTTTGGGAAAAAAGGTAGGGTAGTGTGATGTCGGGGGAGGCCTAAGACAAAAGCAGAGAAATAGATTTAAAAGAATAGGTATTCAAAATCAGTCTGCGCCGTTTCAAGACCACAACCCCACCAAAACACAGGCTAGTGCAGGGAATAGCAGCAGTCACTTACTTTACCCCGACCATAAATGTGTATCATATGGAAACATTTATTCAAATGATACCTGCTGGTTGTGCATACGTCACACATTTCAGCTTCCTGCAGAACTGAGATTGGCACAAAATCATATTGATTGATCACTTCCGATGGCAGATGTTATAGTTTTGTTGAGAACAGAAGTAGTATTGTTAATAACTTAACCAAAACTACAGGGGGGGGGGGGGGGGGGGGGGGGGGGGGGGGGGGGGGGGGGGGGGGGGGAATCAAAATATAAGTGGTGAGGGAGGACAGAATGGATATTCATGGGTTTTGCACAGAAATGTATTTATTTTTGCAAGTTCAGCATTGTACTGAAGAAACTTCATTTTGTGATCTCTTTACTTTTGAACTTATTGAAGTCAGTGACAAGCCTCACTGGTCTTGAAACTGCTGAAAATGACGATCATTTGACAATGTGGGGGAAAGTGTTTGATGGGTCAACTCCTTCATAAAAGTTTGTTAACTTTTTGTTGTTAAAATAAAAATATGTGCAGTTTACGGGTGACAAACATGATTGTTGAGTTCCCAAACAGGGGTAGAAGACTTGCAGAGCTGGAGACCAATTCACAGATAAGCAATGAATGCCTGCAGTTGGATTTGGCGAAATACAGCTGACCTTATCAAGTTCTGAATTATGGGCCAAGGAGATGCCAGATGGAAGTCAGTCATGAACGGGACTGAACATTTCCATGTTTTTGTTTCAAACCATGTCTTCACAAACTGCTTTGGTTTATTATTTGGCAATATCATGTTTTTGCATTTCACAGAATATATTGTGCCTACATATACAAAATTGCACAAACAGACCTGCACCAACCAGCCCATCCACACACACACACAAAACACAATATAACACAACACACACACACACAAAACACAATATAACACAACACACACACACACACACACACACACACACATACACACACACACACACACACACACACACACACACAATCTAATAGGACAGTATTTTGTGAGAAAAATCATAAAATCAAAGTACTACTACTACTAGTAATATCACTGCTTATCACAACAACAACAACAACAACAACAACAACACAACAACCACACCACACACACACACACACACACACACACACACACACTCATCTAATAGCAGAGAATTGTGTGGAAAAAAAAAAAATTAACATGAAAGTACTACTACTACCACTACTACTACTAATTACTACAACCATACACACACACACACACACACACACACACACACACTCCGACTTTGAAGCACAAAACAGCCAATGAGACAGAGAAGTCCAAAACATGGTGACAACCATACCTGCCGTCCCGTTGAGCAGCTCCCCCTTTGGTTAACGTCTTGATGAAGATTCCCAGCTTCTCCAGGCCAGCGTCTGCCCCGATGCCCATGCCAATGATGCTGATCCCCAGGCCCTCAGAACCTGCGCCACACAATGACGTGGTCACAACCCTGTCCTCACCATGCACACACATCAAGGCGGTCACTTTCTAAACTGTAAGATTAACATCATCTTTTTTTTTTTTCTTTCTTTCTTTCAGCCAGAACTCGTGCTAATGCCAAGACTATTGCAGAAGCTTTTATTCTTCCTTGTTCTTGTTGATTTACATCAATATTCATCACACGCAAAAAAGAAAAGCAAAAAAAAAAATCCTTTCAGAAGCTTAAAAGAGACAGCTGAAAGAACAGCAAGACAGGTTATTCAAGTTTTCAAGAACTACACATTACACTAGAAACAAACAAAAAAAAACATTCCCAGTTTGATATGAAAAATCCAAGGCCAAATAAAAAAATATGTGTGTGTGTGTGTGTGGTGTTGTGCGTGTGCGTTGTGCGTGCGTGCGTGCGTGCGTGCGTGCGTGCGTGCGTGCGTGTGTGCGTGCGTGCGTGCGTTGCGTGTGTGTACGCTTGTGCGTAAGTGCATGCGTGCGTGCATACATGCATGCTTGTGCATGTGTAAGTGTGCGTGTCTGTGTCTGTGAGTGGTGTATATGTGTGTCTGTGAGTGTGTGTGAATGTGTGAGTGTGTGTGTGTGTGTGTGTGTGTGTGTTGTGTGTGTGTGTGTGTGTGTGTGTGTGTCTGTCGGTCGGTCTGTCTGTGTCAATATATATGTACTCTTCCTTACCTTTCTGCAAAACCACTTCAAAGATATCCATCTTCTCCACTCGTTTCTCCAGCTCATACTCTGCTGAAGCTGAGACAGGGTCAACATCTTCATTGCGCCGGTCATAGTCCGTGGTGCTGTAGGTTAGGGAACACCTTGACAACAAAACCACCACCACCCTCCAGTGAGCTGAAATGTCTCAGCACCTTTCACATTTCCAATTTCATAACTGCTCAACTGATCAAGATCCCTCAGAGCCTACGACTTAATCACAAAACTGGGAAAATGAATGCTCTTACAAATGCGCTGTATTTCGGTTAAGTAATACATGTGAACATCTGGATAAACATTAATGAGGTAAATTTTCACAGCATGCTTTGAACTATTTCAGCCATCAGAAGAACCAATAATCATGTAAGTGTTACCAGACATCAGAAATATCTGCATTTGTGATTTAGGGAACGGTATTAATGTCATGAAAGTTCACCTCTGCTGACTTAGGTTTCACCATGCCCATCGATCTACATATCTTAAAGCAGAAACAGGTAGTCATTTACATCTTCACAGTCCAGCCACTCATCTATCTATCTATCTATCTATCTATCTATCTATCTCTCTATCTCTCTCTCTTCTCCTCTCTCTCTCTCTCTCTCTCTCTCACACACACAATACACACACAAACATGCACACAAGAGTCCAACCACTGCTCTCTCTCTCTCTCTCTCTCTCTTCTCTCTTCTCTCTCTCTCTCTCCTCCCAATCACATGCATGTACACACACACAACACACACACACACACACACATATAGACATGCATACATAAACACACACACACACACACACACCACACACACACACACACACACACACACACACACTGGAATCCCACTCAGTTAACGAGAATCAATTTCCCCTGTCCTCAAAGGCAAATCTAAAGATCACACAGGAAAAAAAGGGTTTAAGCACACAGAAACTGACAAAATGAGACACTGAGACTGACTGGGAATGAACAAGAGCACAAGCACACAAAGAAGCCAGACAGGCAGGAAGCCAGAGAAGAGTGAGACACAGTCAAAGCTACACAGGTCATGCTGGCGTCATAAATTACCCTAATGGGGTCTTTACTGAATCGAATGCGACTGGGTTTCTTCACGTGGACCTCTTCGTCACTGCTGTAGTCTTCTTCAGAGCTGGACAAGGGCGGGATCTCTATGTAGGCAACATAGCCTTCATCGCAGGATTCCCAGTTCTCACCTGAACACAAAAACGTCCTATGTTCATTACGACTCTAGCTTTCAACATCACTCCAAAATGCAACTTTCTTTGAAAGTGTGAGACAGTGTGTGTGTGTGCATATATATATTTGTTTGACTTTGTGTGTTCTGCATGCATGGGTGTGTGTGTGTATGTGAGAGAGAGAGAGAGAGAGAGAGGAGAGGGAGAGAGAGAAGAGAGAGAGAGAGAGAGAGAGAGAGAGTGGGCAAATGTGTGTGTGTGTGTGTATGTTGTGTGTTACGTGTACGTGTGCGTGTGTGGTGTGTGTGTGTGAGTGAGAGAGTGAGAGAGAAAGTGAGAGTAAATTTGCATGTGCATGCACTTGTGTATATTCAGGAGAGTAATACAGGTGGTGTGTGGCATTTTTCCCAAATTTCACTGTGAGTGCCTGCATGCATGCTTGCCTGGGTGTTGCATATGTGTGTGCATGTGATATTTATATGCGTACTTTCGTATGTATGTGTGTGTATGCATTTCCATGTGTATGCATTATGTATGTGTGTGTGTGTGTGTGCATGCTTGTGAGTGGAACATGTGCATGTCTGTGTTCATGTATACTTTTGTACATGCCTTAACATATAAAACACAAAAAGCATGAGTGTGAATGATACAACAGTGTGGACAGTGTTGCCCAACAGTGAATTCCAGATATAACAGTGTGGACAGTGTTGCCCAACAGTGAATTCCAGATATAACAGTGTGGACAATGTTGCCCAACAGTGAATTCCAGATAAAAACAGTGTGGACAATGTTGCCCAACAGTGAATTCCAGATAAAACAGTGTGGACAATGTTGCCCAACAGTGAATTCCAGATAAAACAGTGTGGACAATGTTGCCCAACAGTGAATTCCAGATAAAAACAGTGTGGACAGTGTTGCCCAACAGTGAATTCCAGATAAAACAGTGTGGACAGTGTTGCCCAACAGTGAATTCCAATTTCCAAACCCTGGTTCAGGACAACACAGAACCACAGAGCTCTGCTAGAAGATACAGATACAGCCAGAAGGGGAAAAAAAAGTGTCTCAACATTAGTGTACCTTGGGAATGCTGATCATCCGAGGACAGAGGAGCTGCCTCATGTCCATCTCCATCTTCACGGAGTTTCTGGCCTAGTCTCCTCATTCACGTACGGGGGAGCTTCATCTGTCGAGGAAGCGTCATCTTCAGATCTGAAACACAAGAGTTACGGGCAATGGTTTTTTTTTGCCAACAGCTGTTTCCTTTTCTGAGCATTTCATACACAAGAACTGCCTGAAAATACTCTGCATAGGAAGCCAGTCGATAGTGTTACATCAGCCTATATAAAGTGAGATTTTTTTCCCCTACACAATCACAAGGAACCATCTTTTTCTCTATAAAAAAAAAATTCTGCCACAAAATGCAAAACACAAGTAACTTGGTGGAAGTGGTGTTTGTGTGAAACTTTAGGCAGCAGATCTGCCATGCAGCTCATGTTTTCCCCTGTATGTGTTGGTCTGATCGATCATCAGAAACATTACTCAAAAACCACTGAACCCATACTAATGAAACTTGGAAGAAAGGTGGAACGGGACCATGGATGAACATACCAAATTTTGGTGTTGGCTCATATCAACGGGTGGATTCAGGATTCCCCACCCCACCCCATCCACACACCCCACACTTTCTGTAACTTTGTAATACTGGACAATTTAACAATACTTTCATAGTTTTCTTAGGAAATAATGCATGGATCCCAATGAAACACATGCAAAGCTTATCAGATGTATTGCTATCTGTCAACAAATTTGTAAGATCTGGTGCAGATCCAAACTGGAATCCCAGTTCTAGAGCGTGAAATAGCATTAATACAGGGAGAGACAAGGGGAAGACTGTTCATCCTTGATAGAGGTCTGCACTCTCATGTGTCTGTCTTTCTGTGTCTTTCTAGTTTTTTCTTCAATAAAAAAAAACATATAACCACTATGACATCAACATAAATGCCATAGAGGGATGGGAGACAACACTGGCAATTCCATAAACTTTCTTCTCCCTTCCTTTTGAAAAATTATTTTTGGGGAAATGGAAGTCAAAATTTCACAAGCAAATTGATTGTAGTATATTTAGCAAATTAATTTTCTTAAATTTATCATATGGAAATCAAAATTTTCACAAGCAAATTAATTTCATCATACTTAGCAAAATAATGTATATTTATCAATCTTTACAGTGCATAAACACACATAATGCCATAAATGTATTACATTCAGTGTTAACATCAACTAACCACACAATGACTAACATACTGAGTACGTATCCATCCGACACGCATATCATGACTGCCAAGTACCTCTCTTTAATGCTACTGTGACAGATTCAGGCAGAATTAAAAATATTTTTAAAAATTCCAACTTCCCAAAAGCATATTTCAAATAAAATAATGTGGATCAGAACAGCATTGATGTTAAGTCTTCCTGCATGGGAATGATTTTATGCTACCCATGTCAAACAATGTCAAAGACTGTCCATGTCGGCTAACTACACCCAGAGCATACTACATTAATATAATGCTCTGCTACACCTTTGAACTCATGCATTAGTGTGTGTGTGTGTGTGTGTGTGTGTGTGTGTGTGTTGTCTGTCTGTCTGTCTGTCTGTCTGTGTGTCTGTCTGTCTGTTGGTGTCTGTATGAGACATAAACTATCATGTACCCAAGTTTTCACATATAAAACTTGATTTGGGGTCAAGTTACCTTTTGCAACAGATGCCAGTTTGACGCCTACACCATTTGCTCACCCACCCCTTCATGACCTCTCCACCCCCCCCCCCCCCAACCTTCAATAATGAACACTAACTGTGTAAGTAATGCTACTCATACCAATTATCTGACACTGTGTAATTTATGCTAATAACAGTAACATTCAAAGGTCATACATTCTCTGTTGGGCGAGAGGGGGATTCACACCTTTCCCAGCACTGAAATTAGTTTCCTTGCCATCATTTTTTAAATGCAAGAGAGCACAACACTTCCACACTGCCATTCCTATGCATGCACAGACTCAAAACAGATCTTGAAGCATGCGCACACAGAGGTACAGGTACATACACAAAGATACACACTGTGAAACGTACATATACACATACATGCACAAATACTTCCTACTGCCTCTCCCCACCCTCACAATCTGACCTCCCATCCTCATCCCATTACTATATCTCATCTACCCTCTACAAAAACACACACCCCATACACACACACACACACACACACACACACACACACACACACACACACACACACACATATGTACGTGCAAACAATATAAACACACATGCACATGCAGAGAGAGAGAGAGAGAGAGAGAGAGAGAGAGAGAGAGAGAGAGAGAGAGAGAGAGAGAGAGAGAGAGAGAGTTCCTCTGCGCGCTGAAAACTGGATATTCTTTTACTAAGAATGCCAACAGGTCTGATGAAATAATGAGATGAATTCTCCCTTGCATCCTGCATATCCTTCCATAGACTGAGACAAGATAGAGTAAGCTGCCTTTTGATAAATATCAGACAACTGTAACTGAGTAGAGTAAGCTGCCTTTTGATAAATAACAGACAACTGTAACTGGTCACCTATTTGAGATTATTGGAATGTTACAATTTTTGACTGAGTTTCTGGGTTAATGTTAATGCCTCTTCCCTTTTATTGATGTCTTTGTCCCCCCCCCCCCCCCCCCCCCCCCTCCCCCCCAAATCAAATTTCTTTTAAATCCCCTCTCTCCGTTCCTACCTCCCTTTATTATTGCATTCCTATTTTTCACTTTCATCTCTTTCCTTTAGCTGTCTCTTCCTACTCCCCCCACCCCTCCCCCTCCACTTCCCTCTGCCTCCCCATCTCCCCCCCCCCCCCCCCCCCCACTCCTCTCCCTCTGCTGCCTTCATCACAATTAATTCACTCCCTATTGAAACTGTCTGTAGTATCAGAAGCAATCTCTTAATCTTTTTTTTTTTCTCCACACCCTCCCTATTTTTTCAGGGTTTTTTTCTCTACCTTTCTTTCCCATCTGTATTCTCCCACCACACTTCCCCATCCGATGCCATCACCTCCCACCCCCTTCCCCCCCCCCCCCCACCCCACCACCCCCCTTCCCCTTCTTGCTCCTAATTAAAACTGACTTTGCTGCCACTAAAACTCACATTTCTTTCTCTCTCCTTGCAACTTTCCACCTCTCACTTGGATCCCCACCCCACCTCACCCTCCTCCATCTTTTACTGTTAATTTTTCCTATCACCCTCCTCCATCTTTATTACTGTTAATTTTTCCTACCACTATACTCTGTCTGTCTGTCTGTCTCTGTCTGCCTCTCCCTCTCTCTCTCTCTCTCTCTCTCTCTCTCCTCTCTCCCTCCCCCTCCCTCTCTTCTCCTCTTCTTCTTTTTTGCCTTCTCACTGTTGCAGTCTCTCTCTCTTGCTCTCTCTCTCTCCCTCTCTCTCTCTCTCTCTTTCTCTCCCCCCTTTCCCACATCCCACTTTGACCCCCTTTAAGCTTGTTGCAACATCTCTCCTTCTTCCTTTTCCCCCACACTTCCCCTGTTGCAACCCCTCTTTCTCTCTCTCTCTCTCTCTCCCATCTTCTCTCCCCCCTCCCAGCCTCCTCCCTTTTCCCTTGTTGCACCCCCCCCCCTTCCCTGTGTGTGTGGTGTGTGTGTGTGTGTGTGTGTGTGTGTGTGTGTGTGTGTGTGTGTGTGTGTGTGTGCGAGCGAGCGAGCGAGCGAGCGAGCGAGTGTGTGTGTGTGTGTGTGTGTGTGTGTGTGTGTGTGTGTGTGTGTGTGTGTGTGTGTGTGTGTGTGTGTGGAGTGTGTGTGTGTCATCTTCTTGAAGCTCTCCTCTCTTTCTCTCTTCCTTCTTCTTCACCAATACAAAACCACTGTAACTGCTATTGCATGTATTACTACTAATTCAACCATCACCACCAAGACTAAACCACAACAAGTGCTATGACTTCTACCACTACTACTTCTACCACCACCACCAATACTAAACCACTACTACAACTGTTACTATTACTTCTACCCCCCACCCCCTCCCTCCCACACTACTTTCTTTCCTTATCCTCCACCCTCCCTCACCCCCTCCAAGATGCAACCTGCACAGCAGCAAAACCAGAAGCAGGTAAGAAGCAGTTTTTTTTTTCTTTTCTTTTTTTTTTCCTTTCAAAGTAGGGTGGGGGAACGTGTGTGCTAACACATCACCACACCTGCCCTTGTCCATTAACCTGGCAGACACCCATGGAATATTGGGTGCCTCAAAGCAGCTGCTGCTGGCAGACACGATGAGACAGGAAGCAGGTAACAAACAAACCATACCCTTCCCCTCCCCCCTGGATGAGAAACCTAATATTGCCCAGCAATGCCAGGCCTGCAGGCAATAAGACCTGCACATACTATCCTCTTCGCTTTTCACCTGTACCTCTGAAAAGGAAGGGTATTAGTTCCACCACACGATACAGACAAACAGATTACAGGACAAAACACTATGCATTTCGGCCTCTTCAGTCTTGGGTCCTCTTCAGGCAAACTAAACAACATTTAGGACAATCTTGTCCTAAATGTTGTTTGGTTTTGCCTGAAGAGGACCCCAGAGGTCGAAATGCATGGTGTTTTGTCCTGTCATCTGTTTGTCTGTATCGTCTGGTGAAAATAATACCCTTCCTTTTTTTAAATTTGCTTCATTTTCCACCTTCGGTCACCTCGTTTTGAAACCATACCTTGAGTTATCTAGGATTAGGTTACAGACAGCAAATTGTTTGTTCTTTTTTCAAAAATCTGATTGACGGTAGGTTTAACAGTCTGATACATAACTAAGAAACAAATACATATATAATTAGAAAAAGAACACACAGACACACAGACACACACACACACACACACACACACACATAAATAGTTCAATAGTTTTATACTGGTTCTGTTCATAAAAAATAACTTCAACAACAGACTTTAACACTCAGTGTACACACACACACACACACACACACACACACACACACACACACACACACACACACACACACACATCTTCAGGGTCAAACTGTATACACAGAATTTGTTTTAAATTACACTGAAGCCCTAAAAAAAATCTCAAAGGATCTGAAAATTTTACATTATATTATTCATGGAAAACTGATTTCAGAACAGCTACTGATCAACACTTCACTTGTTTGGTTGTTTCTTACTTTTCCATCCTCAACTCCAGAATAAACATTCTGTTCTTAATTCAGTAAATGTAGACAACTCAGCACATTTTTTTGTGTACCATGCACAGGAGACAGTCAATAATTTCATGCAGTTCTGCTACACTGAGTTCCTTAGCATCTCTGGGTGGTCAAGCACTCAAAACATAAAATGTCCACATTCCTGAAAACAATCTGAACTATTCCATCAGGTCCAGGTATTCTCAATGATAAGAACAACACTCAGTTCTAGCTGCCAAAGGTTAATGTGAAGGCTGGGAATCAGGGTAGTCCTGTTAGTCATTCACACTCACACTGCGGTTAAAAAAAAAAATAAATAAAAAAA
>CM031595.1:124330035-124345035 GCA_018398815.1 Conus ventricosus
AAAAACCCAAAAACATCCGATCCACTGCATGATAAAGTGTGCATACCTCAAAACAGAAGGCCAGCAGAGTCCAACAACAACAATTTAAAAAAAATTCAAGTTGGGTTACTGGTGGTGATGATGGTGTCTATTTGACTATGATAGTGTCCAACGACTCGGTCAACACTGTGATGGACATTTGGATGAACCACGCCAAAAATACTTTGAAAAAAAAAATCTTATATATATATGCATGCACAAAAACATGTGAGCCTGCCTACCCGAGCACCCACACATATGTGTTGCGTGTGTGCGTGTGTGTGTTTGTGTTTGTGTGTGTTGTGTGTTGTGTGTGGTGTGTGTGTGTAGTGTGGTGTGTGTGTGTGTGTGTGTGTGTGGTGTGTGTGTGTGTGTGTGTGTGTGTGTGTGTGTGTGTGTGGAGAGAGAGAGAGAAGAGGAGAGAGAGAGTGAGAGAGAGAGAGAGAGGAGAGAGAGAGAGAGAGAGAGAGAGAGAGTCAGACAGACAGACAGAGAGTGACAGAGACAGACTTGAGAAACAAAGTCTTTCTCTCCCTGAAAGCCTTCAGGTACAAAAAGCGCATCAACGTAAAAGGGACAATCATCAAGTACATCAACGTAAAAGACACAATCATCCACCGAGCATAAAACACACTAAACACTCCCCCATGAAACATACAATCAGGTGTAAAGCACTTCTGCAGACAGTCCCTTTTTCTTTTTCTTTCCCTTTCTTTGATTTTTTTTTTTCAGCTCTGCTCTCTTACTTATTTCTACGTTCCTAGCTGTAAGGCACTGCCAAAAAAAACCCAAAAAACCCTTCATTATCTGACACATAAGCGCCATCATCTTTAGTCATGTTTGTTGAGAGACGTGTTTGTGCCAACATCACATCTTCATTACAGTCCTTCGCCTCATCTCTTTAGAGCTGAACAATGAGCAGCTGACTGTCCATTCCTAGTCAGATAAGATAATGTTGCTTATAGCCCAGCCGACCGCAAAGGGCCACATCAGGGCTGTCACCTCGTTAAATCAACTCACCAGTCATTTAAAAAAAAAAATAATAAAAAACCTTTCAGCATCTCTTTAAATGACATCGTCTAGAAACGTACCAGATACTTCGTTAAAAATCTTTCTTCCGTAAAATCTTAAATCAGATGAAAAATGTTAATCTCTCTCAAAAACTCAAGGATCACATCAGGCGGGATATCCCTGAACAGGATCTTCATGGACTCCGCTGTAAAATGTTTGTGTCTCACATCGTGCAAGTCCCAACACTCAAAAAGAACATGTTTCATTGTGAGTGGCACACGACATGGAATGCACCACGGAGCTTCTTCACTCTTTAAAAGGTAAGCATGGGTAAAATACGAATGGCCGGTGATGCAGCCGGCACAGAACCGTTTCCTCTTTACGACCTCCCGACGTAGATGGGAGAAAGTCCTCAAGGTTTGGACGGATCTGAAAGAGTTTGTTACTCGTCTGTGTGTTCCAATCCTCCTGCCAGAGGTCTCTCACATAATCGTTAATTTTGGGTTTCACATCTGAGCAGGGGATATAAATGTTGGACAGTTTCTCTCTTGTGGCGTTCTTGGCTAAACGATCAACCATTTCGTTCCCGCCGATACCAACATGACCAGGAACCCAAGCAAGAGTAAATGTTGTAACCGTCCGCTTTCAACTTGCTAAAAAGTTCAAAGAAATGTAAAAGTTCTGGATGCTGAAGGTTGCGGCCAGCTATGGCCTCCAAAGCTGACAGCGAATCCGACAGAACCAGAAAGTCCCTCTTCGAAGAGTGTGAGATTATCTTCAAAGCCAGAACCAGAGCAGTAAGTTCAGCAGAATAGACAGAAGCATCTGAATGTATATGTTCCAACAGTATCTGAGAAGGAGCTCCAGGGCAGTAGGCTGCACAGGCCACTCCATCTTCAGACTTGGAACCGTCAGTGAAAACTTTTTGATAGGATGGGAATTTCGAACAGAGGTCAGCATACAATGCCTTGTACGCCAGAGAGCTGGTAGACTCTTTGCGAAAAGCTGCAAGATCGAAACGAATCTCTGGTGTGAAAAGGTCCACGGAGGTTGATCCCGGAAACTTGGAAAAATCGGACACAACTCCTAGGTCTAGACCTGCATTCCGCACGTGAGGCCGCATACGAAGACCAAACGGCGGAATACATTTCGGGTTGTTTTCAAACTTACTTTGGAACGGAGGGTCAAAGACACAGTCATAGGCAGGATTCTGCGGTTCTGAGAACAGTCGGATATAATAATTCAAAGACAGTTTCAGCCTGCGGTTGGACAGTGAAGGTTCACCGCCTCTGCGTACAGGCTGTACACAGGGGTGGTGCGGAACGCTCCAAGACAGAGATGAAGCCCTTGATGGTGGATTAGGGTCCAAGAGTTTGAGGTAAGACGATCTTGCGGAGCCGTACACAGCACAACGTAGTCCAGTTTGGAACAGACCAAGGCTCTGTAGAGGTGCAGCAAAGTTTTCTTATCAGCGCCCCAGTCGGTGTGCGCTACGACCCGCAGAATATTCAGTGCTTTCTGGCAAGCAGTTTTGAGGTTTTTGATGTGGCTGAGAAAGTTAAGTTTCTGGTCAAAAATAACTCCTAGAAATTTGGCCTCTTGACAGCTGGAATGGGAGATTTCCCTACTTGAAGTTCAGGATCTGGAAAAAAACTGACGGAAATTATGGAAGTGAATACACTGTCTCTTTGAAGCAGAAAAGGTGAAACCGTTTTCATCCGCCCACTGATGGATTTTATCCACGCAAAGCTGGAGCCTGCGCTGGACACTCGGGTACAGGCTTCCAGTTGCGTAGACAGCGAAATCATCCACAAACAATGAGCAGTCTGAACCCTGCATGGTGAACTGATTTCACAATGTTGTTGATCTTGATGCTAAAGAGGGCAGGAGACAGTATGCTCCCCTGTGGAACACCCAACTCCTGCTCGTGAACATCAGAGAGAGTGGTGCCAACCCGGACCTGAAACTGTCGTTCTGCCAAAAAATTTTGAATGAAAAGCGGAAGATGACATCGAAAACCCAGATCATGGAGATCATGAAGTATCCCCGACTTCCAGGTGGTATCGTAGGCCTTCTCCAAGTCAAAAAAAATTGCCACTGCATGCTGTTTGTTCAGAAAGGCGTTCCGAAGTGTAGATTCCAGACGAATCAAATAGTCAACTTTTAGTCCGATGTTTGCGGAAACCACACTGTTCTTTCGCCAAAAGGCCATCGGTTTCCAGTTTCCACATGAGCCTAGCATCAGGGTTGCACCCACGTCGGACATCGGACATAGACCGATTGCACATGCAAAATGTCCGATATAACTGGCAGTGAAGAGGACATATGTCCCATTACTTTGCCGAAAACGGGGTCACTGTCCGATAGCTTTCCGATGCTCACGGACATGGCACCGGCGTTTATATCAAGCCCGCATAATTATTTGAGTCCGACCGTCGTACAGAACTCCAGTCTAACTTTAGTGTAAGCCCACTGCCCAGTGAATCACTAGGCCTATTACTAGTCCCGTGTGCCACTGGCACTAAGCTTAGTGGCGAGCCGTGGCGGTCTATTTTTAGCTAGTTGGCTTGCAACTCTGCCTCCCTGACTCGCAGAGGCTGAGCCAGCGAGGTACAGGGCTCGCAGCTGAGAGCTCGCAGCCAGCTTGTGTCAGGGTTATTTTTAGCGTTAAAGCGGCTAAAGAGCGATAAGCCTTGTACTTGTTACGTGTTGTAGGCCATGTAGGCACATGTTGCTGAAGCGGAGACTGGAAAGGAATCCTTGCTCCACGACGGGGGTGCAAATGGAAGGACCAAGTGATGTCAAGGGGGAATCAGAATGGGTGTTCAGGGTGACAGAAAAGTGGGGAGAGAAAAGGAAAAGAATGCTCTTCAACCAAAAAGACGACTCCAAATGAATCAATATTGTACTTGAATACTAGCATTAGCAATGAATAGTGATTTAGGAAAGACATTGCCTCTGTGTGTGTGACTGTGTGTGTGTGTGGACTAGTAATAGTATGTTTACCAACATGGCTTCCCACTCTAGGAATATAGTCAGCTTTTGTAATACCATTAAATTTTTGTGTGATAAAACTTAATATACATTCAATCTGGCTTGCGTTCAAAATGTCCGATTGATTTTGTTATGAAGAGGACAAATGTCCTATTACTTCAGGGTGGTCCAGGACATTTGTCCTATAGATACTGCTAAGGATGTACAACCCTGTAGCATTGACCATTTTCTCCATCAATTTACAGACACAGCTGGTCAAAGCTATGGGACGGTAGTTTGATGGATTAGAAAGATCTTTTCCAGGTTTGGGGATGGGAATAATGAGGGCTTTTCGCCAAGAGGGTGGAAGAAACCTGTAGTCCACACATGGTTGTATACCTGTAGCAGTATGTTCAGACCTTCTTGCGGAAGATGTTTCAACAGTTGATAATGGATTTCATCTATACCTGGAGAGGAATCGCTGCAAAGAGAGTAAGGCAGATTTCAGTTCGTTTAATGTGAAAGGAAGATTGTAGTCTTCCATGTTGTCTGACGAAAGGTTGCAGGGTGATTTTTCTTTAAGGGCTTGTTTTTGACAAAAGTGGCTGATTTGTTAGAAGAGGAGGAATTCTTTTCAATTGTTGAAGCAAGCAGATTAGCAACTGCTTTTTTCTCCGTTATTAAAGAGTCCGAAAACTTGAGATGGTTCACAGTGGGACAGGTGTTCTTCCCTTTGATTTTCTTAATGATGTTCCACACTTTTTTCTTGGAAGTTTTCGATGTCAGCCTGGAGCAGAAGCTTCTCCAGGACCGACGTTTACTGATTTTAAAAGTGTGTCTCGATTTAGCACGGAGTTTCTGATGGGCTCGAGCGTTGGGACCCGAAGGTTGTTGGTATACCCGACGCTGAGCCGTTTTCGAACTTTGGAAATTTGTTGGCAGTCTGAATCGAACCAGGGTGTTTTTGGCATTTGAAGTTTATCGGGAAGACACTGGAATACAGGCTTTAGCACATTTGATCACAGTGTTAGTCAGAGATTCTGCTGGGTCCGGACTCTGAAGAAAATCAGTGTCCTGGAATTCCTTAGAAATAGTGGTTGCAAATAGATCCAGTTTGCTTTCTTATAATTTAGATGTTGAGAGACAGAGACGTGTTCAGTTATTACGGGTTGTAAGAAGGACAGGGAAATGGTCACTTCCGTGCAGATCGTCATGGACAGACCACTCATAGTCCAGGACCAGCGAGGGGTCACAAATCGACAAATCTAAACACGAAAGTGAACCTGTGGAAGAGTGGAGGTAAGTTGCAGATCCGTCGTTCAGACAACACAAATCCAAATCCGAAAGGACATCCTCAATTAGCAGACCTCTGGATGACGTACTGACACTACCCAAAGAGGATTGTGACCGTTAAAGTCACCCAACAGCAAAAAAAGGTCGAGGACGTTCTCCTATCAGACTGACAAGGTCCTGACGACAAACGGGACAGAAGGTGGAAGATAAAGGGAACAGATTGTCACAGTCTTGTGGAGAGTGACTCTCGCAGCTACAGCCTGAAGGGTTAGACAGAGCGACAGGACTATACAGCAAAGTTTTGTGTATGAGAAGGGCAACACCGCCCGACAGTCCCAACGTGGATGGTTGTGCAGGTTTTGAAAGAATATTAAAGCCAGAAAGAGTGAAGGTCTTCTGGCTTTGAAATTTGAGTTTTTCCCGAAGAGCCACGACGGAAAAGGGTTATATAGATTGACACAGAAGCTGCAGCTCCTCAAAGTTGGAATTTAGTCCACGGATATTCCAATGGAATACTGTACTATCCATGGTGCAGACGGCGAAAAGGAGAGAGATCAGGTCATCTCCTCATCAACGTCCGCTTCCAATGGAGTGAATTTATTGCTTAGTTTCACTGGACTGTGTTGGCTTCAGACCTGCTGGCAGACTTGCCAACAGGTGAAGAAGGTCTGGATTTGGGAGATGGTGGAGGTTTCTTCCTCATCTCCACCATCTCCACACTGGGTTGAACTCCCTTGCCGCACGGGCGCTGGACAGAGGAGGGGCGAGGCGGGAGTGCTGGTTTTTTAATCTGCCCAGCAGCAGATGTTGTAGACTGCTGGGCAGTCTGAGGGGTGGCGGAATTTTTGCCTCCCACCAGGGGCATTCAGTTTGGGTTGTGAGGTGGTGGACCTACTTCCACCAGAGTTGACAATTCTTCCTTGCAATGTCTTAGTAAAATGAATTCATCAGTCTGGCAGCAGACTGACCGAGTGGGAACTGTGGGAACTGTCTTTACGGCCGAAGCATATGAAGAAGCTGTTGGTGTCTGACTACCAACAACCTGCCTTGCGGGCCTCAAAAAAGGAGATTTCTTTTCTGTTTTGATGCGTTGTATAGTGGATTCCTGAATCCAAAGAGGACAGTTTCGTGAAGAGGAGGGATGGTCACCACCCAGTTTGCACAAAAGTGCCGGGTCTTTACACGGCCCATCATGGGTTGCCTTGCAGCAAACACCGCAAACACCTCCTGCCCAGAACAACGGTCTCTGACATGGCCAAATTTCTGACATCTGAAACACCTCAATGGGGACGGAACATATAACTGAACCCGGACGTTCAGGTAGCCGACTTTGATGACTGGAGGCAGCACAGGGTTGCAGAATGTCAGAAAGAGGGTGTTGGTGGCCACTCTTCTGCACCTTTTTTCACTGTCACCCTATGCACCTCTGTCACACCCTGGGATGCCAGTTCCGCCTTGATCTCTGCCTTGAGACACCTCTAAGATCTGGGCATCGAATGACTCCTTTAGAGGAATTCAGCTGTTTATGGGGGTCACCCGGATCTCTCGGTCTACCAGCTTTGTAGCTTTCAGCAGCTGCTCCGATTGTTTTTTAGTTTTACATTGGATGAGAAATGTGCCGTTTCTGAGTCGCTTAATGGACTGTGGGTCTCCTGCAATACCTTGGAAGCCCTTCTGTATTGCAAATGGGCTTAGTGCAGAAAGAGGTTTGTCCTGCTCCTTACTTTCCATGATTAACCAAGAGGACCAAAATCCTGACAACTGCCTTGTTTCATTTTCAGAATCAGAGTCTCCATCGGACTCCTGTGACGACCTTTGCGAAATTAACTGCACTTTCCTTTTTTTGGGGGGATGATGTTTGATTGAAGTCATATTTATAGGCAAAAATTTCATCTCTCCCTTACCCACCCACCTTGGAGTCCAACTAAGGGGCCAGGGCCAAGAATCACTGTCTTGACCCCTTCCAGGCTTCAGGAGAGACATACGACAAACAGAACACTACTACCCCTTCCCCCTGATCATGCTCAACTCCCGGGAACAGAGAGTCGAGCACTGCAGGGGTTCACATGGCCAGCAGGGGAACTGCCTGTCTTGACCCAGCCCCAATAAGGGGAGCCGATTAGTACACCCGGGCCAAAGTGTATTCCCTGTCTAGGAGAGGTCCGAGCCAAAGTGATGTGTTGAGAGCACTGGCCTCCTCAAGCACTGGCCCTCTCAATCACCAGGATCTCATCCCCCTCCGACACAGGTCGCACCGCACGGCAAACGCGGCGGATCTTAAGGAGACCACAGAGAGAAAAAGAGTGTGGAAAAGAAGACTTGAAGGGGAGACGAAGATAGAAAAGGGCCAAATAAGAAAGGCAGAAAACAAGAAAAGGAGAATGGCGGGTTACTCTTAGTCAGGATCCTCACCCTTAGCCTATCTGACATGGGAAGCCCTACCAGGGGCATCAACTCCTTACCACGTTACGCTTAGGCCAGGCAGCATCTCGACTTCACAGGCCTAGAAGCAGTTTGAAAAAACCAGCCTATCTCCAAGTATTGATGCCCCCGCCAGCAAAGCCTAAGGGATCACTGGACCGCGCAAGCCCTCCGACCACGACAAGGTCGCAACCCCCGGAGGGTTGTCCATTCCTGTCCTGCCTTACTTTTAGTTTACATGATACACGATACATGATACACAATACATGATACACAATACATGATACACGATACACAACATTTTCATTTGTCCTCATAGAATACAAGGAAAATTTGTTTGTGGTACCATCATCAAAATTACAACAAATTATAAACATGTGCATCATTAAAATATTCTACTCTTTCCACTGTGCTCAGTCATTCCTTGTCAATTCATTTATCCATCTTGTGTCAGTCTGTACATATATATATATATATATATATATATATATTATTTATATATATATATATATATTTATATATATTAACACATGCACGCACACATCCTACACCCTCCCCCACCCCCCACCACCCTAAATACACACACACCACACCAATACAGAATCGCACACACACACATCGCCAAAATTGAGTCTCACACACACACACACACACACACACACACACACACAACACACACACAGAGAAGCGCGCACATCACCACCACAGGCGCGCACATCGCCACCACAAACCATCATCACATATGCAATATTAACACCACACTTAAATAAACACTCCAACTGTAAAACAGAACGCTCCAAGATAAGCTCAAAGTTAAGTATAAAAAGCAAGAAAAAAACAATAGCACCATTCAAAAGATCAATAATATTACAAACTGTATAATTACTTAAACTGTAAAAACAACCTGCAGAGCTCAAGCTGCTCATAATCATGTTTTCCACCAATGATTGAAACATTCTGTAGGCTCCGGAATCAGAATCAGCGTGTTACAGATTTTATGGGAACACACACACACACACACACACACACACACACACACACACACACACACACACACACCACACACGCACATGCATACACACAGATTTCAAACACTGTGCCATCAATGCATTTTTACAATGGGAAGGGGGGAGGTGAGAAGGGGTAGGGACCATGAGGAAAGGGGTGAAATGAAAAGAGGAAGATTATGGAGCAGACAAAGCAAGGTTAAATGCAAAACAATTAAGTTTAACTTTTTGTTTCGTTTGGTCACATTGATTCTATCTGCATTTTCTCTCTCTCTCTCTCTCTCTCTCTCTCTCTCTCTCTCTTCTCTCTCTCTCTCTCTCTCTCTCTCTCTCAAAATGAAACACTGCGTTTGTCAACATAGTTTATACTTTGTCTAAATTGATGTTATTTGCATTGTATAAAATATACTGCATGTTCTCAGTTAAAATGCTGCTTTTGTCATCCTAGTGAGACCACAACTGTTAACTGTGGGTGAATACTTCTCACAGGTTTATCACAGCAGGAGCCCACTCTTGTTAACACTTAATACACTGAGAAGAAAACAGAGAAGATGTGGTTCTCTCTTTGATGTTCATGCCAAATAAGAAGTGAATCTTAATACACTGAGAAGAAAACTAAGAATGTGGGTTTCTCTCATTGGATTTTCAGTCCTATTAAGAAATCAGTTTCACAATCTATAAGAAAAAGAAGACTCGCAGAGGAATACGTTTGCTTGTGTTTTGCAACTGTGACACTGTAAATGCTGATTCAGTAGTTTCTAAGTTTCAAAACAAGTCAACCAGTTTAGTATGTGTCTGACTTTAACACAGCATTCAATTATAATAGCAACCCTGAATCACAATTGGAGTCCTACAGTTGTTCTTATTGTAATTTTTGTACTGAGGTGATACATAGACAGCCCTCCAAAACACAACTTTTCTGACAGAATAAATAAGTGTATAAAAGGTAAACAAATCAAGCTGGTTGTACCAAACGCTGTGGCATAGTAATTATCATCTTGGACTGTGAGCTTTGAGGTTGCTTCCGATCATAGCCATTTATTTGTGGAATGTTTTGGCCCAAATCCAAATGCTATGGGCTCAAATAGGACAACTGGAACAACACAATTGTGTTTCATCCATTCATCCGATGCATTTCTGAAAATGTCTTCTACTCTCCTGACCAGCACTACAGGTGTCTGTATCTCCAGGGCCTGTTTGATGCCCTGATATATTTGGAAGTTTATAACGAGTGCAGCCCCATCATGTAGTGTATAGTCAGAAAGGGACTCCATAGCATCATCTTCTATCAATCTGCGTTAAAAAAGGTCTCAAATTCTGTGTCCCTTTGTGCCCTGCTCTCACGGTGTTCAGTTCCGATGTCCTCTCCACATCTTGGTCAACGTGTGTCCACTGGTGGCATCCTCTATCTAAAGGGGCATGCTCACTCGAGCTGGCACCGTTACCACTTAGTAACTACTGTCATCAATTTGGTGATTGGTCGGTGATGTCATGTGTATTCCTAATCAGGAAGACTCGGCAGCAGAGCAGTCTCCTCTGGCAGGTCACCAGATACTTGATACTGACTGAACACATCCTGAGGATGAATCCTACTCAGTCTGCTGTGAAGGGAATGAGGGACATGGGAGCAATGTCACTGAAGTTGATACTGACTGAACACATCCTGAGGATGAATCCTACTCAGTCTGCTGTGAAGGGAATGAGGGACATGGGAGCAATGTCACTGAAGTTGATACAGACTGAACACATCCTGAGGATGAATCCTACTCAGTCTGCTGTGAAGGGAATGAGGGACATGGGAGCAATGTCACTGAAGTTGATACTGACTGAACACATCCTGAGGATGAATCCTACTCAGTCTGCTGTGAAGGGAATGAGGGACATGGGTGCAAATGTCACTGAAGTTGGATATGAGAACACGTCGTACTAAATGACTCCTACCACTGCTAGTGAAGGGGAACATAATGAGGATGTTTAATAATGTCACTGCATGTTGAAGAGAACTAGATGACAAAATACCCCACCCTCCCAAAAAAAAAATCATCTAGCATGCTTTAAACGTCACTCAAAAATGCCATGAAATCAAGATGAAACTTAAAGTGAATATGACTCCACGCTTCTAATGCAAGTCAATTTCAAAAATAACATCCAATGTGCCACATCTACAATGTTCACACAAAACAATAATGAGTATAAATAAAAAGTAATGGAAACATTACAATGGAAATAGATTCCCAGTGCTTCTATCAATTCAAAAAAAAAAAGATATTTAAGGGAGATGAGTCACATTTGGATTTGCAACATCACAAAAATGTTCCAGGATATTCAAATAACAACACAAATGCATAATCCATGTTCTAAAGGACAAATTACATGGAAAATCCCCAACTGACCTGTACTCAATTAAAAATAAAAACTCTGCTGATGGAGAGTGGTACTCGGTGTGCAACAATCACACCCAAACACTATTCGGCTCACGGTCATAATAAAGGTCCAACACAAACTGACGCATAATGCCTGTTGCGTAAAGGTAGCAGACGCAGCTTACTGGCTCACACATACTCCCCAAACGCCTGTACCTAACTGAGAAAAAAAAACATGGTGAACGTACCTGGGGCAACATATCACTCCTCGAAACACTATTCGGCTGACAGAGCGGTCAGTAGTAGTCTGATCCGTCCTGAGGTTTCAACAACATCAAATACGCCTACCGCTGATAATCCGCTGTCTGGAAGCCGGGGATAGACGGATGGGAGTCGTGACCATGTGGCCGCCTTACACACGCCGGATGATGCTGCCCCATTGACAGCGCGGCGCGGAGACGGTACAACTTCCCCCCGGCTCATCCCCCGCTCTGCCACCACATCCTCCCAGCCCCCAACCCCCACCCGCTCCCTTCCACGAGTACCACCACCATCTTTCCCTCAACGTTCCTCCCTTCCCACCCCCACCCCACTCTCCCTCTATCTCTGCTCCCGCGCCACATCACACAACTTCTGCGAACCTACCTCCATCTTTATCCTCCACCCCCACCCCCCACCCCAACTTCTCTCTCTTTTCCTACGCTTCACTGTCTTGTCTGGCACCGTGTGTGCCGGGCCGTTCAAGAACGACGGGAGTGTAGGCCTATTCCGATCTCTGACCAAAGATAGTTCGCCCTACGGGTCCGTAGGGCGTACAGTCTTTGCTCTGACGCACGGATCTCCTGCACCTCGCCCCTCCTACCTCGCTCCACTCCCTCCTCCACGTCTGCTCCCACCCCACCCCACCACTCTCCTTCTCCATCTCCCGCCTTCTCCCACCCCACCCCTCAAACCCTTCCCCTCCGCCTTCCGACCCCCACCCTTTCCCGACCCTCTCCCCATATCTCTCCAGGTGTGTCTGCCTCCTTATCGTCTATCTTCCATCTTATGGTACACATTCAGACTCACAGCTTAAGGCCTTACCTGTCCGGAAAACACATCACCAAGCAAAGACATCACGGCCTCTATTTCTTCATGTGGGGTGGGTAGAAACGGGGGGGGGGGGGGGGGGGGAGTTGCAAGGGGTTGGGGGTGGAAAGGAAATGCACATTTGGTGCAAACTGCTTTTTGAACTCTTGTTCCCCCACTGTGTGCTTAGCCGCTGTTTTCACCATTTATCAGATACCTGCTCAAAGTTAATGGCAAGAAAAAAGGAAAATAACTGAACAAGAAAGTGTAATCTGCTGAAAAAGAAAATATTCAATGAGTAAACGAGTTGAATAAATAAAAACATATACATAAATCAATCATTACCTAAATAACAACTGATCAGGATGTCAAAGTGTGATTACACCCCCCACCCACCCCTAAATAAAGCAGTACATAACCTGTAAAGAACTTGAGCCAAGATTTCAGTCTTTGTGGAAAGAAGATTAATCCATATCTACCATTAAGCGACAAATGACCGTAACAATACACACATCAAAAGTGGCATGCCATCAGGACTTAACCTTCTTTTTTTTCTGATATCCCCAATAAGACCAAAAACTGGCATGAATACTGAACACCTAAAGCAAATAGTGACTGATTAAAGAAAATGACACAAACTTCTATCATAAAGGTCTGTTTATTTATTTGTTTGTTTGTTGTCTCCTCCATCTGTATTAAAACACAGGCTCAGACAGTGCAGGCTGAAAAACACGCCAGACACATTCCAATGGTAGATAAGAGACAATCTAAGAAATAAAATTTTTTAAATCCTGGCTGAAGCATGTGTACCTGTATATATGTGCTGCATTTTACTCGGCTATGTTTATCATCCAGCAGCGCTTCTACATTAACACTGCATTTACTTCATGTTATGCTTTCTTCTCTGTCAACAACGCATATCTGTCGATATGTTTTCATTAATGTCTGAGCAATGTAAACTGAGATCTTAAACAGAATTTCCAATATTTTGGTTGCTTCATGAGATTGATACCTAATGATAGCGACCATGGTCTCACCATACTTGCCACATTATCAGCTCCTATTCTGAAGTTAGTCTCTGTGTGTTGGTTTAGGCCAATGTATTTGTTTTATATCCCAAATGCCAGATGGTTTCAATCGACCAATGTTCCACATTATAGTCTAGGTCTCGCATTTCAACTCATCAAAACACTCCTCTCATTATGTAGCTGGCTTGTTCAACAGTTGAGGACAGTACGGACAGTACTTCTCTGGGTCCTCCACACACCCTCAGGTGTACCTTTTCCCATATTTTCTTATAAGCTTATTACCATTAGTAAGTAATGTCAGTGTGTGTTCAACCTCAGCAGCATAGATCCTGCCACACTATTCCATGAACAATATAAGATAACTGAATGAAATTCAGGCCAAATGTTGGCCCCTCACCATTTTATGTAAGTAAATACAGAAGAAATCCACTCCAAATACTTACTGGCTGTCCAGAACATAAAAGAATGAAAAATCACTGTCCTAAACAACTCCATCCAGAACTGTCAGAAAATGCTGCCATGAACAAAACTGGTGACAATTTGCTGTACTGAGCTAGAGAGAAACTGCTGGAGCATACAGTGTGAAAAAATACTGCAAAAGACCTAAATATGTGCAGACACCGATGTCAAGAAACAACTGATGTCATGCCTCACCATATATATACACTGTTACACATCATTGACAGACTTGTAACACTTTTTACTACAACCTAGGCTTAACAAAAAAACAAAAACAAAAAGACAAACAAACAAAATTTTGACATAATCAGTGACCATAACATCATGACGGACAAATGAGCAAGTGAACTGAAAGAAACCAACACTCATAAAAAGTTATGAAGGCGTTTCTTTTCAACACTTAGCACAAAAGGTTATTTTTCAAATTGTCTTTGGTGCACCACTCACTTCAGCTATGATCAATACTGTAATAGTTCACAGCTTGGTCATGGTTTAAGAATGAATAATTATCATATATTTCAATCACTGTCCCACTATTTCATGTTACTTGCAAGAATATTTCAAATGTCCATGGAAAAATCTAGCCAACGCATAGCTTTGCTGCCATGAGACATCACAAAGAAATGCTCCTGTCCAGTGCCCAAGATATGCCTCTAAAGCCACATGTAAACTTGAAGGTCAGGTCAAACGGAACACTTTTAAGTATTTTTAATCATATAGTGTCAAGGAGGTATATAAACTTGTTACCAGGCTTAGCCCAACCTCCTCAGCCATACACAGAAAAGAAAAAGAAACACCCGAAGGTGCTGGGGAGGACCCAGAGAAGCACTGTCTTCGCCCGCCTTTAGAGCAGTCCTGTACCACCCTTGGAGGCCTGCGCTGTGTTGACGATGGGTACAGGCACGCACAGGACACTCCATTAAGATATCAAGGGACATAACTGCTCCTGAACAGAGGTAAATTAGACTACAGGATGCAGCTCATAACAGCCTTAAAGTAGCATCCCCATGGGTGTACCAGCCCGTATTTCATGACTGCAGAGCCCACCGCGAAAAACACCACCCTCCAGCTGCCGAGCACACCCCACAGACCCAACCACCCCTGCCCACGGACAGATGAAGACAGTGCCACTCCAGACACAGCCAAGCTTTCGCCATACGGTCTTATGTGCCCTCAAGAGAGAATCCAAAGTTGTAGTCTTTCCCACTGTCAACGGGACTTTCCCTGTGGTCAGTGGGTCTTTCCTCACCGTCACTGGACCTTTCTCCAGGGTCAGCCTAGTTAAGGCAAAGAAGAAAAAGAAACACCCGAAGGTGCTGGGAGGACCCAGAGAAGCACTGTCTTCGCCCGCCTTTAGAG
>CM031595.1:124355035-124361559 GCA_018398815.1 Conus ventricosus
TGCTGCATAATTTTTCCTTCTCTTTTCCCTATTTCAACCATGTGAGTGAGTGAGTGAGTGATTAGTGGTGTGTGTGTGTGTGTGTGTGTGTGTGTGTGTGTGTGTGTGTGTGTGTGTTTTTATATATGTGTTGATCACTCTTTGAAGAAGTTTACCAATACTATGCCAAGACAAGCATTATTACTTTCCTATTAAAATTTTGCAATTATTCTACAGAAAAGATGCAACCTACAGCTATTCAGTACCATCAAGCACTCAACAAACCCAAAAACTGTTATGATCTATATTCATAGTTATATGTTAATGAAAGCAAACAAAGACACACACACACTGGGGGGGGGGGGGGGGGGGGGGGGGGGGGCGGGACTTTCTTTTCTTCTGTTTAAATAAGCGTAATACTCACTGAAAAAAATTTCTGAAGACGTTGTGCGGTGGGATCAGCAGACAATCTCATGCCCGTGCCCAGAGTGGTGGCCGTGTCTACCCACGAAGGTGTTGTGTCTTCTGCATCTTCAAACTCCTGGCTCTCCTCCGGCCCATCGTCCCCCCATTGTAACTCTACGCCCTGATTCGTTGGAGAAAGCACAGAAGTCTCTCCTCCCTCGTTCACTACTTGTTCCCAAACTGGCGCAGCCTTTTCCGACACTGACTGCACTGTTGGCTGGAATTGTTCCTCAATGTCATCCCCCCAGATCAGTTCCAAGTTCTCTGAAGGAGCCTGCACCTTTGCTGGCACCGACTCGTCCAGCTTTTCTTCTTTCCTGTCATGCTCTGAAGGAGACTCTACAGACTCTGGTATGAACTGCCTTTCCTCCCCATCACTTTCTGAGGGAGCAGCATCGAAAGGAGACAGAGGTGACGTTCCTTTTTCAACAGGCGATTTAGACACAACAGGAGGTGGAGGAGCTACCCGTCTTGGCACTGGACTGGGTTTGTTAGGAGGAGGCTTGGGTTTGTTCAACTTAGGTCTGTCCTCTACTGAAACTGGCTTGCTTGCATGAACATGGACGTAGGCAAAACTGTCATCACCAGGAGGTGGAATGTCAGATGTTGATGTTCCATCAGTCCCTGTTTTGTTTAATTCAACATGCTCTATATGATTCCTTCTATCTGAGTTGTTATGTGAAAGATGGACAACTTCATCATCAACGGGTAGAGCAACGCCTTTAGCTGGCACATGACTAGAGTCAGACTCCTGAACTGTTTTGGCACTAGCAACACGTCCCTCGTTCAACGAAAGTCTTTGTGAGTTCAAGCTTTCTCTGTCTCTTTTCACATCCCATGATCTTCTTTTAACACCTGCTGTGTCCTCCATGTCTGCAGGGGTATGCATCATTGACAAGTAATTGTCAGCCCTTTTAAGAGCTGCATCAATTTCATCTTTGCTTATTCGTTTGCCAGCAACATTATCAGTGGAAGCTGTGGACCTTTGCTGACGCATTGTCACTCCATTCTCTTGTGGGGGGTCAGTGGAATGTGAGGATGATGAAAGACTGTCCGATGCAGGTCTCTCCCTACTTCTGGAATGTTCTCCCTTCAGTGGTTCATCTGCCTTGTGATGATGATACGTCTGATTACCTGTCACCCTGGCTCGCACCATCATCAGTTCATCGTTGGCACGCTCCTGTTTATCTACATTTTCTGCAGACTTGATGAGGTCTAAACTCTTGATATTTTTTACACCTCGATCACCAGGCACATTACGTTCTATCAAATCAGGCTGAGAATGTCTGCAAACAGCACTGGAGGACACAGAAGAGTACTGAGCACCAGAATGACCCAAGATATGATGGTCATCCTGAGAGTCTCTGGCTGCCTTGTTCGTCAGGGACCTTGATGCAGACGACTCCAGTCCATAGTCAGACTGGCTTGTCAATTCTTCTCTCAAGCGTGACACATCATCCGAGCTGGAAAACTTGCGGGCGTGACTCAGTGGTGAGGACGACCTGGGAGATAACACTGGGGGTGAGAGGACGGTGTCTGTGCAGGAGAGATCTTCTTGCGAGCCACTTTCTCTCGCTCTAGTGCCAAGCGAGACTCCTCCTCCATTTTGGCAAAGAGCATGCGAGTATAGTTAAAGCGCTGAACATGGCTGGTGGCCTCCATCAAGCTGGGTTCAGGATGCTGAGGGACAAGGTCTGGGGCAGACAAAGAGACATTGTAGGAAGCTGGCAGAGGCCGCGGTGCTAGAGCTGCCAGAGACTCTCTTGATCCCGACAGATTAGCATCGTGCATTTTCTTCCTCTTGGATTCTGGAGATCGGTCAGTTCCAGACCTGTGAGGTAAACTGGGAATGGAAGTGGATGAGACAGAGAAACCTGTGGGCTCATGACAAGGTTCTGGCAAGGCACCCACCTTCCCACCGCCACCAATCCCTCCACCACCCTGAAACATCTCCATAATGCGGGTCACCTTGGATCCGTAGCGATTACGCTGACCAGGATCTTCAAATTTTGCTTTCATGTTAAGATGGGCAGTCTGGGAAGGAGGTGGGGGCTGGGATGGTTGTGGTGTTGCTCAGCGGTATCCAGGTGAGTGCTTCCACTGCGGTACCGGCTGGCAGTCAGCACCTCGTCACGATGATCCAGCTGAGACATGGCGGCAAACTAACAATGTTTACAGTCTTTCAGAAAATCTGAGTGAAGCTTAGCTTCCAACTGCCAGCACTGAAGATTAATACAAAATGATCGATACCAGGCAGTAAGAAATACTGTCAATAAAACTTCCACCAATGACTTCATCCAGACGAAAACACACAATCGATTCTGCCAACATTGCACACGAATCAGGATGGAATGTCGTCAATGGAGGTTGCATGGAATGCCCAAGGCAGTGTGGAGGAAGACAAAGGGACTGTCGGAGTGTTTAGAACCCCAGTTCATGACACTGTCACTGGCCTTGTTGAAGCTCATGTGGAGACTGGATCTGGACGATGACAAGGAGGTATATGAAGACGGCTGGACATGCTGGGAAAATGAAACAGTAAGGAGAGCCATCTTTGCAAATCCAATGACACCGTCATGGTGTCACTGTCCAAGGTCCTCATCATATCTCCATCTGAAACAGTCAACCAATCAAAACTTAGGCTTTGCCACTATTTTAGGGCTTTTTCAGAAGAAGAAAAATTCTTCTTGTGAAACAAATAAAATCTTACACAAAATTGTACAGCATACTATTCTCTTAATCTTCTCAGAAAAATCAGGCTTGCGGATTCTTTTTGCTCTTAATCTTCTCAGAAGAAGGCTCGTGGATTTTCTTCCAGAATAATCTTCTGGACTGTGGAATAACTGGCCACTTATCATAGCAATAGACCTCTGCCTTATTCCACTCTTGTTTAACTACGCAAATAAGCAATCAAAACCACCAAATGTGTTGGTCAGAACAGGTTCCCTGTCTACCATGCAACACTCCTGTTCATGGTGATGAGCATGTCTTTGATTCATAGGTCATCAAGTAGCAAACATCAGAAAAAGGTTCAATGAAGCTGACAGGTTAACAAAGCCCATGGAATGACACAGCTCTGAATATTCTCCATATGATCTCCTGTTCCCTAACCTGTCAACTACACAACCAAGAACCAATGTCCATGCTTCAAAATTCACAGGATGTACGGAACAAAGACATTGCTTTTACTCTCCAAACATGTATACTGCAAGTCTGAAGCAAAGGGAACTCTGCAGTTACTGCTCACACATAACCACTCATGCATGCGAACACACACACACACACACACACACACACACACACACACACACACACAAACACACAGTCTCACATGCACGCACACACACAAACACACGGTCTCACACGCACGCACACACACACACGCACGCACGCACGCATGCACGCACGCACGCACGCACGCACAACACACACACACACACACACACACACACACACACACACACGCTCACACACACACGCACACGCACACACACACACACACACACTGTTCAGATTTATGAGGACAAATCCTTATTCATTTCTGTGAAAATAATAATAAATTTCCATGTAACTTAACAGAGGAGCGCGCGCACACACACACACACACACACACCACACACACACACACACACACACTGTTCAGATTTATGAGGACAAATCCTTATTCATTTCTGTGAAAATAACAATAAATTTCCATGAAACTGTTAACAGGAGCAACCTGGCGATCTGTCTTTCTTTTGTATTCTTCTTTCATTCACCGGGGAGGGGGGGGGAGGGGGGGAGCACATTTACAACAAAGTCTCTGTTCACCTGTCTGTGCCATCAGCTCAGTTATTTTCCTTTTTTTTTTTTTTTTTTAACATTGTAATGTCAGATTCTGATTTTGACGGACTTGATTTGGTACACAGAGCTTCCACCAGAAGTAACAAAGAACAAGGTAGAGAGAGGGCTGGTTCCTGGTGTTTCCCAAACAGCAATCATTCACGCCAGCAAGCAAAATCAAGAGAGAGCAAAGCTTCTGTGACACGCAAGGCACACTATAACATGAAATAAAAGAATGGTGAGAAAACAACAACAGGCAGATTTCAGGAATGTGTGTGTGTGTGTGTGTGTGTGTGTGTGGTGTGTGTGGGTGTGGTGTGTGTGTGGTGTGTGTGTGTGTGGTGTGTGTGTGTGTGTGGTGGTGTTGTGTGTGTGGTGTGTGTGGTGTGTGGTGTGTGGTGTGTGTGTGTGTGTGTGTGTGTGTGTGTGTGTGTGTGTGTGTGTGGTGTGGTGTGTGTGTGTGTGTGTGTGGGTGTGTGTGTGGTGTGTGTGGGTGTGTGTGTGTGTGTGTGGTGTGTGTGGGTGGTGTGGTGTGTGTGTGGTGTGGTGTGTGGTGTGTGGTGTGTGGTGTGTGTGTGTGTGTGTGTGTGGTGTGTGTGTGGTGTGTGTGTGGGTGTGGTGTGTGTGTGGTGTGGTGTTGTGTGTGGTGTGGTGTGTGGTGTGTGGTGTGTGTGTGGTGTGTGTGGTGGGGTGTGGTGTTGTGTGTGTGTGTGTGTGTGGTGTGTGTGTTGGGTGTGTGGTGTGTGTGTGTGGTGTGTTGTCAGTACACTATGTTAATCTGACAGTAAATGGTTTGAGTTGCCCTGTGGGGTTGGGCATAGAATTGACCCACTGCCCTGCCATGCATGTCGTAAGAGGCGACTAAGGCAGGACCACCTCGCCCGAGGATAAAGGGTGTTTGCGTAGGGCTAACAACCCTACCTGTAAAAAAAAGACGAGTTACAGAAGCATTGACGACAATGAACCAAAGCATTCACCTGGGCAATGAAGGGTCTCCATCCCGGAGACTTATGACGCAGTGCAGTGAAAGCCGAAAGGAAGCTGCAAGGCTGACTCCCCTTCTAACACCCAGGACAACAACGAAAGTAGCCACATGGAACATCAGGACGATGTTTGAAACAGGAAAAACCATCCAAGTTGCGAGAGAGATGAAAAAACTACAAGATCGGATTGCTAGGCTGAGCGAGACAAGGTGGCTACAATCAGGACAGCTGAGACTTTCATCTGTGAGAACAGCTGGCTGTACTCAGGACACACAGAGGATGGAGCCCCCACACTGAGGGTGTGGCCCTGATGCTGGCACCGGAGGCACAAGGGGCACTCATCGGATGGGAACCTGTCAACTCCCGCATCATCACAGCCAAGTTTACCACGAAGAAGAATGACATCAGGCTGAACATCATCCAGTGCTATGCTCCCACCATGATGCGGAAGAAGAGAAGAAAGATGACTTCTACCAGCAACTACAGACAGTGATAGACAAAAGAGGAGCAAAGGACATAACCATACTGATGGGAGATTTTAACGCCAAGATCGGAAGGGACAACACAGGCTACGAGGACATCATGGGGACACATGGACTGGGACAGATGAACGAGAATGGTGAGCGTTTTGCAGACCTGTGCGCCCTGAACCAGCTGGTGATAGGAGGAAGCATCTTCCCACACAAGCGCAATCCACAAGGCCACATGGAGATCCCCGAACCATGTCACGGAGAACCAGATTGACCACATCTGCATTAGCCGCAAATTCAGGAGATCATGGCGGGATGTACGAGTGATGAGAGGTGCTGATGTGTCATCAGACCACCACCTTCTTTTAACAACAGTGAGACTTCGCCTCAAGAGATTCACCAACACCAACAACACACGTACAAGGTACAATGTCGGACTGCTCCGGAACAGGGACACACAAGCAGCATTCCAGATCAGCCTTTCCAACAGGTTCCAGCTGCTACAAGAGCTGATAGAAGACAGTGAGAGGACATCGAGACACAGTGGGAACACTGCAAGAGCTCTGGCATGACACATGTGAAGAGATCCTTGGCAAGAAGAAGGCCCAGCACAAAGAATGGATCTCTGCCGACACCATCCACAAGTTGGAAACAAGGAGAGAGAAGAAAGCTACACTGAACACGAGCCGAACAAGAGCAGCTAGGGCATAAGGCACAGGAAGAGCACACAGCAGCGAACGGAAATAAAGAAGACACAAGAAGGAAGAGGGACTACTTTGACGACCTGGCCAGCCAAGCAGAGACA
>CM031595.1:124361659-124386953 GCA_018398815.1 Conus ventricosus
GACCGCACTGAAATAAAATGCATTTGTATCTAATGTTGAGCGATTTATTACAAGTGTGCATTATGAAACCTCTTCAGTCTTGAGAAAGTAGCAGTGAATAAAGTAGGTATGGCCATTATGTAACCTGCGTAATGATTTCCCTCTTCATGGTGCCCAAAGATAGGCAGAGGGAATTTCCTTTAAGTATGAAAATATTTGAAACAGTCTGTCAGTTTTCGTATTCCATTCATTCTTTCCAGAGGTCCATGATATATCATTGGTTTTCAAATGTGAGATTTGTGAACAGGAAGAATAGTTTCAAGAAATCTTCACTTGTAGAATTCTAGGAAAGCTGGTCAGCAGTTTCAATGTCTCCAGTACCGACATGACTCAGAGTAGCCTATGAGGATGAACACCATCGTCACCATCGGGTGTGAGAGAATAGTTAGTACAAGGACACAGGACAATTACTCCTGCAGATAGCAATGATCTCCATAGCACAAACAAAGAAGAAAATCAATTTTGGAGGAGGATGGGGGGGGGGGGGGGGGGGATTATAATGAGATTGAGATAACTTGTTTTAGAGCAAGAACCAGAGTGTTCAGTTCAGCAGAGTTGACGGAACTGTCTGAAAGAATGGGTTCGGACTGTGGAAGGTTAAAAAAAAAAAGAGAAGGTGGCCGAACCAGCATGTTCATCAAATTTGAAGCTATCTGTAAAAGAAATCGAATTATAGACATTTCTCACAAACCTCTGCACAGTAGCTTTTGTAGTCCAGTGAACTGGTGAGTAGCTTTTGTAGTCCAGTGAACTGGTGACTTTTTGGGTAGGAGGCATGATAAAAACGTCCAGTTGGGGTTTTAAACATCTCAGGCTGACTGACACTGGTGTTACATTCTGTGAAAGGGAGAGGATGTGGATTCTCATCTGAGGTAGTGAATGAGGGGTTTCTTCTTTTTTTGTGTATAGATTTGGGATTGGAGATGCAAACGTACACAGAATTTTCAGGTTCATAGAACAGCTTCAGACTGTAATTAAGTGCAAGTTTCAAGTCTGCTGTTTGTGAGACAGTGCCAGCATATGTACAGGTCCTAGTCCACAGTTACACTATAGGTCCAAAATGCTATATATTCTCTTATATTACATTCAAAGCTGCACCTGGCTTTTCTCAGATCAGCCAGTACCAAAACATATTCATCGCACAGTCCAGCCCTTGACCCATACCATACCAGACTCTGAGGCAGATCTCATGTCCGTTCCTTTTTTCTATGCAAGCACGATCCACATGACCCTTCATTTTCCTGTCGTCTGCTAGACGTTTCACTCAAAAATCGTAGTACCCTATCAATAGCGTAGAAACATAAGGAGTCCAAAGTCATGCATCATGCTGCTATTTTTGCCGAGATATGGCATTGAACCAATTTACTCACCCCAAATTCTAGGGTAAAATAATGTTTTTCACATTCAAATTTTTTTTTCCACAGAGGCACGGCGATTTTCATCTGTTCAAATTTTGTTGTTACTACTTGACCTTTGCTGTAACCCCAAACTCAGAGGTATGCATGCTGATGAAGATGCCTATGTTGTTGTTCAGTTCAGCAAGGTGGTCTCTGGTATGGTGGCTTCAGGTTTGCTTTTTAAGACAACTCTTTAGGCTTCTTTTGACGCCCAGTCCCTCTAGCTGTAAACTTTGTGTTACAGTCACATTGCCAGCCTGTGAGTCCACTTGCTCCTTGACCTTCAGACGTGCACAAACCACAACAAGACATTACTGTGAGTTTTTCAAACTGAAAGCTGTGTATTGCTTCATGACAATTTTAACTCACACTTTTTAACAACGATTCATCAAGTCAGTCAGCATCATGGTTCTCCAGTCAGCATCATGGTTCTCCAGTCAGCATCATGGTTCTCCAGTCAGCATCATGGTTCTCCAGTCAGTATCATGGTTCTCCAGTCAGCATCATGGTTCTCCAGTCAGCATCATGGTTTTGTTGGTTTTGTAGATTGTCAGCGGATAAAATACCAGTACGGTATTTATGTCACTGATTCTCCCTCCATTGTTAGACTTGATGTTGTGAAATTGTATACAGCACACCTTCATAGATTGTGTAGCCATTTTGTTTCACGGTCTGCTCCTAATCGGATTGATCTCTGGAGACTGAGCCCCCAGTGTACATCACGAAATCTGCACTGTTAAAATTTTGTCACCTGTGTCTAACTTTCTGCACTTGTTTTTGTCCTCCGGCATTCCTCACAATGCTTTTTAAGCTCTGGTACTATGGCAGCTTGGAAGACATGACCAAAGTGGTCTGAGCGTTTCTCTATCACTTGGTGCGTTTCAGTTCTGGCAAGCGACGAACAAACTGCATGCTGTTTGTGGCTCATCCAATTCATGATTTTTCAGCTCTTACGTAACTGCCTTTATTTTCTTTGACTGCCTCATAGAGAGGTATTTAGTGGGTTTTTCAAGTGTTCACAAGTGTTTTCATTTGCCCTGACTTGTGTCTAACCTGCACTGAAGACAGGTAAAGCTGAGAATGCGTGGTTTCAGTCAACTGGTCCTCTACAGTTCACATTTCAGTCTCTTGCTCTGGGAGGGAGAGGGGAGAGGGAGGTTGTAGTCTTAAACCTTCAAGAAGCTGGGCAAAGTTGTGGCCCTTACTGATCTGTCACACTAGGACAACTGATTGCAACCACTGGTACACATTGTGGTGTTCAGTAACAATATTTGCCATTGCATTTAAGGACAACAGACATTTTTTTGGTCTTTAAGACCGTTGTTCACAACATGCTTTCTACCAACACACACACACAGACACACACACACACACACACACACATATACACACACCTCATCTTGACACAGAGTGTTTAGTTCTTTCCCCCTTTTGTTGTTGGCTGCCCAGTGCAGTGCAATGTCAGCTTCAGGCACCACAATGGCCACACACCGATTCTGCACACACAGCATATTGGCACTGAAGACAAATATGGACAGCCACAGACAGAGGATATGTGACACATTATCTAGAAGCCAGTGTTCATAAACTTTGTCCCTACGTCTAACAAAACTCTGAGAGCAGCCTGTAAGTTTCTAAAACAAATTCACTTCTTGTACATGCGCTGACATGTGTGTGTTGGTGGGTGGGGGGGGGGGGGGGGGGGGGGGGGAGGAGGAGGAGGAGAGTGGGTGGAGGTATAAAATTATAGATTTCAGGTCAGGCTGAAATTGATCATCTGTATCTCGCAAATGATTAGAAACGTTTGTTAGCATGCCTGCAAACTGAACAAATCACTTTAAGTAACAATGAGAAGATAAGCGTTTGCTCGTTCTTCGTTTTTATTGTCCTGAATGTTGTTTACCTTGCCTGAAGAAGGCCTACGAGGTCAAGACGAGTCGTGTTTTGACTTGTAAATTTGTTTTGAACATGTTAACCGGCGGAGTTACATCCCTTTCATTAAGACTCCTTTCAGTTTCTGCCTGCAGTCACCTCCCTTTGAAACTAACTTTAACATTGGATCGCCATTCACAGGCACGCTGTGCGCGGCAGCCACCTCTCTTTGACACTAACTTTAACATTGGATCGCGATTCACAGGCACGCTGTGCGCGGCAGCCACCTCTCTTTGACACTAACTTTAACATTGGATCGCCATTCAAAGGCACGCTGTGCGCGGCAGTCAGCCGCCATGGCAGTAGTGAGCGATACATTAAGGACTGATAACTCAAAGACCGTGGACTCGGGTCTCATTCTGATCACGGGCTATTTCAGTCGGTATGGTTCCTGCCAAGAGCCCAATGGGCTCCGCGCTCAGTGGGAAGACTGAAATAAGACAACAGAGTGTCAAATACACTCATGCACGTTATGTTGAAATTTCTTGATCAGGAGAGCACACAGACCTACCTAGGCCTATCTACTTTCTCACATAAACAGGTGAATTTTGGGAAAAACAAAACACAGGTGTGTCTAATTTTCGTAACATTCATTGCAACACTTCTTGGGGCCTGAAGGATCCTCAGTGGATGAATTTTCTCACTTCAAGTTGAGTTTTCACAAACAAATACTATTGAACTGTCCTGACTAAAAATGGCGCCGTGGACAAACTTAGAACGAATACGCATGCGCAGTGCATATAAACAATCCCCGGTGGTAAGTGTCCACAGATTTGGAACGCAAGCAATGTCTAATGTGTACAAAACGAAACTTTGCTGGAACTTTTGCTTGGCATATTTTTCATTTGAGAGGTGTATTGTCGTCTTCTGAGTAAAATGGCATGCATTATATGCTAAAAAGATATGGATAGGCAGGTCTGAGTACATCTTGGTAGGTCTCAGACCGGATGCTGCTGGAATGATTTCTTTTAGAGGAAACGTAGGGTATAGCCCAGCCTCTCTCTCTCAAGCACACACACACACACACACACACACACACACACACACACACACACACACACACACTCGCTCACACACACATACATACATACATACACAATCACAAATTTCTGCAAGAAAACAATGTAGGAAGGACAGTAGAGATGCTTCCCTACCTTGAAACTGTCTCCGTCTACAAAGCACTGCTGCACGTACTTGCTCCGAGTGTAGATGGCTTCAATTTTCTCTGGGGCTATGTATTCTCCCTGAAATTACACAATTTCTACACTGGATTATGCATATTGGTTTATATCAGTCTGCTATGTCACTCACACACACTACACACACACCACACACACACAACACACATGTATAAATGCGTGTGTGTGCACACAGACACACGCACACACACATGTATAAATGTGTGTGCGCGCGCACACACAGACACACAGACACACAATTATTTAGTTTGTCTTTTTCATGCACATGACAAAATGGCTATGGTTGCTTTCGGTGCTGTCACACACACACACACACACACACACACACACACACACACACACACACACACTATTACCTCCCTTGTGGGGGACATGAAATAAAGCTGAACAGTTGCTGATTGTTGTCATTCCTTTCACATCATTTTTTGTTCTATTCCTTTGACAGCTGAACATCAGCCATGATGGAACTGGCAGCTGGTGAGGTGGATAGTGTCAGCAGACAGACGCTCTGTCCTCATCACAACTGCAGTAGTCAGGGAGAATCTTCCTTTCACTAAGCCAGTACACAATATTTTCAGTCTGCCTGGACAATTTGGTACCTTAACTCAATTTATCATCCACGCTCATTTGATTCAATTCAACCCATGTTGTTTATAGCCCTTCGACCGCAAAGGGCCCAATGCAGGCTGTCACATCATCATCATCATCACTGTCCACAGCCAATTGTTTTTATTTGAAAAAAAAAAATTGCAAGTGATTCAGCAAGACAATATGGACAAATTGATTACAAGACAGAACACGACACATTTTGACCTTTCAGGTCTTCATCAGGTAAATAATTTTAAAAAACCCATTCAAGACAATGAAAACAAAGAACAAGCAATCACTTATCTTCTCATATTCAGCACTAGATGGACGTCGAATGAAAATGAGGCTGTTGGGAAGCGGAACATGGGAGTTAAAATGACAATGATGACAATAATAATTATAACAACAGTAATAATACTCCCTAATTATTGTCTTGTGGAATCACCAACAATTTCTTTTTTTTAATTTGTTTCAATTTCCATCTTCAGTTAACTCACTTTGAAACCAATCGTTTTGGCACAAAATGCTTTATCACCGATTCCAAACCCCAAGAGCAAAAACATGCAGCAAACCTGTGCCAGTTTGAAGATGTGCTTGCATCTGTCCACGATTCGCAGTGTTCCATTCTGCAAGCAGAGCAAGTGTATTCCATGCTTGTGAACAGGTGCTATGCAAAAAATCTACAACAAAAAATATACAGCGGTAGAAGTTTAAAGTAGCAGTTTATTCCAATTTCATAAACATGAACTACACACAAAATACACAAAAGATGTACAGCGGCAGAAGTAAAATTAGCAGTTTATTCCATTCTGATGAACATGTGCTATACAAAAATAAACAACAAAAATAAAGTGATTGAAGTAAAAATAGCAGTTTATTCCATTCTTATGAACATTAGCTATACAAAAAAGAATAGACAGCGGTTGAAGTAAAAGGAGCAGTTTAGTTCATTCTTATGAGCATGTGCTAGACAAAAAATAAACAGAAGAAAATATACAGCGGTAGAAGTAAAAGCAGCAACAGTTGCAGTAAGCTGAAATTGCCAGAAACAGAAACAGTTGTAGCGCAGCAAATGTACAGATTCTCATCTTGTTAAAGATACCAGCATTTCTGATGTGTTTGCTGAAGGGAGGGTCTGATAACAGAAAAAAACATGACTTTGTTGAAGAAGCCAGTGTTTTTAATGTTTTCATCAGATTTGATAATAGAAGAAAATATGACTTTGTTGAAGAAGTCAGTGTTTTTAATGTTTTCATCAGATTTGATAATAGAAGAAAATATGACTTTGTTGAAGAAGTCAGTGTTTTTAATGTTTTCATCAGATTTGATAATAGAAGAAAATATGACTTTGTTGAAGAAGTCAGTGTTTTTAATGTTTTCATCAGATTTGATAATAGAAGGAAATATGACTTTGTTGAAGAAGTCAGTGTTTTTAATGTTTTCATCAGATTGTTCGTTTGGTTAAAGACAATGGGTCAGCCATGGTGGAGCCATGAGAATGAGATTCAGGCAATTGGCTTTCCTTATCACTGTGTGAAGGAGCACAACAGGAAGACATGCTGAGTATCCAAGGTCATCTAATCCAGTAAAAGGCATCCATCCATCCATCCATCCATCCCCAGGCATCCATGTCAGGCACGGTGACGACAAACATAGCGTGCCTCTTGCTGAACTTGCTCACAGAGCTGGAGTTCTCCCTTGAAGAAGAGCGCTCCAGCTGAGTGTCCATTCACCTTGTAGGACACCGTTGGGCATGGTGAAGAAGAACAAGATACACCCGAAGCTGAGGCTAGGACACAGAGAACTACTGTCCTCAACTGCGGAACAAACCAGCTAGGATCAATCCTGCACCAACCACCCTTGGAAGCCAGTGCTGTGTTCACACAGGGTGCAGGCATGCCCAGGGCATTCCATTAAGACGTCAAGGGACATAATTGTTCCCTGCCGGATGCCATTGTGTAATGACCAGTGGATCAGACACGGGAGCGTTCTCATTGATGCACCAGTCCATATTTCATGACTGCAGAGCCCACCGGCGAAAACTGCTACCACTGGACATGCAGAGGGAACCAGCCTAAACATTCACTGACCCCCACAATGTGTCCGGCCATGAAGAACACCTGACTGTGGCCCCAATGGAGGAGTACCTCAGCAAGAGGGGGAAGGGTTAAGGCGAAAGTGCCCCTTCCCCACACCCGACCCTCATCCTCCCTGTTCCCTTCAAAACCCAACTTTGTTTTTTTGTGTGATATGCAGCTGTCGTACTGTCTGTGACGAGCCAAATGACTTTGCTTGAGATCTTCTGCTGTAATTGGGAGAGAACCATGAATTCTGCCACCAGCAGACCTGCCAACCCCCTAAGAGACCAATGAGTAAGAACTGAAGCTCAGTGAGGCAGAAATGTGTAATTTCTGAGAGCTAAGAGTAATCAAGCGCGACATTTACCTTTTTTCAAACAAACATGATGCGATGAAATTGTTCGCACAATTTTTGTGAACTTTACTTTTCTACAAAAACAAGCTTTTCTTTGAAGTGTCACAAGAAATCTTTACAAACTATAAAAATGTAGAATACACTGGAAACACACAAATCCTTTAAACCATCATGGCATGGCACACCAAGGCTTGATAGTGCGCCAGAAACAACCTAAAAAATTGGAAATGAAATGAGGCAGGGAACAGTAAATAATAAACAGTAAACAAGTGGGGTAACGTTTGCTCCCATAAGGAAACCTAACACAAAGTAACTTTTATTCAAGACTGGCACAGCCCTTTAAACTTGAATAAAGTCAGACAAATACATAGACGAACAATCTAATAGTGGGGGAAAAAAAGAAGCGCAGGCCAACAACTCAACTGTCTTGATAGTAATGACTTGGCAAAGATTTGGACTTAAGGAGGTAGCGGGCGGGGGGGGGGGGGGGGGGGGGGACTTCGAAGATGGAAAAACTGGGAACATGAAATTAAGAAAATATATAACCTAAAAAAATGTTCTCCCCTGTTGCTGATTCTGTGCATGTGGGGTTGCCTATCAGCTCAGTGGCGATTGTGTCATTTTTTTAAGAATCGCACCACCCCAGGAAGAATTTGTCCACCCCCCCCCCCCCCCCCCCCCCTTCCTGACTTCCATCAGTCCCCAACACAAACGATCATTCTGCAGTCGAGATGCAGCAGCAGTTTAGGCTTCCATGACAAGGGTCCTTACAATGTGTGTTGTCTTTATTTGACCGCTCTTGAACTGTTTGGCGATCTCCGAATCTGAGAACGCTTCTTTAAAAAGCTGGGATGCATGGTCGGCTGCGCTAAGAGCGATGTTGTGCTCGACGAAAATACGGCCACCAATGCTTCAGCCCGAATTACCCTTTTCCAAATTTCATCCTCTTTTGAGGTGTCTACAGTCTGAAAAAACTGTGTGATGCTGGAAGAATTCGGCGCGTTAGAGGAATCGGTGTGCTTGCGTGACTCGAGGTGAGACTTCACATCCACCATCATCATTCATGCCATGGGAAATTGTGAAGTCCCGACTCGCAAGTGGTACACAGTGCACAATTTACACCTTTAGCCGAAGGTCGTATGCAGGGGAACTTTTCTGAGTATTCCTTTCGGAACTTTGGACCAAGTTTTTTTTCTTTTTGCATCTTGTCCAAAACTTTCTACTCCATGTTTCGACATTTTCGTAGCTAAAACTTCAAAAGACGCAACTTCGCTGAATGGTAAAAAATGGTGAAACGAACTGCGCATGACCGGAAACGCTTCTTGAAGATTACTGGTTATACGCACGGCGCCGTGCGTATCTGTACATAAGCTGGTTTTTTCGTCCGTTTTTTTTTTTTTTTAAACTTTCAATGCGTAATTTTTTGGCTAAATGCGTAAGGGCGTAAGAATTATCACTTGGGCGTAATAAATTACGCGAAATGCGTAATGGTTGGCAGGTCTGCACCAGTTTCAGAATGTTGATGATGAATATAATAAAAAAAGAATTCTGACTTGTTAAAGATGCTAAAATTTCAACTGTGTTTGTTAAAGGAAAGTCCTAAATTTGAAAAAAGGTTGTGCGAGACTTTTCTGTTTTAAGGAAGAATCAAATAAATAAATAATCTGATGTTTTCAAGGATGCCAATGTTTTCTGTGTATTTACTGAAGAAATACCTAAAAAATAAAAGAATTCTGAGCTTGCCATTTTTTGAGTATTTGTTCCATGAAAATCTTCAATAAACCAAACAAAAATCTGAACTTGGTGAAGGTGCTAATGTTTGTGAGTTTATAGAAGACAAGTCTAAAATAAAGAATCGGTTCTGACCTTGTTGAAGACGTTGATGTTTGTGTGTTTATAGAAGAAATCTGAAATGGCTTCTGACCTGGTTAAAGATGCTGATGTTTATGTGTTTATAGAAGAAAAGTCTGAAATAAGAAATGGGTTCTGACCTTGTTGAAGATGCCTACATCCCCAGTCCTCAGCCAGCCGTCAGCAGTGAAGGCCTCCAAGGTCTTTTCAGGGTTGCGGTAGTATTCACTCATCACGTTGTTGCCTTTTACACACACCTGGGGAGCACACCATCATCCACCTCATATACACCTGTACATTGCACAGTACACATGCCATACACCTGCAGATACATACAACACACACACACACACACTGATCTTCTCACCTCCCCAATGCCATTTTTGGCGAAGTACTCCATCTCTGGCACATCAATCAGCTTGATGTAGTTGCAGCTCAGAGGACTGCCCACGTGACCTGAGAACACAACACATACGACACGGATAATATAGCATTTGTCTTATTTGTCTAATTGTCATCTATCTATGTGGCACGTTTGTCACTCAACACACGTTACAGGCTATCTCATTAAAAAAAAATTTCCTTTGCGTCATGGGATTATTCCTAATGAACATGCTGATCGTCTCTGCTAACGTTAATGAAACCGATTTGTTATCTTGGATAGACATTGGCGATATTTTAGAAAAAGACACAGTGGCAGCTTTTCCTCCATTCTCAGACAGGTGAATCCTTTCTATTACATGTACAAGGTCCAGTAGGATTCACAAAGTTCAGTTTTGTATTCACATTAGATTCAAATTGTTCTCCAACCAAAGACTGCCAAAAATTGTTTACGTGTCGTGCAAAACTGGCATTTGAACAAGTTTTGATTTGGTGTGCACAAACATGTAGATTTCTTCCTCCGTCTAAGTCGTTGAAAATATGTTACCGATTTTGAACGTTAAAACAGTTTTGAATAAAAATCTTTTGTTTCAAAATGTTCTATATTTAAGCTGACCAATCATCTTTCACACAGTCCAACAAGTCGTTTCTTGTAAATCCTTCCAATTTCCCAGTGTCTACCCTCCACCCCCAACCCTGCCTCCATTTTCTCTGCCTCCCCTTTCTGTTGTGTGTTATTCAAGTTTCGGTTCGTTTCGTGTTGCTTTAAGCTTGTTCTATTGATTGTAATCGATCTGACTGTTCAAATGTATTTAAAGTCTAAAATTATTAACACAGATAAACACTCTGTAAACAAATGAAGTAACCAACCAACAGGCAATTTTTCTCCTCTCACCTTTGCTCTGCGCTTCTCCTAGAGAAAAAAAGTGGTAAGAAAAAAAAAGATACACCTGAAGGTGCGGATGGGACCCAGAGAAGTACTGTCCTCAACTGCCGAACAAACCAGCTGGAAGCAATCCTGCGCCAACTTTGGAAGCCTGCGCTGTATTCACACAGGTGCAGGCATGCACAGGGCATGCCCTTTTAAAACATCAAGGGACATAATTGCTCCATGGCAGATGCTATTGCGTAATGGCCACTGGATGAGACACAAAAGAATCTTTACGGGGGCATTCCCATGGGTGTACAAGCCCATATTTCACGACTGCAGAGCCCACCCGGCAAAAAACATCACCGTCAAGCAACTGCTGCGTGCATCCCGCAGCCTCACTCGATGCTGTTCCACTGACAGTTGAGAATTAACTCCAGACAAGGCCAAGCTTTCGGCATGAAAAGCTGGTAAGAAAAGAAAAGGCCAGGACGGCAGCCAACATGGAGGAGAAGACAGACAGAACAATGAGATATAGACAAAGGCGACACAGAAAAAAAAGGAAGAAAATAAGAGAACTTCAAGGCGATTCACTCCCTCTTTTTTTTTTGGGTCTACCCACCATCAAACTGTCCATGGTGCATTTCATGTGTTGTACCAGTCACTATGAAACATGTTTTTATAAGAGAGGTGGGACTTAAATGTTAGACACAAATACTTCACTGCAGACTCCAAGAACATCTTGTTCAGAGATGTCCCACCTGATGTGATTTTAGAGTTCCAGAAAGAGATCAACACTTTTCATCTGATCTAAGATCTTACAGATGAAAGATTTCAACGATTTTCTATCGTGATTTTAACGAGTTGTGTGTATCTAGTTTGAGAATGGACTTCAACATGGTGACAGCCTTGATATGGCCTTTTGTGGTGGACTGGGCTGTAAGCAACGTGATCTATCTATCTCATCGAACCATATCAGGTATGTTGAATAATTACGCTATTTACAAACTAAACAGGAAATGTAAGCCTTGCTGGTTCAAGCATAATTATATGACACAAAAATATGGAAAGGAAGACAGGAGGACCGAGTCTGGGTAACAGCCTGAATTGGCAGATTAAGATAAAAATCTTATCATCAGAAAATCCTCAAGTTGGGATCAATTAACCTTTTTAACACCAAAATAAGAGCATTTCAGTGAAGCTGAATTTCAGGTACGCAAGAGAACAACAAAAAGATAAAACGAAGAGATGATAAAGCATTTCAGTGAAGCTGAATTACAATTAAGGGACATAACAGCAAACGAATAGCAAGGAATACCATTGTCATGATTTGAAGCTAAAGGAACAGATGACAGCGTTAATGATGTCACAACAGAATCATACAATCCGTATCGACACCATGTAATGATATATAAAAATATGAATGGGTTTATGCCTTTGGGATTACATGTATATGACATACAGAACTACTTATGTGGTTTATGCCTTTGAGACTTAGTCAACACATCTGATGTAAATACCGTGAATGTGGTCTGGTTAATCTTTCTTAAATTATTTTCCTTTCACTTAAACTTGACCGAGTCTTGTCGACTTAACAGATCCACTTTTTTTCTTTGAAAAAATTGAACAAAATCTATTTTCCATCGAAGTGACCAACATGTTTGCTCAGAGAGGTCTCACATGCTTTCAGAATTTCCCATGTAAACATCTTTCGTTTCCACCGACATGCACACTGTTCATGTGACGAAGCTTGCTGGTCTTCATCACTGTCTTACAGATTTCATAGAACCACACTTTCTTAAGAAGGACAATTATGTAGGGCATGTATGTGGATTGAACAATCTTTCAGACAGACATCAGTTCTGTTCGTGATTATTGTTAAAACATGTTTGAATTTTTCGTCAAGTCTTTTTGTTCTTTCATCATTTCTTGATTCCTTTCTGTCTTCACAATTGATTCATCGTTTCGATTCCTTTCTGTCTTTATAATTGATTCATCGTTTCTCGATTCCTTTCCGTCTTCACAATCGATTCATCGTTTCTCCATTCTTTTCTGTCTTCACAATTGATTCATCGTTTCTCGATTCCTTTCTGTCTTTACAATTGATTCATTGTTTCTCTATTCTTTTCTGTCTTCACAATTGATTCATCGTTTCTCCATTCTTTTCTGTCTTCACAATTGATTCATCGTTTGATTCTTTTCTGTCTTCACAATTGATTCATCGTTTTTTTTATTCCTTTCTGTCTTTACAATTGATTATCGTTTCTCTATTCTTTTCTTTCTTTACAATTGATTTATCGTTTCTCGATTCTTTTCTGTCTTTACAATTGATTCATCGTTTCTCGAGTCTTTTCTGTCTTTATAATTGATTCATCATTTCTCGATTCCTTTCTGTCTTTACAAGTGATTCATCGTTTCTTGATTCTTTTCTCTGTACAACTGATCACAGCTGTGTTAGTGCTGTCAGCTGACCTGGGTTAGGATCTCCTGGGAAGGTGAGAGTGGCGGCAGCTGTTGCTCAGTCTGTCCGATCCCTCAAACACCTGTAACACACGTGCTATCTCTGGTTTAGCATATCCCTCAAACACCTGTAACACACACGTGCTATCTCTGGTTTAGCATTATCCTTCAAACACCTGTAACACACACGTGCTATCTCTGGTTTTAGCATTATCCCTCAAACACCTGTAACACACACGTGCTATCTCTGGTTTAGCATTATCCCTCAAACACCTGTAACACACACGTGCTATCTCTGGTTTAGCATTATCCCTCAAACACCTGTAACACACACGTGCTATCTCTGGTTTAGCATTATCCTTCAAACACCTGTAACACACACATACGTTATCTCTGGTTTAGCATTATCCCTCAAACACCTGCAACACACACATACATTATCTCTGGTTTAGCATTATCCCTCAAACACCTGTAACACACACACATGCTATCTCTGGTTTAGCATTATCCCTCAAACACCTGTAAGACACACACACGCTGTCTCTGGTTTACCATTGACACATCAACACAAAGAGGCCTGCACACATACACACAAGCACTGATGCATGCGAACAGGTCAGTTTTTATTCCTTCAAAGTCTTTTTTTTTTTCAAGCCAGCTAGCTGATGATGAGACGATGCAGCTTGGTAAGAATATACTAACAAGCACACGAAGGTACACACACACACACACACACATGCAACAACACATATGCGCGCGCGCACACACACACATACACACACACACACTTACACATACGCACAGACACACACACACACACTCTATCTCTCTCCCACACACACACACACACTCACCCCCTCACACACACACCACCTCCCAACCACCACCACCACCCCCCCACACACACACATCCCTCCCTCTTCACCCCTCAACACACACACACACACACACACACACACACTGACACGACAGACAGCCCAAAGCGCAGCGGGCGAAGTCAAAGACCTCAGCGGAGAGGGGGCGGAGCCAGTGGACACGATGGTGACATTGCCCCCCAGCAGAGCGTGGATCTTGCGGAACACCAGGCGGTCCCACACACTGTCCTTGCGGATGACGCCTCTGTGAATCGGCCACACAACAAGGACCGTAATGGACAGTGCAAAACAGTACGTACAGCATCCAACTTTTCATTAAGACAGTATATACAGCATCCAACTTTTCATTAAGACAGTATATACAGCATCCAACTTTTCATTAAGACAGTATATACAGCATCCAGGTCGTTGTTTCACTTAAGGACACGTGTGACACACAGTGCAAGACGGTACATAGCATCCAACTCTTCATGAAGACAGTATGTAACATCCAACTCGTTGTTTCACTCAAAGACACGTGTGACACACATTTGCTCAGATATTAAGCACACATAATATCATAGTTTTCTTTTCTTTTTTCTTTTTTGCTGTGGCACACGTAAGACACTTGTAAACTACCATCGCCAGTGCACACGCAGAACATACACACCCCCACACTGATTTTCCAGATTTGTAGAGTAGGTGTTTTCTTATCTTCTATGAAAAAAATGGTGGGAGGGGAGTGGGTGATGGGGAACACACCATAACATGGCGTCCATAATATAAATTCTGGGAAGGGGAGGATGGATGGAGGGAGGTAGAAGATCGGCTTCCCCTCTCTTCCCCGCCCCCCCCCCCCCCCCCCTCCCATGCACCTCCTCCCATCACACCAATATTTTCCATGGGAGGCCGGTGCCCCCCTCCCCGCCCCTCCCCGTTTCTGACACCACCAATAATGAAACCCAACTGGGGGTGGGAGGCAGGAAGGGGGTAAAGAGGAAATCCCAGCTCACCTTTTAACCTCTTGGAGCTTTCTGCTGAGTCCCAGGTGGAGTAAGAACGACTTGACCTTGCTGCTTTCAACACTGCTCAGCACCTGATGCACACACACACACACACACACACACACACACACACTACTCTCAGCGTTTTCCCTACAGCTTAATGTGCCTTCTTCATTCTCCTAACAGTGGGAAAAGTCTATTTTTCACGTCTTCTTCTCCTGAGGTTGTTCCTCTTTCTTTTGGTGAAACCGGAATCTATCCTTTATCTGTACTGATTAAAGTAAGAATGATAAGGTTCTGGGCTAACTTAGTTGTTCCTGATTCTAAGAAGTATTCAAACAAAGTATATAATATCTTACATGAACTATATACAAAAAGGAATTTTCCTTTCACCATGGCTTAGTTATGTTGAAAGCATTTTATTTGAAACTGGTTTTGATTGTGTTTGGGAATCTCATTCATTCACAAGATAAGATAAGATAATGTTGCTTATAGCCAGCCGACCGCAAAGGGCCACATCAGGGCTGTCACCACGTTAAAATCAACTCACCAGTCATTTGAGGAAAAAAAAAAAAAAAAAAAAAACCCTTTCATACATCTCAGTAAATGACATCGTCTAGAAACGTACCAGAAAACTTCGTTAAAAATCTTTCTTCCGTAAAATCTTAAATCAGATGAAAAATGTTAATCTCTCTCAAAAACTCAAGGATCACGTCAGGCGGGACATCCCTGAACAGGATCTTCATGGACTCGCTGTAAAATGTTTGTGTCTCACATCGTGCAAGTCCCAACACTCTAAAAGAACACGTTTCATTGTGAGTGGTGCATGACATGGAATGCACCACGGAGCTTCGTCGCTCTTTAAAAAAGAATGGGTAAAATACGAATGGCCGGTGTGCAGCCGGCACAGAACCGTTTCCTCTTTACGACCACCCGACGTAGATGGGAGGAAGTCCTTAAGATTTGGACAGATCTGAAAGAGTTTGTTACTCGTCTGTGTGTTCCAATCCTCCTGCCAGAGGTCTCTCACATAATCGTTACTTTTGGGTTTCACATCTGAGCAGGGGATATAAATATTGGACAGTTTCTCTCTTGTGGCGTTCTTGGCTAAACGATCAACCATTTCGTTCCCGCCGATGCCAACATGACCAGGAACCCAAGCAAGAGTAATGTTGTAACCGTCCGCCTTCAACTTGCTAAAAAGTTAAAAAAAAATTAAAAGTTCTGGATGCTGAAGGTTGCGGCCAGCTATGGCCTCCAAAGCTGACAGCGAGTCCGACAGAACCAGAAAATCCCTCTTCGAAGAATGTGAAATTATCTTCAAAGCCAGAACCAGAGCAGTAAGTTCAGCAGAATAGATAGAAGCATCTGAATGTATATGTTCCAACAGTATCTGAGAAGGAGCCCAGGGCAGTAGGCTGCACAGGCCACTCCATCCTCAGACTTGGAACCGTCAGTGAAAACTTTTTGACAGGATGGGAATTTGGAACAGAGCTCAGCATACAAAGCCTTGTACGCCAGAGAGCTGGTAGACTCTTTGCGAATAGCTGCAAGATCGAAACGAATCTCTGGTGTGAAAAAGGTCCACGGAGGTTGATCGGAAACTTGGAAAAATCCGACACAACTCCTAGGTCTAGACCTGCATTCCGCACGTGAGGCCGCATACGAAGACCAAACGGCGGAATACATTTCGGGTTGTTTTCAAACTTACTTTGGAACGGAGGGTCAAAGACACAGTCATAGGCAGGATTCTGCGGTTCTGAGAACAGTCGGATATAATAATCAAAGACAGTTTCAGCCTGCGGTTGGACAGTGAAGGTTCACCCGCCTCTGCGTACAGGCTGTACACAGGGGTGGTGCGGAACGCTCCAAGACAGAGACGAAGCCCTTGATGGTGGATAGGGTCCAAGAGTTTGAGGTAAGACGATGTTGCGGAGCCGTACACAGCACAAACCGTAGTCCAGTTTGGAACGGACCAAGGCTCTGTACAGGTGCAGCAAAGTTTTCTTATCAGCGCCCAGTCAGTGTGCGCTATGACCCGCAGAATATTCAGTGCTTTCTGGCAAGCAGTTTTGAGGTTTTTGATGTGGCTGAGAAAGTTAAGTTTCTGGTCAAAAATAACTCCAGAAATTTGGCCTCTTTAACAGCTGGAATGGGAGATTTCCCTACTTGAAGTTCAGGATCTGGAAAAAACTGACGGAAATTATGAAGTGAATACACTGTGTTTTTGTAGCAGAAAAGGTGAAACCGTTTTCATCCGCCCACTGATGGATTTTATCCACGCAAATGGGGGGCCTGCGGGGACACTTGGGTACGGGTTTCCCCATTTGCGTGGGACGGGCGAAATCATCCACAAACAATGAGCAGTCTAAACCCCTTTGCTGGACTGTTTTGGAAAAAAGGGTTGTTGTTTTAAAATACAAAAGGGGGCGGGAGACAGAAAGCCCCCCCTGGGGGAAACCCCCAAACTCCGGGCTCGGGAAACATCAGAGAAAAGTGGTCCCCAACCCCCCCCTTTGAAACTGCCGTTCTCCCAAAAAATTTTAAATAAAAAGCGGAAGATGACCTCGAAAACCCGATCATGGAGACATGAAGTACCCCCCGTTTCCCGGGTTAGTATCTTTGGGCCCTTCCCCAAAATAAAAGGGAAAAATTCCCATTTGCATGCTGTCTGTTCAAAAAAAAGCTTTCCCAAAGTTTAGTTCCAGACGAATAAAAATGGTAACTGTACTCCGATTTTTTCCCGGAAACCACACTGTTTTTTTCGCCAAAAGGCCTTTCGGTTTCAAAAGTTTCCACATAAAGCCTAGCATTGACCATTTTCCCCTTAAATTTTAAACCAGACACAGCTGGTAAAAGTTGGGGAGGGTATTTGGGGTTTAGAAAATTTTTTTCCGGTTTGGGGAGGGGAATAATGGGGGCTTTCCGCCAAGAGGGGGAAAAAAACCCTGTAGTCCACACATGGTTTTTTTCCTGTAGCGTATGTTCGCCCTTTTTTGCGGAAGAGGTTTCAACGTTGATAATGAATTTCATCTAAACCGGGAAGGAATCGCTGCAAGAAAGTAAGGCAGTTTTTCAGCTCGTTTAACGTGAAAGGAAGATTGGTAGTCTTCCATTTGTCGGACGAAAAGTTCCCAGGGTGATTTTTTTTTTTGGGCTTTTTTTTTTGGACAAAAGTGGCTGATTTGTTAGAAGAGGGGGAATTCTTTTCAATTGTTGAAGCAAGAGTTTAAGAACTGCTTTTTTCCCCCGTTTTTAAAAAGGCCCAAAAACTTGAAAGGGTTTCACAGTGGGACACGTTTTTTCCCCTTTGATTTTCTTTTTTTTCCCACTTTTTTTTTGGGAATTTTCGTTTGTCACCCTGGAGCAGAAGCTTTTTCCCAGGCCCGACTTTTACTAAATTTTAAAAGTGTGTCTGATTTGGAGGGAGTTTCGATGGGCTCGAGTTTTTGGGGACCCGAAGGCCCTTTTTTTTTGGTACCCCCGGACGCTGGGGGCCCTTTTTCCCGAATTTTTGGAAATTTTTTTTCCCCAGTCTAAATAAAACCCAGGGGGGTTTTTGGCATTTGAAGTTTATGGGAAGACACGGGAAAAACAAGTTTTAGCAACTTGATAACAGTGGGGGGGGGATTTTTTTTCCCGGGGTCCGGACTCTGAAGAAAATCAGCGCCCTGGAATTTTTAGAAATAGGGGCTGCAAATAGTTTCCCCAGTTTGCTTTCTTATAATTTAGATTTGAGAGACGGGAGATTTTCAGTTATTACGGTTGTAGAAGGACGGGGAAAAATGGTCACTTCCGGGGCAGTCGTCGGGCCCGACCACCATAGTCCAGGCCCAGCGAGGGGTCAAAAACCCCGACAAATTAAACACGAAAGTGAACTTTTCAAGAGTGGAGGAAAGTTGCAAAATCCGTGTTCAGAAAAACACAAATAAAAATCCAAAAAGGCATCCTAAATTTAAACAGCCCTTGGATGACGTACTGACATACCCCAAAGAGGTTTTGGGGCCCTTTTAAAGTCACCCAACAGAAAAAAAGGGGGTCGGGGAATTCTATCAACTGACAAGGTCCTAGAAAAAACCCCGGGGCAGAAGATGGGGTTTAAAGGGAACAGTTTGTACAGTCTTGTGGAAAATGACTCTCGCGGGCCAGCCTAAAGGGGAGGTGGGACAAAGTGACAGGACTATACAACAAATTTTTATGTAGGAAAAGGGGCAACACTCCCCGGACAGCCCCAAAACGTGGAGGGTTTTGGGGCGGGTTTTTTGAAAGAATATTTAAAGCCAGAAAGAGGGGGAAAGGTCTTCTGGCTTTGGAAAATTTTATTTCCCCCAAGAGCCCACGAGGAAAGGGTTTTTTTGATTGACACAGAAGCTGCAGCTCCTCCCAAATTGGAAATTTTGTCCACGGAAATTCCAATGGGGAAAATTGTACTAACCCGGGCAGAGGGCGAAAAGGAGAGAGATCAGGTAAATTTTCCCCCTCAACGTCGGGTTCCCAAAGGAGTGAATTTTTTAAATTTAAATTTAAAGGGCTGTGTTGGTCCCACGACCTGCTGCCCGGGAGACTTGGAAAAAAGGTGAAGAAGGTCTGGGGTTTGGGGGGATGGTGGAGGTTTTTTCCCCTTCCCAAACCATCTCCACACTGGGTTGAAAAATCATTGCCCGCACGGGCACTGGCCCGAGGATTCGGGCGGGTTGCTGGTTTTTTAAACTGCCCAGCAGCAGATGTTGTAGATTTCTGGGCCCGTTGGGGGGGGTGGGCCCATTTTTGCCTCCCCCAGGGGGATTCACTTTGGGGTTTGGGAAAGGGGGTGGACCCGGGTTCCCCCAGAGTTGACAATTTGTCCTTTCAATGTTTTTGGAAAACGGGGAAAATATTTTCTGACAGCAGACTGACCGGGGTAGGAACTGGGGAACTTTTTTTTACGGGGCCCCAAAAAAAAAGGAAACTTTGGCGTCCCGATGGCCCAAACTTGTTTCCGGGGTTCAAAAAACGGGGTCTTCTTTTCCGTTTTTATTCTTTGTATTGCGGATTCCTGAATCCAAAGAGGACAGTTTCGTGAAGAGGAGGGATGGTCGCCACCGCAGTTAGCACAATGTGCCGGATCTTTACACGGCCCATCATGGGTCGCCTTGCAACAAACACCGCACACCTCCTGCCCAGAACAGCGGTCTCTGACATGGCCAAACCTCTGGCATCTGAAGCACCTCAACGGGGACGGCACATACAGCTGAACACGAACATTCGGGTAACCAACTTTGATGACCGGAGGCAGCACAGGGTTGCAGAATGTCAGAAAGAGGGTTGGTGGCCACTCTTTCTGAACCTTTCTTTACCGTCACCCTGCGCACCTCCGTCACACCCGGGGACGCCAGCTCCGTTTTGATCTCTGCCTCTGAGACACCTGATAAATCGCGGCAGCGAATCACTCCCTTCGACGAATTCAACTGTTTATGGGGAGTCACCTTGATCTCCCTGTCCACGAGCTTTGTTGCCCTCAGCAGCTGATTGTTTTTGTGATCTACATTGAATTAGAAACGAGCCATTCCTCAACCTTTTGATGGACCGAGGGTCACCTGCTAAGCCTTGAAAGCCCTTTTGGATAGCAAAAGGGCTCAGAGCTGAAAGGGGTCTTTCCTGCTCCGTCCCTTCCATCACGAGCCAGGAAGCCCAGAATCCTGTCCTCTGTCTAACCTCCATATCGGAATCACTGTCAGAATCAAAAGCCCCTGAAATAGGGGGATGCTGCCTTCCTCTTTTTTTGGGGGGGGGATTTTTTGAAAAAGCCATATTTATTTTATGATGTTTCATCTCTCCCTTACCCACCCACCTTGGAGTCCAACTAAGGGGCCAGGGCCAAGAAACCAATGTCTTGACCCCTTCCAGCTTCGGGAGAGACATACGACAAACAGAAACCACCAACCCTATCCCCCCTGATCATGCTCAACTCCCGGGAACAGAGAGCTGAGCACTGCAGGGGTTTACTTGGCCAGCAGGGGACTGTCTGTCTTGACCCAGCCCCAAGAAGGGAGCCGATTAGTAAAACCCGGCCAAAGTGTACTCCCTGTCTAGGAGAGGTCCGAGCCAAAGTGATGTGTTGAGAGCGCTGGCCCTCTCAATCACCAGGATCTCATTCCCCTCCGACACAGGTCGCACTGCATGGCAAACACGGCAGATCTTAAAGAGACCACAGAGAGAAAGGAGTGTGGAAAAGAAGACTTGAAGGGAGGCGAAGATAGAAAAGGGCCAAATAAAGGCAGAAAACAAGAAAAGGAGAAAGGCGGGTTACTCTTAGTCAGGATCCTCACCCTTAGCCTATCTGACATGGGAAGCCCTACCAGGAGCATCAACTCCTTACCACGTTACGCTTAGGCCAGACAGCATCTTGGCTTCTCGGACCTAGAAGCAGTTTGAAAAAACCAGCCTATCTCCAAGTATTGATGCCCCCGTCAGCAAAGCCTAAGGATCACTGGACCGCGCAGCCCTCCGACCACGAATTCATTCACAAACAGAAATAACTTATGTAAGGGTGTTGAAAAGGAGTTGCAAAATAATTATGCTCGTGATTGGCGCAGTTCTCTTGAAAACAGCAACAAGTGTGTATTCTATAAAAGTATAAAGACTGTCTTTGGAAAAGAACATTATATTTCTACCTTACCAGATATTTATGTTATACCTTATTCAAATTTAGATGTAGTAACCATAAATTGCAAATTGAAATTGGAAGACACCATAATGTTCCAAGAGAATTGCGTATTTGTCGTAACTGTGAAATGGGTGAAATTGGAGATGAATTTCATTGCATCATGGAATGTCCAAAACATAATGAACTTCGTGAAAAATTCATCCTTAAAAAATATCTAAAACTAAAGTCTGTTTTCAACTTTTGTAATTTATTTCAAAAAGGAAGACGCATTTGTTTGAATATTAATAAGTTTCTAAAAAATGGGAAGATTGTTTAATGAGATCGTTACAGTTCACCAGAATTCAGCATTTGGCAACTATGTTCACACATTGTTCTGAGTCTTGACTTACTTGACTTAATCCTCTTCGCTCCATCGGGAGCATAGGGCCTTCACTGCAGATTTCCAACGTGTGCGGTCTTGGGCTGCCCGCTTTGCCTCACCCCAGGACAGCTTGATGGAACTCAGCTCGCTGTTCAGCGTCCTACGCCAAGTTGTCACTGGGCGGCCTCGCTTTCTCTTTCCTTGCGGGTTCCAATCCAGTGCCTGCCATGTGGTGTTGTCCGGGCCTCGGCGTAGGATGTGTCCGATCCACTTCCACTTTCGGATTCTGATGGTGTCTCCGATTGGTCTCTGATCTGTCCGGCGCCATAGCTCCTCATTGGCAATTCTGTCAGGCCACCTGATGCGGAGGATCTGCCGCAGGCATGTGTTGATGAAGACCTGCAACTTGTGCTCCAGCCCTTTGGTGAGTCTCCAGGTCTCCGAGCCATACAGCAGCACAGGTCTTACATTGGTGTTAAACAGTCTCAGTTTGGTGTGAAGACGGACGTTTGCGCTCCTCCAGATGGGCTTGAGGGTGGTGAAAGCAAATCTTGCCTTGGTTATTCTGGCCCTGATGTCATCATCAGTACCTCCTGTCTTATTGACAGCGCTTCCTAGGTAGGTAAATTTCTCAACATCTTCTGTTTTTCCCCTAGGCGAATTGCTTCAGCCTGGCTTGTGTTGGCTCTCATGGTCTTTGTCTTCTCCGCGTTGATCTCCAAGCCAGTGTTACTGGCTGTGCTGCGGAGGCTCTCGGTCTTCTTCTGCATGTGGTGGAGGGTGTGAGTCAGCAAGCTGATGTTGTCCGCGAAATCCAGGTCCTCAAGTTTCTGCATGAGTGTCCACTGGATCCCGCATGGTGGGCTCATCGCTGTCCTCATCACCCAGTCGATCACAAGAGAGAAGATCAGCGGTGACAACAAACATCCCTGACGTACCCCGGTGTTCACTGTGAAGGGTTCCGACACACTCGTGTTGTGGATGACGTGACACGCTGTGTCCTTGTACAGGCTCTGTATGATTTTTACCATCTTGAGTGGAATTCCATAGTGTCTCAGGATTTTCCATGTTACTTCTCTGTCCACTGTGTCGAATGCTTTTTTGAAATCGATAAAATTGATGTAGATTGGTGACTGCCACTCAAGAGACTGCTCGATGATGATTCGGAGCGTGGCTATCTGGTCGACACATGATCTTCCTGCTCGAAATCCTGCTTGTTCGTCTCTCAGCTTTTCGTCTACAGCTGCCCGGATCCTCTCTAGGATGATTCTCGTGAAGATCTTGCTGGGTCAAGTGACAGCAGCTGTATCCCTCTCCAGTTCTTACACTCGCTGAGATCCCCTCTTGGGTATCTTGAGATGTAGCCTTTTCCACTTTCGGCACTTCTTCCTTTTCCCAGTCTTGAAATAAGTGCCCCAACAGGGGTCAAAGGATTAATTTGAATCGAATGATGAATTGAATTGTGTGTGTGTGTGTGTGTTGTGTGTGTGTGTGTGTGTGGTGTGCTGCGTGCGTGCGTGGTGTGTGTGTGTGTTGTGTGCGTGCGTGCGTCGTGCGTGCGTGCGTGCGGTGCGTCGGCTGCGTGTGTGTGTGTAATTCTACGAGTGAGTGAGTGTAAGCGTATGTGAGTGTGCATAGATAGACAGATGGATTGACAGATGGATGGATGGACGGATGGGTGGATATATAGGTAGGTAGATAGACAGACAGACAGACAGACAGACAGATAGATCAAGTAAATAGAAAAGTACGTGCTCGAGCGTGCATGCATGCGTGCAAGCATGTGTGCATGGTATGCGTGCGCGCATGTGTGTGTGTGTGCGTGCGTGTGTGTGCACGTGCACGCGTGTGAGCACATGTGCATTTATCCGTTTCTTAAAAATAGTAACCTAGTGGTTTCACCTTGTCTCTGATCTTATTCAAGACACGAGGCACAGTTGGGAAGTTGTTGGGGCGAAGGGTTTGCAGATCATCAAACAGCAGAGTCACGTCACGCGAATAGAACCCCGCGTGTGCCCCACGACAGAACACGTTGATCTGTGAACAAAGGTGCCAGGTGAAAGTATCCAACAAAAGACTGTAACAGGTCGCACACAAGTTGAATGCAATAGAAAAAAACACACGTACTGATCAGTCGGTTTCTTTTAACTAATGGAATAAAAAAACTTGAATTTCCAGTTTCTCCTACCTGAGTGAATGTTAAGCATAAACGTTCACGGTCATCTGAGTAACAGTTGCAAACAGTTACAGAATGTGTAAGAGATACAAATAGAGGGGGCAATTACAGACAAATGGTGCTCTCTCTCTCTCTTTCTCTCTCAGTGTATCATCGATGTAGCATTATTCACTTAGGTTACAAAGCTTTAAAACGTCTAGGTACTGCTTCAACATAAAAACGTATTATTGATTGACCACATACTGTTATTTTTGTTTTGTTTTCATTTTGTTTTGCACATGATAAATGCTTTGTGACCAGTGTCTTAAATAACATGATATATAACCTACGCACGTGCGTGCGTGCATGTGTGCGTGCGTGCGTGCATGTGCGGGAAATGAGATTATACAATGACTTCCCCCTTCAGATATGGGCCTATACCCACATCTGAATCAAATATTTCGTGTTGGTATTCGTAGTCATATCAATATTTGTATTCATATTTCTCTCTCTCTCTCTCTCTCTTTCTTTCTCTCTCTCTCTTCTCTCTCTCTCTCTCTCTCTCTCTTACCATGTTGAGACGTTCATACATGTGGGCAAGAGGCAGGTAGGACAAGTGAGCATCTGTAGTTTTCACGGTCAGCTTGTCCTGAAAATGCAAATCATGCACAGTCACTATATCTGAAGTACAAATAATGTCTATGGCCAGACCAGCTACAAAGAGCCACCAAGCCATAGATACACAAATAACTCTGAAACAAAATCCAGAAGCACAAGAAGAGAAGGATATGGTTTTGGCTCTACCAATCACAAACAAGAAACAACAAAAATAAACCCAGTCTGGTTAGACTTTACTGCAGAAATTCTCACATTTGAGTCTGGTGAACGAATTGTCACTTATAGTGGCTTCGGGAAGAATTATCATTGTGTCTGCTGCACTAATTCTTACGTACCAACATCGCTATTAATCCTCACCTTTAGTCTCTGCACTAATTCACATACAGTGCTGACAATTCTCACCATACAGTCTGCTGCATATAATCCCCCATTATCAGTCTGCTGCACTAATTCTCACCATACAGTCGTACTAATCTCCACCTCATGGACTACTCAAAAAGTCTCTGCA
>CM031595.1:124387053-124397053 GCA_018398815.1 Conus ventricosus
TTTCTCACATCCACTTCAGCCTCCTATACCACCACCTAACAAACCAAACCACACGCACGCGCGTGTATGCACATGTACGCGCAGACTCACTTCTCTCTCTCTCTCTCTCTCTACACACACATACCACACACACACACTATGTACATACATACATACACACACAGCCGCACGCGCGAGCGTAAACATTTCAACCTTCGCAAAATGACGCGCTTCCACACAGACGCCAAATATATCAAGACTATCAGATTTTTTTTGGTTTTGTTTTTGTTTTGTACTTGCTGGCAGTGTCGCCTGCAACAGGGAAAAAAAAAAAAGAAGAAAAAAAAACTGAAGCATTTTTCCATCCGCCCCTCAACGCTTCCCTCCCCTTCAACCTCAATGTACATATCTCTCTCTCTCTCTCTCTCTCGAGAGGGTGGGGAATGATCGGGGGAGGTGGGATGGGGTGGAGGTTGGGGTTTGCTGCGAAGCAGATTTATTTGTAATATGTAATTGACTATGGCATTTGCTCATAAACAGGCCTTTGGCGAAAACATAATCGTAATCGTAACCATGATCAAAACCATTCTTACCATTAATGGGCTATGGACAAGAGTAGTAACATACAACAAAAACAATTATAATAATAAAAAAATAACAAATAAATAATAATAATGATAATGATAATCATCATCATCATCGTCATTATCATCATCATCATAAAAGTCGTTTTGTTGAAGATCAGACCATAAACACTTCAATAACAAACAAACAAACAAACAAAAAAACAACAACAAAAAGCAAAACAACTACAACGAGATAACAAAATTAATGCGCAAACGGCGGCTAGTCTTGAAGCATCCCGAGGCAGGGGAGATCACTCTAACGACAGGGCTTTCCATGCAACACCCCAGAAGTCTACAAGCTGCACACCAATAATTTAAAAAAAAAAAAGCGTCGAGTATTTATAGACTGAGATTATATTGTTTTGAGAATTTTTACTGTGTCTGAAAGCTGATTTTCCTCATTTTCCTCATATGGCCATTAAGTACAAGCAGGTGGTTCCAAGCAGACAGATTAAAAATAAAAGGAATGTTCGAGCTGGCGCAATGATAGGGTCACGGGTCAGTGCAAAGGCCTGCAATGCGTCAGCTATGGGGAAGGTCATGTATTGTGATCTCGTCAGTGAAAATCCTGCAGAACAAGGGAAATAACTGGATAGGAGTTGTACTTGTTGATCAATTATCAGTTTAACTATTAAGTGCTGGCTCAAATTTGTTGTAGGCCTCAAAACGCTTACATGGATTATATGGCGTTTTAATGAAAAATCCTAATTGTGGCGTGTGGCAACCTGCAAATTAAGTTCCTCCCGAAAACCACCAGTGACGTCATCGCCGATAGCCAGCATTGATGGCACTTTCGTGTTCAGCATCACACAACACCACACACACACACACACAATGTCTGTCGGGGCTTTTCCCCTACTTGCTCATATATGGACCTGGTGCTGCTGGTGGGACCAAAGGCGAATTATTACCTTAGTATCATTAACTACGAATATGATTGATACACAATTAATTCAACATCATTTCGAAACAATGGGCAGCGTCCACTTTATCTATAAATGAGGTTTCGCGGATATCTAATTTATGACTGACGTCAGGCATTACATGCGTGAATAAATCATGATTTTCAAACAATGCACCATTCGGCAGAATAATTATTCATAAGGCATGAAGGATGTAATATAGTTCAATTAATTCAAGGCTGCAAATAATTGATGCTGAAAAATAATAGTAGCTTCGTATTTTTGACATTATCTGCGTTTATTCAGACAGAAGAGAAAAGACCTGGTGATATAAATAAAAGAATGAGTAGTCGAATACGTGCACAGCAACGCGTTCACAACGTACAATGCTTATATCGAAGGGCAAAATCCTGGCCAGTGTTGTTCTTATTTCTTACTGGAAAACTGTATGCATACAACGACCACGTTACATCGCTCACATTCTAGGCATTTCTTGTCCCAGACACCGACATTGGCTGCTTAATTCGAAGCAGAATTACAAAAACATCGCAAATTATGTAAGCTCACATGAAAATATTCGCCAAACAGGATAGCTAGGAATGCTGAAATCAAAGATAAACCAGAAATGTCTACTTCGTTCACGTGCCTGTAGAACGACGCATTCAGTTACGCACACACAGCTTGATTAGTTGCAATAACATGGCAACCATGCGTAATAAATTATGACCGGCGGGAAACAAATCAAGGAATTCTTCATTTGTGAAACACAATAATTGAAAACAGCGTGCAAGCAACTTGGACACAATCAGGGGTGTTTGTAGCATTTTGGATATGATTTTTATCCACAAAGTTATTAAAAGATATTGGATGATGATAGCTAGGATTACCGAGCTAATTTATATTTGTAAATTACTGTATTTCTGAATATGAAATTATTTCGATCTTGGCGAGACGAGTGCGTTTAGTGGCGGGCTGTAGGCCTATCATATACGCGCGCGCGCGCGTGTGTGTAGTGTGTGTGTGTGTGTGTGTGTGTGTGTGTGTGTGTGTCGGTGTTTTTTGAGAGAGAACCAGTACGCACTAATCAGTGCTTATTCATCAACACACACACCACACACACACACACACACACACACACACACACACACACACACACATCTCTCTCTCTCTCTCTCTCTCTCTCTCTCTCTTCATGCGCTGTTATTCTATACCTCAATGATTCTAAATTCCTTCCATCGATGGACGGGACAGCGCGTCGCTTCGTTCTCTCTCTATCCCTCCCGTTTTTCAGCCTCCCTGCCTCCACTACCTCAGTCCCCTCCCCCTCTCCCTTCCGCCTCTGTCCCTCCTGGTCGGCCGGCGTTTAATTTCTGTCTACACATTGGTTGTAGGCGAATCTTTCACTTATCGTGTTGGCACTGAATTCTTCATCCATATAATGTAAAACACCTGCTTCATTCTTTTCCCTTTGAGGGCAAGACGTAAAGAGGTGTATGCAAGCTTACTCTTGTCCTTTCATGTAACATCCATTCGTTTGTTTGTTCGTTCCTTCGTTCTCTCGCGCTTTTTCTAATCTAGCTTTGCCTTCCGGTACCTTCATGTGGCATATATTCTTCACGAAATCAATTTTATTGCAATTTCTGTGAAGGGAATACAATCTGACGTGTTCTGGTGTGCAAATTTTACGTGAAACACAGCGATTTAGCGAATATTGTAGATAAATTATAACAAAAAAATGGCCACAAGCCGTCCACTTCGGCTATATCTAACTTCGGCTATATCGAATTTAAAACACATCGCCCTGGATGTTGTTGTAGGCGCGCGCGTTCGACTGTAATACTGATCCACAGGGTACACAACGGGAGCCTGTGTCCGTGGCTCCCTGTATCTCATTCTTCAGATTCATACACTGACGCTGACTATGGCAGATATTAGATCAGTTGAAAGCCAGCAATCAATCCAGGGGCATTTCAACTGCGAAGATTCCACTGACGGCCGTCAGCAATGGGGCCGATTGCGACTGAGAACAAGTCAACAGTTAAGGTTATCCTACTGTGCAGAATGCCGGTGTGTGTGTGTGTGTGTGTGTGTGTGTGTTGTTTGTGTGTGTGTGTGGTGTGTATGTATGTTATGTATTTGTTGTGTGTGTGGAGAGAATGTATGTACTGTTTGTGTGTGTGTGTGGTGGTGTGTGTGTGTGGGGGGGGGGGGGGGGGGGGGGCGCGGGTGGTGTGTGTGTGTGTGTGTGTGTGTGGTGTGTTGTGTGTGTGTGTGTGGTGTGTGTGTGTGTGTATCTTCCGTGTGCTGTCGGTGTCAATCCTACTCGTAGGCCGCCTATCCCGACTCCCTCCCTATAGCACAGCCATACCCTGCTTTGTCGGTCGCAACTCTTACCACACTGAAGTACACAATAAGCAAACAGCAAGTCTCCATAAAGCCCACCCCCCCCCATCCCCCCTCACCTCCCCGCCCATACACCCACACCCACCACAGGAGACGCTGCAACGCTTCCACGTCACTTCAGGTGGTGTCAGTGTGGTGTCTGCATTAATTCATTTAACTTATTCAGGACATTTCTGTTAGCAAGTAAGTCCATTACGGATGACACTCATTGGTCAATCGCAGGAGCAGCGGAAATAAATGTCTCCCTCTGGAGAGCGCCCCCTATGTCCGTCACAATGACAGTCCCCATGAGGTGGCCAAAACTGTTCACTTGGACATGACCTCAACATGGGGCACGGACGTGCCGAGAAAAGCCCCGGTAGCTAAACATGAAGGCGGTAGAATCATAATTATTCTGCGAGGTGACTGAAGGCGGAAATTGAAGCACATTTTACACAGAATTGTTTAGTGATCCCGCAAGACAATATGGACAAACAGATTGCAAGACAAAACAAGTCTTGAAATAAGTCTTGTAATCAATTTGTCCATACTGTCTTGCGGAATCACTAAGAATTCTGTTTAACATTCATGATCATGGAAAAGACACAGCGGATTCAGCTTCATGTTGTTCACTCTCATGTCATGTCCCGAACGATCTTACTGACATAGCATCACATAAAGACTATAGAATAACTGTCACAGCGATCATGTGCGCCAGAGGAACAGGGAAAAATCATTTGTAACCGCCTATAATATATACATATATATTGCACACACACACGCACACGCACACACACACACACACACACTGACAGACTGAAACCAATTTATTGTCAGATTAACTCAAGGTTGTACTGACACACACACACACCAACACGCACCACAGCACGCACGCACGCACGCACGCACGCACGCGCGCGCGCACACACTATCTAAGAGGCAGATCATTTTGTCGACACGGTTGTGATTGGGGTGGGGATGACGCGGAGAATTCGAAAAAATTTTTCATAGACTCGCTGTGGCCAGAAAAATCCGCACAACAATCATCGCCAGAAGGCTGTCAGTACCACACTGGCAATGTGAACGAGAGGCGTGGAGCAGTGCAACAACCGTCTGTAGTCAAGTATATGGCTATGTGAACGAGAGGCGTGGAGCAGTATAACAACCGTCTGTAGTCAAGTATATGGCTATGCGAACGAGAGGCGTGGAGCAGTATAACAACCGTCTGTAGTCAAGTGTATGGCTATGTGAACGAGAGGCGTGGAGCAGTGTAACAACCGTCTGTAGTCAAGTATATGGCTATGTGAACGAGAGGCGTGGAGCAGTGCAACAACGTCTGTAGTCAAGTATATGGCTATGTGAACGAGAGGCGTGGAGCAGTGTAACAACCGTCTGTAGTCAAGTATATGGCAATGTGAACGAGAGGCGTGGAGCAGTATAACAACCGTCTGTAGTCAAGTATATGGCTATGTGAACGAGAGGCGTGGAGCAGTGTAACAACCGTCTGTAGTCAAGTATATGGCAATGTGAACGAGAGGCGTGGAGCAGTGTAACAACCGTCTGTAGTCAAGTATATGGCAATGTGAACGAGAGGCGTGGAGCAGTGTAACAACCGTCTGTAGTCAAGTTTGTGGCAATGTGAACGAGAGGCGTGGAGCAGTGTAACAACCGTCTGTAGTCAAGTATATGGCAATGTGAACGAGAGGAGTGTAGTGTAACCGTCTGTAGTCAAGTATTTTGTACTTTTTTTTTAATGCCTGTTACTTGTAACATCTGAAGATGACGTACTTGTCCCAAATTCACTGGTCTGTTTTGTAAACGAAACGTTGATTTCCTTCTGTTCTGTACATTTGAGGGGAGGGGCGGTGCTTTGGTCAAATGGTTAGGACGTTTGCAAGCGGAGCTGACAGTCGTGAGTTCGAAGCACTCGTGGGGTCGTCGGACTTTTCAGCTTGGATACCCTCTCTGTCCACACAGCTGAATACGGGTACTTGACCCAGTTCAGGAAAGGCTAAAGATGGCGGAAGGAGAGGGATGAACCACTGACAGGTCACCGTCCGTCCCTACGACCAGTAGGTTATGTGAACTTTCATTTTTCTTTTTTTTGTTGAGCTTTTAACCCTGAAACGCATATCACACAGTCCGCGTAATGATACCAGTGCGCTGGGACACGAATCAACCATAGTTACCCGTTTCATTAGTCGCTGATCGTCTGTTTTCTCTTGTCTTATTGATGATCGTCTGTTTTCTCTCGTCTTATTGCTGATTGTCTTCTCTCGTCTTATTGCTGACTGTTTTCTCTCGTCTTATTGCTGATCGTCTGTTTTCTCTCGTCTTATTGCTGATCGTCTGTTTTCTCTCGTCTTATTGCTGATCGTCTGTTTTCTCTCGTCTTTTTGCTGATTGTCTTCTCTCGTCTTATTGCCGATTGTTTTCTCTCGTCTTATTGCTGTTTGTTTTCTCTCGTCTTATTGCTGATTGTCTGTTTTCTCTCGTCTTATTGCTGATTGTCTTCTCTCGTCTTATTGCTGATTGTCTTCTCTCGTCTTATTGCCGATTGTTTTCTCTCGTCTTATTGCCTGTTTGTTTTCTCTCGTCTTATTGGCGATTGTCTGTTTCTCTCTATCTTATTGGTCTGTTTTCTCTCGTCTTATTGCTGGCTGTCTGTTTTCTCTCGTCCTATTGCTGATTGTTTTCTCTCGTCTTATTGCTGATTGTTTTTCTCGTCTTATTGCTGGCTGTCTGTTTTCTCTCGTCTTATTGCGATTGTTTTCTCTCGTCTTATCGCTGATTGTTTTCTCTCGTCTTATTGCTGCCGCTTTTTCTCTCCTCTTTTGCTGTTGTTTTCTCTCGTCTTATTGCTGATTGTTTTCTCTCGTCTTATTGCTGGCTGTCTGTTTTCTCTCGTCTTATTGCTGATTGTTTTCTCTCGTCTTATTGCTGATTGTTTTCTCTTGTCTTATTGCTGATCGTCTGTTTTCTCTCGTCTTATTGCTGATTGTTTTCTCTCGTCTTATTGCTGATTGTTTTCTCTCGTCTTATTGCTGACCGACTTTTCTCTCCTCCCTTCTTGCCGATTGTCTTTTTCTCTCGTCTTATTGCTGAACCGTTTTCTCTCGTCTTATTGCTGATTGTTTTCTCTCGTCTTATTGCTGATTGTTTTCTCTCGTCTTATTGCTGATTGTCTGTTTTCTCTCGTCTTATTGCTGATTGTTTTCAGTCGTCTTATTGCTGATTGTTTTCTCTCGTCTTATTGCCGATTGTTTTCAGTCGTCTTATTGCTGATTGTTTTCTCTGTCTTATTGCTGATTGTTTTCTCTCGTCTTATTGCTGATTGTTTTCTCTCGTCTTATTGCTGGCTGTCTCTTTTCTCTCGTCTTATTGCCGATTGTTTTCTCTCTCTTATTGCTGACCGTTTTCTCTCGTCTTATTGCTGGCTGTCTGTTTTCTCTCGTCTTATTGCTGATTGTTTTCTCTCGTCTTATTGCTGTCTGTTTTCTCTCGTCTTATTGCCGATTGTTTTCTCTCGTCTTATTGCTGATTGTCTATTTTCTCTCGTCTTATTGCCGATTGTTTTCTCTCGTCTTATTGCCGACTTGTCTATTTTCTCTCGTCTTATTGCGATTGTTTTCTCATCGTCTTACTGCTGATTGTTGTTTTCTCTCGTCTTATTGCTGATTGTTTTCTCTCGTCTTATTGCTGATTGTTTTCTCTCGTCTTATTGCCGACTGTTTTCTCTCGTCTTATTGCGATGTCTGTTTTCTCTCGTCTTATTGCTGATTGTTTTCTCTCGTCTTATTGCTGATTGTTTTCTCTCGTCTTATTGCTGACTGTTTTCTCTCGTCTTATTGCCGACTGTTTTTCTCTCGTCTTATTGCTGACTGCTGTTTTCTCTCGTCTTATTGCCGACTGTTGTTTTCTCTCGTCTTATTGCTGACTGTTTTCTCTCGTCTTATTGCTGATGTCTGTTTTCTCGTCTTATTGTGCTGATTGTTTTCTCTCGTCTTATTGTCGACTGTTTTCTCTCGTCTTATTGCTGATTGTTTTATTCTCGTCTTATTCTGACTGACTGTTTTCTCTCGTCTTATTGCTGATTGTTTTATCTCGTCTTATTATTGCTGACTGTTTTCTCTCGTCTTATTGCTGACTGTTTTCTCTCGTCTTATTGCCGATTGTACTTTTCTCTCGTCTTATTGCTATTGTTTTCACTCGTCTTTTTGCCGATTGTTTTCTCTTGTCTTATTGCTGATTGTCTGTTTTCTCTCGTCTTATTGCTGATTGTTTTCTCTCGTCTTATTGCTGACTGTTTTCACTCGTCTTACTGCGATTGTTTTCTCTAGTCTTAACCACAGTTTTCATGGCGATTACGTCTGACTGCCGTGTCAGGTTAAAAAAAAAAAAAAAGCAAAGAAAACGAGAATACTAAAGCTTCAGAATACATTTCAGTTATAATTACAATATATGCAAGAATTCAGTGTTCTTGAAGAGACGAACTAAAATAACAGGCAGGCTGTCGTTATCTTCCTAAGATAATTGCATTTCTCCATACCAGCTGTATAGTTTTTCCGACATGTGCATTCTGAGCGTTTCTCCTACAGGATTTGGGAAATCAGGCAGCCAGATACTGTAACTTGTCATAAATTAAAGAGACGGACAATACAAACAAAAACGAAGCATCTTAATCTTCTCGTTCAGCTTCTTCCCGTGAGAAATCCACCGCTTCCTCTTTGATGCAAACAAGATCAATGTGGTCGTCAAATGCTCGACATCACAAGAGAGAGAGAGAGAGAGAGAGAGAAGAGAGAGAGAGAGAGAGAGAGAGAGAGAGAGAGAGAGAGAGAGGTTGCTTTTAGCCCAGCCGACCGCAGAAGGCCATGTCAGGGCTGTCACGATGTCACAGAAGAAATTCCTTCTAATTGCGTTCAGTCATTATCCCCGCCCTCTCAAATATGCCCCCCCCCCCCCCCAGCCTCAACTCCCATCCCCATCCCCCCATTTGCACTCACGCCCTTCCATCCTCGCCCCCCCCCCCCCCCTCCACCACCACCACCACCATCATCCCGGCATCAGAAATAGTAACTTCTCTGACTGGCGGAGAACCGTACGGTATGTTCACTCTCCACCTACACGCCGCCGGAAATCAAAAAAAAAATATAAAACGAACCCCCCTCCCCCAAAAAAAACAAACAACAACAACTGTATGTGTTGGTAACAGCCTACTTTGACCTTTTCCACAGCTGAGGAGAACGAGACGAGCTTCTCGCGCAAAACAAATGCTTCAGTGCATCACGCGTCTCGGCTGTACTACAACCTTCCGATCGGTTTGCGTGCGTGCGTAACATTGTACACATAGCGGCAGCCGACTCCTTTGAATGCCTTTCGTCGGTTGCCCCACATCTAGGCTAGGCTATGTTCAGTTGACCAGTGCTGTTACAACCGTCGTGGGTATGTGATCCTGATGCTGATGGCAGATTCAGCCTCGCGTGTGAGGAGGATCAGCCAACAAAGAGTTGAGAATATGACGCATAGGTCGGTGACAACAGCTGTGACTGACAGTGAAGGCGATCACATGAGACATCATCTCGGTTTGGAAGTGCAAAGCACTGAGCCTTAGGCCTAATGGGCATTTATTGCTCCTCTCTCTCTCTCTCTCTCTCTCTCTCTCTCTCTCTCTCTCTCCATATACAGAGGGGCCGATAGCTCAGTTGGTAGAGCGCCGGACTCGTGATCCTGAGATTGCGGGCTCGAATTTCGGCTTAGGGGATTTTTCCCTCGGAAGTTAACATTGGTTCTGACTCCATCCCCCATATAGTCGTTCGGATGGGACTATAAACCGAGGTCTAGTCTGTGTCACATGCACTAAAGATCATACACGGACTCTAAAGATCCCGATGCTCATGTCCTAAGACGGGCGAGTACCGGCTACACGAAAATACACAATGCATGCAACCTGTGTGCCATAATAGTCTACTTGAAGACTGCGAGCACGGGGCAGGTTAAACATCCCCATCTGGGCCACTTACGTTCAGAAATGAACCCGGCCCTTACGGAGAGAAGAGAAGAAGATAGTATGCTAACCTTGTTCCAGGATGTGGGTTATGCCTCCCGAGT
>CM031595.1:124402053-124457053 GCA_018398815.1 Conus ventricosus
AAGCCTTTAAACTGAGAGAAATTGTTTCCTATTAAACGTGTGACAACGATTTGCTGTTTGGTTCATTACATATTATAATTGTTTACAATTACCGTGCTGTCTATGTCCACACACCCCTTCGTTAGGGGTTATGGCCTATCACGAATAAATCATCTGAGTATGGATCCCTGATCGGCTTCTTACATCAGCAAATCGAAGTCCATCCATCCACACACACACACACACACACACACACAGAGCGAGCTTCTGTCTCCTTCCCTCACAAGACCAACCTCTCAAGTACGGGTTATTGGAGAAACACGTGCGCTGACTAACGATGTACATCAGTCAGTTCACATCAGGAGTTCGCTCACATTCCCTGCCACCCCTACTCCTCCCTCCCTCCCTCAAAGAAACCAAATATAAACCGCACGTGTTTCTCGGGCTAATGACCCAGACAGTGCAGGCGTGAACTCACACCTCTTACACACATGCCCAAACCTCCCTGAGTCTAGGGACGCTGTTCGCCCCCCCACCCCTACCTCCCTCCCCCAATGTCTGATCTGTCTCGCCCTCACCGTGAAACCGTTTGCTGTCAGCCTTAAAATTTAATGCAGTCATCAGACCCGCATCACACGGACCAAGCACATCTGGTCAGAAAAACTGCCCCCTGTCCCAGTATGTGGTTATCTTCTCCCTGGAAATCCTTAGTGAGGCAGGGAACAGTGCACAGTAAATAACAATCAAGTGGGGTAACTGTTGCTCCCATGATGACAGAAATGCAGGCTCATAACTCCAAACGAATGCTGCTTATGACACCAAGTCGCCTCGCAGAAATGACAGCACAGAGCACAAGCTTGCCCATATATCCTGTACCTGACACATCTACACAGCAACAACAACTGGAGAAATGAACAAATACACATCAACATTTGTTCAAGACCGGACATTTATTCAAGACTGGCAAACCCTTTCTGATCTTGATTATAGTCAGACAAACATACAGACGAAAAGCAACAAATACAGTCAACCTCAGTTTGATTGGTGTGAAAGGAAATCTGAAGTGAGGGTAAATTCTCAATGGTCTGTCTCTTTCCTTTGACACCTGTCAATGTTCTGCACTGGCATGGTAAAGCAACAATAACCTTTCACTGGCTCAGCCTACCAAAACCCACTCACTCACCACCACGTCGTCAGACTGTCGACACTCCAGTATTCAATTACAAAAAGAAAAAGAAAAAAAGAAAAAAGGATTTCCATTGTGGTAAATTATCATCTTGCCCAATTAAAATCCTGTTTCTATGTTGCACTGTGTCTGCACAGCAGTGAGGAAGTGTTATCTTTTTTCCATGTTGTATGAATGTTTTGCTTAGTGTTATCCTTTAGCAGTTTATTATATCTTGAAAACCAGGGTTGGCTAATCCTGAGTAATTTATTCCTTTGCTTGCTTAACTGCATTCACGTGTGTTAATTCTTATCAACATAATTGCTTGCTTTCATTGCTCTGACGTAGTTAATTACACCATCTGATAATCTAACTAAACGGAAGACTTGCTCTCCTTCAACTGATTAACTTGGTTTTGCATAAGTCTAACTCCGCTGTTTCGATCCCACTTACACCCTGGGCAAAGAATTAGAGTGGAGACAGTAAATCAGGTGTGCTATATCTACACAAAGTCTCACCATGACGGATGAGACCTCACACTTTACAAAAAGTTCAGAGGGCAACTGTGAAGACACTTTAAGCCAGAGCTCAGGAAACTGATGGTAAACTTCCGACTCTGTTGATTGTACAGAACTCCTGGGTGCTGTGACCCGTCAGACCTCAACGTCAAACCGCCATGGAGTCAGACACCCATGAGAACCGCCACCTGAAGCAGCAAGAGACAACCCTGCTTCTCCACGGTGGCCACAGTGTTGCAAGATTAGAACAAAATGCTCACTCCAAACTGCGCCTGAAATCAAATGAACAGCGATTGCCCCAAATCCTCAACATACTTGATGATGCTGGCCTAAAACAATTTGTATGGCCCAGTCAGAGAGAGGCCAGATTGATCTCTTGTTTTATTTCTAAAGTTTTGTTTTCTGTTTAATTGTTGTCATTTAATGGATCCAAGATTTTCATAACGTGTGCCAGTCAGTTCAAAGATCCTGTGTAACCTCATGCATGCTCCCGTCACAGTGCTGTCTGTCAGTCTGGAGCACAAACACTCTTCAGTGCATAAACCCAGGACAAATGACATTGTTTCCTTAGTATTTTTGGCAAACCCTGAAGGTACAAATTTCCATCAAAATGCTTTAGTTGGAAGTTGCTCCTTCTACAACTAGTAAGAGAAAAGTTGGAAGTAAACTTTAAACTTACTCCGTCACTTTGATGCGTGAAATCTCCATGCATCCTGTCCATAGAAGAATATATCTTTCACCTCTACTCGTTATATACATCAGACTTGATTTGAAAGTCATACTCTTCCCATTATATCCCAATACAACTTTTGAGAGAACCAGTTGGGTTTGAATAACCCCACATGGTGATTGGGGTTACGAAGCAAAGATTCCATGTCTCGAATTCAGAACGCTCTCCACTACCCATAGAAGGCTGGAAAAGGGTTCTACTTTGCTTCTGCGAATAGCATCGGAAAGATGGGTCGGGGGAGGGGGAGGGGGTATCCCTCGGCTCAAGACCAGAAAGTGATGAATGGAATAAAGTCAATCTATTTCTTAGAGTAGGATCCCCGTTGGTGTGTGGAAAAATGGGCCCTCATGTCCACAGGAGAAAACCTAAACTTTGGTCAGTGCAGTTTTTGGATGAACAGCTTTCGTTCTTGGGTGTCAATGTTGCGTCAGCATGAATTATTCACACACACACACACACACACACACACACACACACACACACACACACACACACACACACATCACACACACACATCACACACACACACACACACACACACACACACACACACACACACACACACACACACACACACACACACGTGAAAGAAAAACTTATTTAAAGCCGGGGAATGAAAACCTGTTTTCTTTGAACTGAGGTTGAAAGGAAAATGAAAAACAGAAACTTATCTATTCAGGTGTAACGAATGCATTTATGAATGTGCTGCTCGGAAAGCTCAAACAACTTTGTAATCGTAAACTCGGTAGGGAATCGCAGTTTCCACCAAAGTGTGTTTCACGCCGTTTATCATAGGAATAAAAGATAAGAGGTGCTAACCGCAACTCTGAATTATGAAGAAAACACAGGTCGCTGTTGGTCTATACACAAGAAGCATTCATCCAAGCCCAAACCCTCACAAAAAGCTTAAAGAAAAGATTCTGTTTCTCTTCGCTTCTCTGTGAGACATATGTTGCTGCTCGGTTTGAAACCAAAACGCTGAACAGCTTTACTTTGTGACTCCCTCTCTCTCTCTCCATTTCTCTGTCTGTCTGTCTGTCTTCTCTCTCTCTCTCTCTCTCTCTCTCTCTCTCCTCTCTCTCTCTCCTCTCTCCAGCAAATATCAAAGTACTCAGTCATACAAATCCTTAATCAGCCATTTTGCTTTTATCCTATGTACATATATATGCCTGCAAGTTTAAGGTTTACAACCGTCATAGGTAGTATGGCAGATGAGGGATGTCATCTCAGAAGAGGACCTATCTAACACCACACTGACACCACCAGAACCTTTAGGTGGGCAACAGGAAATGGTGTTTTTATGTTATATGCCCGCCGGATTTGAACTCACAGCGTTTGGTTGAGGGTTCGGCGCTCTAACACTGAGCCAGCCCGGCAGCCGTTTGATCCGGGCTTCGAACCAGCCTTTAAAAAGGCCACGAGGCCTTCGTCATGGGAACTCGTGACTTCATGGTGAGGTGTTTAATTGGTCTCAGTGACGAATATCTCCTAGTCACAGGATGTGTCAGCTGGTATACAGAATCGTTTCTCCTTCCAGTCTTCACGTGTTTTCTTTTTTCTTTCTTTTTTCTTCTTCTTGAGTGTCCGTTGAGGTGTCTGTGGGGGAGGAAGGGGAAGGGGAAGGGAGAAGGTGGTGTGAGGGTTGGTGCTGATGCCATTACCTCGCACGTGACGTTGTGGGGAGCAATATGAAAACGCAGTCCTCTGCATGCTGGTCGCAGATGGAGATGATTCTACTATCTGTCTGGAAACGACTGTTGATGCCACTGATCTGAATTCCCAGGATACTTAGATACATCATATGGTTGATGTGATTCAGTTTCTCGCCAAGATGTTAGCTCTTCGTTTTTTTCTCCCTTGGCAACACAGTAGTGAACTGGGCAATCTTTCAGCCCGGCTGTGCCAACACCATCTCCTTTGACATTTAGTGTGAGCAAGCCTGGAGTATGTTTGCCCAGGCTGTCAGTGAATACATGCACACTGCATGCTTCCAACTCTATCGTTGCGCTGCGGTGTCCGCCGAGATCGTATGATGTTTATGACAAGCGTTTACGGACATCAATGGGTGAGGAGAGCTTTAGCTCCTAGAATTATTTCAGTGGATTCCGGTGCATTCCTAAATATTTACCACATTTAATGAATTCTAGAGATTTCTTCCGTCTTGCTCGCCAAATTACACAAGTTTATTCGAAAATTTAAAACAGAATCAAACTAACTAAGGATATCCGTGGGGAGAAGAGAGAGAGAGGGGGAGAGGGAGGAGAGAGAGGAGAGAGAGAGAGAGAGAGAGAGAGGAGAGAGAGAGAGAGAGAGAGAGAGAGAGAGAGACTCGCTCGCGCAAGTTGGCACACAACCAGTATGAGAAGCAGAGGAGAGTTTCCCCTTTCAATTAACAACTGAACATTTCGACATTGTTGACATGAAATACTCTTCATTATGGTTTCACATGTTCACGCATTTTTCAAGACAAACGTGTTAACCAGGTCTTCACTGACTCTCTAATACTTTCCTTTTCAAATTTGGCCTCAAACAGTGCCACACAAAAATCTCTTTTTAAATGCTCTTGTCCTCAAAGACTGTACGCAGGTTCCCCCCCCCACCCCCCCCCCCCCCCCCCCCCCCCCCTCCCTCTGAATTTGGTCTCATCAAAACCAGAAAAGCATTACAATCTCCGCGACCTCACTTCGACGTACAAAATATTTATTGTGCCTGTGCCCCTCTAAGAAAAAAAAAGTAAATCGTATGTCCCTAGCCTATCTTGTCGAAAAAAAAAAGTTCCTGAAAAGAGAAGAGAAACATATTAATTAACAACACCTAACATATGAAGAAATATCAATCTTCAGGTGTTTTTTTCTCTCCTCTTTTTATTTCTTTTCACCGCATCATGCCTGAAGTTTGCTCAGTGTATCACAGGCCAGTCGTGGTCTTAACTCTATCTTCATCGATGACAACCCCGTGTCATTAAAAACAAACAAACAAACAACGGGAAACACCCATGAGGTAAGCGCCCACGCCAACGCCTCCACGTACGACGCCGTCGACCAGCCTGTCCTCCGAGACAACTGGACCATCCTACAGTGATCAGCTGACCACCCTACAGATGATAAACTGACCAGCTACAGTGATGACGACATCTACATGATAAACTGACACTCATCATGCAAGAGACCTATCCGTGACGAGTTGAACCAAGCAGCAGATGCGCGGTCGTACGAGATGGGCCAAGCCATGTTCAAAAAGTTTGCATAAGTGATCTACGTTTTCCGTCGACATAATCATTTCATATACCAGCAAATATCAAAGGAAGAGGACTTTGGGCGCAATTCCTCACATACACACACACACACACACACACACACACACACACACACACACACACACATCACACACACACACACACACACACACACACACACACACACACACACACACACACGGCGCGCGCGCACGCGCGCGCGCGCCCGCGCCACACACACACACATCACATCACACAGTCATTTCAAAGTCGTTATTTGTATTTGGGCCACAACCTTATATACAACGAAATAATAATGATACTTCTACTACTACTACTACTACTACTACTGTGTGTGTTGTTGTCCGTCGAGACGACGAAGACCATCTAGTCATCCTGGGGTCAAGGGTGAGTGCGTAGATGGCTCGTCAGGCCGATCTGCGCCCGGAAAGATCTATCACAGTACGGACATGGGGATGGTGGCAGCAGCTGGAGATCTGTTGACACTGGTCTTCCTGACCATCCTGCGCTGCTATTACTACTACTACTACTACTGATGATAATAATAATAATAATAATTGCAAAGATAATGCTGGTGGATTGGAAAAAAAAAGAAAAAAAAGGGGGGGGGGGGGGGGGGGAGAGGGAGGAGAGACCGAAGGGATGGGGGTGTGGTGGAGTGGGTGCTAACTGGGACGTTGGGCTGTAGGGGGCAGAGACGGGGGAAAAAAAAGAAAATACGCAAAATGTTTAAACATCTCAACACACACACACACACACACACACACACACACAACACAGCTGAGAGAGAGAGAGAGAGAGGAGAGAGAGAAGGAGAGAGAGAGAGAGAGAGAAGAGAGAGAGAGGAGAGTGAGAGTACTGAGAGAGATGGTTACTCAGGGTTATGTGCAACGAGAGATCTTTCTGTATGAAATTCGTTGTTTGTGTTCGGGTAGCTTTTCTTAAATCGGTGCGTTTCAATTATTATTCTTTACATTAATGGAAGCACGCAAACTTTGGGTAAGTTTTTCTTTCTGTAAATGTGCGTTTCATTGAATATTCTTTAAACTGGAAGCAATACCAAATTTTCTTTTTACGCCGTTCATTTTGTCATCTTTTCACGGGAAATGGGTTATACAGGATTGTTTTTGTTGTTGTTATTGTTGTTTTGTACGACCGACAGAAATTTGACATTGCACAGAGGGTTAACAGATTAGTTTTGTGTTGAGAGTGTGTTTATACAGAAAACAGGAGCGAGAAAGATGACGGCAAGAGTGAAAGTGACTTGTCAGTTAGCCATGTGGAAGACAGTGCTGGATCAAGTGCTGACATAGTCACTGGCATCAAAGGGGACATAAAACGAATGTCTTCTTACTCAAGGATAATTTGGGTTGTAGAAAGGCACTCTAAATCACTTCCTTTTAACAGGAAGTAAACGTGAATCTGATTTGATTGATTAATACAATAACACGACAGACACGTGTGGTGAACGTTTTGTCAAAATGGCTATCACCAAACTTTAGCGGAAAACAGTGCCATTTCAAGCAAGGGAGATAACCATGAAGAGAAATGCGAGCGGTGCAGACGAGAACATATTAGTGTGATTGGAACACACTCCTTGAGTTGTATTCGCATTTGGTGGAGTTCAGAATCACTAAGGGAAAACCTCCTTGAGTTACATTCGCATCTTGGTGAAGTTCAGAATCACGAAAGGTAAACAGGTAGACCGGTTGTAAGTGAACTTGAATCCGCCGCCGGTCTGCCGAGCGACATCACCAGTGCCCACAGCTTCTCCTTCATCTCCACTGCTCTGACCCACGTTTACTGTCGCAGGCTGTGGAAGATGGGACGAGACTGGTGTATGTGGGGCCAGCGTCTATGATGAATCAGCAGTTATCCGTCAGTTTGAGAAATCTTCGGCTTGAAGAGATGCAAGGTAAGCTTACAAAGTTCTGTCCTAGATTTGAAGATGGTGACCTGTTACGCCCTATTCAACTGATGGATGCTATTCTGTCAAAATGGCGATTTTATGGAGAGAGAGAGAGAGAGAGAAGGGGTGTGGGGGGGGGGGAGGGGGGTGAGGGGGTAGGGGTGGAGGGAAAGGCCGGACGGGAGGGAGCTTTCCATCCCCCACTCCCTCCCTCCCCAGGCTGATAAAAATCGCATTTCTTGCACTTATTCTCCCTTCCCCCATAGGGAGAGGACCCTCAGCCCGCCCTTTGGAAAACCTCCCTGTGTCACTGATGTAACTCAACCGGCCCTGCAGATTTTTTCATCAGTGTTGGTAGATGACTTGGAGTATGTTGTTTTTTCTTTGCTCTTATGATGCAAGATTAATGTTTCCCCCCAGTTTTTTTGCTCTTACCTTCTTCTTCCCTCTACCGCCTCACTGTGTGACCGGCCAATGTGTGGGAAAAGGATAGTAGTTTGGGGCGCTTAAAGGTGGGCTCAGCTGCAGGTCCGACTTTCTTACTTGATTTTCCTTTTCCACTTTAGCAAGATGAACATCATACATGTCTCTCACTTTGCATTCAAAACTTACACATCACATACATATCATTTATCAGTTTGTGACAATCGTCAAATGGTGCATCCGAACTAGACTATTTCCGTTTTTGCGTTCGTGAACGCGGACAACTTGCGGGTGTGTGCGTGTGTTTGAGTGTGTGGATGGGGAGGGCGGGGAGGGACGGTGTTGCTGTAGTTGTTTGATGCTAACTGAACATGTTTAATTGTTTTGTAATATCTTTCAAACAAAGAGCTTCATACACAATCACATTATTTTTATTTCATCTCATCCTCGTGTGGCAAGTGTGGGTTGGTGTGTGTGTGTGTGTGTGTGTGTGTGTGTGTGTGTGTGTGAGAGAGAGAGAGAGAGAGAGAGAGAGGGGGGGGGTCGTCAGATACAAACAGACAAAAACAAACAGTTCCAAAACCTTTGGTTATACAGACTGATTTTCTATTTATCATACACAGGTTTAAATCATTGGCACAAAGAGAATTTACTATCAACATTTATATGAACACAAACGACAATAAGTCAATAAAAAACAGTCTCCTTGAACTATACACAATATCAACAAGCACATGTCAGTTGAGCAAACACAACCAAAACCACCACCATCTCGAGCAGGCAATGATACTCGCAGGTCTGTAGGTATGGATGAAACAAGCACAAAGAGGAGACAGGGGATAGAGGGGGGGGGGGGGGGGGGAGATGGGTAGAGAGCGGAAGAGACAAAAGCCTACATAAAATGTATGCGGGGGGTGGCGAGTAAAACATCATACTAACGCACACTCAGCTGAGTTTTCCCCAGACGTGTTCACAGACCATGGACGTGAGACTAATTGGACCACCGGAATTGAGCAATCACATCATCAGATGTGAGATTGGATTTGACGGCACTTTTTAATCACCACATTTAAGAAACACTAACCTTACGACATTTCATGGCACGCGGTTATGGGAGTGAAAGTGGATCCTGAATATTGGTCGGAAGGTGGACTGAGGCGGGAAAGGGGCCCGGAAGATGGACACATTAGGAAACAGGGGGGGGGGGGGGGGGGGGGGGGGGGGGGAGGTGGGCGGCGGAATCATTGGGAAAGAGATTGAGACGGGGAAGAAACCGAAGTTGGTTCTTCTAAGACTGGATAAATGACCATGACAAATGTGACTACTGGCGGGCGTTTACTGTTCAGGACGCTCCGTAGAATGAACGGTGGAAACCAGACCAGCAGATGAATGTGTTTCAAGTGGTACGAGTCTGCATTGATTACATACCTTGAGAGGAGAAATGGACCCGGTTTGATAACGTGTCAAACGACTGTTTTGGACCCTTTCTGCCGAGTGGAATGATCCATTATTTGGAAGAAACACTAACTACATACATGACGGGGTGCACATATGCCTAAATACAACTGGCCGGTTGCAGATCTCGTAAGAATGGAAACAGTGGATAATGGATGAATCCAACAATGAAATAACATGGTCTTACAAGGTGGGTGTTCTCCGCGAACGATTCGGTGTCTCAGAAAGAATTCGACACTTGAACTACACCTCGGGCATTCTGTAAGCACAAGAAGATGTAATTTTCTGCCTGCCGATGAATGAACTCATTTTTTCATTATTTCATCTGGACCGTACATGTAAAGAGATTCTAGTTTTCAACAAAAAAGTAACATATGTTCTGATGAAATTATTCAAAAGTGAACGAGCTGCTGTTATGTGCGCGGTCTCTCCTTTTGTGAGAAGGCTAGGTCAACGTCATACTCATGACTGATCTGTGATAAGGCAGCACGCAAACCATCAGGGACACGACAACTGTGCAACAAACAAAGAAGGCCCAAGAACAAGGCATGTTGATGTGGTCCCTTAGAAAGGAAACAGGACGATGATGGGCTAAAATTCAGGTGTGTGGCCTTATACTTGAGGGAGGAGGGGGGGGGGGGGGGGTAAATGCAATTCATAACCCATGTTGTTAATGACTTAACAGACCGCAAAGACCAGTTCATGCTAAAAAACGTCTAAAATAAAAGGTGAACAAGATTAAGCTGCAATATTCATTAAAGAGGCACAGGATTAGAGTCTTAGCAATTCAAATAAAACGTCACATAAATCCTGAGAAGTGGAGTGATCCATGACGACAGATTCGTGAGGTTTTGGACGTGTCCAGGGTGTGTGCGAGTGTGGGTGTGTGTGTGGTGTGTGCGTGTGTGTGAGTGTGAGTGTGTGTGTGTGTGTGAGAATTCCTTTAACCCCTTTAAGCTTAACGCCAAAGCAGCATTGCTACACCAACGAGGCGCCATGCTGACATCACACTGACACATCAACCTAACCAGCTACCACTGTCAGATGTCTGCTCTTTATCACAACAAGAACAGTGAAAAAGGCAGACTTTGAATGTAATGTCATTTCCTTCAGCGGAAAAAAAAGTTACCGAGTGTCTTGAAAAAAAAAGAAAGAAAGAAAGAAATAAGATCAATTTGCAAGCCATTTGAAGGAGTGACTACAAATGAACTGGTGGTGAGGCTTACCAGATTCAAGAACATTACTAGATGGCGCTGAAAGGTTTCATGACGTCACTATGAAGCATCCGAACCAGTGACATTGACCAGACTGGAAAAAAAATCCTTCTCTGTTTGTTTTCCAAAACTACTAATTCAGTGGTTAAATACCTATCTTGCGCCGAAAATGAGAAGATAGGTGATTGATCGTTCTTCGTTTTCATTGTCCTGAATGTTGTTTATCTTAGCTGAAGAAGACCTAAGGAGTCAAAATGCGTCCTGTTTTGTCCTGTAATCTGTTTGTCAATACTGTCTTGCGGAATCACTAACAATTCTTTTCAGACTAGTAGCTAACTGATCAATTCAGTCGTCCCCATAAACCAAAACGTATTATCATACAACTGTCAAGGCAGGGCTGCCAAGATGGACTGTCTGGACGGCCAGAGATCGTGGTCCTCGATCATGGGTAACGAGGTAGAGGTGTTGTATCCAGTCCAGTCCTTCACACTGTCCTCCCCGGGACTTTTTTTCTTGGGGAGGGAAGGGTCAGGGGAAAGGGGGGGGGGATGTCCAACTACTTAGAGTCTATTTTCTTCTGCACGTATAAAACGGTCAGCGACAGGAGTCATGACAAGATCAGTACATCCCTAGACCAGAAAGTTTACGGTGCCAGATAACCGACAGCTGGGGGGGGGGGGGGAGGGGGGGGGGTGGGGGGGGGAGAGGGGGGGGAGGGGGGGGGAGTGGGGGGGGGGGGCGGAGCGGAGGGGGGGGAGGGGGGGGGGGGGCGGAGGGGGGGTGGCCTGAAAGTCTACGAGTTGATTCGCTGCCTGATACTGACTGTACTGGGAGTAATTATTTCATCTCTTGTTGCATTCAATAAAACAAAACAACAATAACAAACAATATAAGTAGAAGGAAAAAAGAAAACAGTGTGATGTTATAAACAACAAAACATTGAGGCTGCTGAAAGCCAAAGATGCAGGCACTTTACTTATGTAAAATTTTTAAAAAAAGTTTGAAGCGAGGGGGGTACACGTTGCTGTTGTCAATCACATCAAGGCAAAACAGTCACACGAGGGCCGTCACACTGGGAAAACAGGGTGTGTATGACAATAATATCCTAAAAACTACATGCAATGACTTTCAATCGCAGTTGTATCATGTGCCGTCTGTTCACAAAAAAAAGAAGAAAAAAAAACAGGGGAAAAAAGCTTGCATTTTCCTTTCTAAAGCGTCTTTCTTTTTAGACAAGAATACAACAAGAATCTGATACATTCCTATTTTCCCCCCAATTTTTTTTTTCAACATCAGTGCCTTGTCACGCTTTTGTGTCATTGCGCTTTGTTACGCCACATGAAAAGCACATGGGATGATATCATGGTCTTCACTGTTGGGTCACATGAGATCTGGAACAATAATATCAAAGGCTTCTTAACACAGTAAAAAAATAAAAGAGAAAAAAAAAGAGCAAGCATGGCAATAGACAAACATTGTCAAAAATATCGACATTCGCAGTATTTGGCAAACCACAATTTTCCGGTTACTGATGTTTAAAAAAAACCCACATATGATTTTATACTTTAAATATCCCGCGTGCACGCACACACATTATACATCCGACTCCCTAAATCAATCTATTACATATCTTTTCTTGAAACAAATTAGTGCGGGGGGTCATCCTCTTTCATCCAAGTGTATATATATATATATATATATATATATTATATATATTATATATATATATTATTTTATATATATATATAACCACCATATATATTTTCATATATAAAATTTATATATATATATATTTTATAGATATATTTATATATATATATATTATATATATATATATTTATCCTTCTCCAGCGAGTGCCTTGCGAGCTTTATCGCTGCTCTATAAGGGGAGGTCAGCAGGAAGCGAGTGACGCCTATCAAGAGCTCAACAGGCTTTTGACAGGATCCTGCGTTGGGCCTACAAGCTATCGAGTTGAAAAGATGGTTTTACGTCCTCACAGCATAAGTTGCACTTCTACTCTACATGAGCAATACAGACTTTCTCAAGAACCGACAGATCTTCCTGTATACGTGAACAGTGTCTTTAATAAAATAAAAATAATCGAGCATGAGGATTCAGTGAAGGTGAAATAAAATTTTGAATAAAATGGTAGATCTAATTTGCCTAAAATCTTATTTTAAAAGAGAGAGAGAGAGTGAGATGAGAGAGAGAGAGAGGGGGAGGGAGGGAGGAAGGGAGGGAAAGGGGAGAGAGAGAGAGAGAGAGAGAGAGAGAATGAAGAATAAAGAAGGAGAATAGCTACAAAAACCCCAGATTCAGCTCCTTTTCCTCTCTATATCACCACCTTCGGCGTACACAAGAAACAACTCGTCTTTAATCCCCATGGGTCAGAAAAAACACCATTTTAACAGTTAAATGCTCTAAAAAAAATTTCCAGTCAAAAGAGACTTGTTTTGCTTGGTTGGTTCTAAGTGGGATTTTCACACACTGAATTAGTTAAGTCAAGAACACTGAATACCTAACAAATGCTGTAGGCACCAGCTGCCAGCTCGCACATCAGGTACACCAAAAAATAAAAAATAAAAAAAATAAAAATCTAAAACTTTATTTAGTGCTCTTCTCCTCCATCCTCCCCCCCCCCCCCTTCCCTTTCATCTTTCCCCTTTTCTACATGAACTAGTGATATCCCTGTAAGAATGAGTAAAAAGAAAATAAAATGCCCAAAGGTTTTGACATGAATTGGACATTTTCTCCTTGCCATGTAAACAGAGAAGTTATATATCCCTGTAAGAATGAGTAAATAAATAATAATAAAGTGCCAATGGCTTTGACATGAACTGAACCTTTTCTTCTTGCCATGTAACAGAGAAGTTATATATCCCCGTAAGAATGAGTAAAGAAATAATAATAAAGTTTCCAATGGCTTTGACATGAACTGAACCTTTTCTTCTTGCCATGTAACAGAGAAGTTATATATCCCTGTAAGAATGAGTAAAAAGAATGAGAGGAGAGAAAAAAGAATCACGTCAATATTTTCATTTATCTTGCTGTTTTTTTTCGAAATTCTACGCCTAAAAAAACCCACACCCACACCAAAACAACAACAAAAAAAAAGCCCAAAACAAACAAAAAACCTAAGTCTGAACTGTGCGAATTAGCAGCGAAAGGTTAGTTCACACAACATGAATCAAGCCCATTGATTGTTTTCAGTCATTTTACTGGCCACAGTTTGGTCTCACCTCCTAATCAGTCACGTTTACAAGAAAAGACGATGTGTGATCAAATTATATGGCAATCTTTTTTTTTTTTTTCATCGCGACGTTCTGAGAGCTAGAGAATGAAAGGGAGGGAGGGAGGGAGAGAGAGAGAGAGAGAGAGAGAGAGGCAGTGACAGGAGAGAGAGAGAGAGAGAGAGAGAGAGAGCGAGAGAGAGAGAGAGAGAGAGACAGAGAGAGAGAGTGAGAGAGAGAGCGAGAGAGAAACACACACAGACACTAAGACAGACAGAAACAAAACAAAAATGCATTAAAACATGGAACTGTAACTAAAAAAAAAACTACAACACTCAATTGCTGACTGACATTTCAGACCCCCCCCAAAAAAAAAGAAAAAAAAAAAAAGGCCATACAATATCAAAACACTCAAAGCAAAAACAACAACAACAACAAAAAACACCAGCACATCAATACCTGTAAAGGGGGGCCGGATAGCTCAGTTGGTAGAGCGCCGGACTCGTGATCCTGGGGTTGCGGGTTCGAATTTCGGTATAGGGGGATTTTTTTCCTCGGAGTTAACATTGGTTCTGACTCCATTCCCCATATAGTCCTTCGAATGAGACTATAAAACCGAGGTTCCGTGTGTGAACGCACGCATAACATCTTGCACACACGTAAAATCCCATCACCAACTTTCGGAAGAGAAGGCCAGTTTGGCCGTTGGTATGGCGGGATAAAAAAGGGTCATACACACAAAAAATCCACTGCCTGGCTATACAGGGAGTGTCCGCAGGAGTATCAGCCTGCGTACGCAGAAAGAAAGAAAGAAATACCTGTAAAGGAATACTGTTGACATTGAAGCCATCAGCTGGCACACAGAGGATTTGTCACTACATCAACAATGTCATGCGGCCTCCTGCCAATATGGCATGCGTTGTCAGCAGTTCTCAACGCTGCTGACTGCACTTCAGTTACAGTGCTGGCAGAAACACGTGACACACTTTCACTGTCACAATACTGCCAGCGATACGAGATGGGTTGCAACGTCGACCGTGATCGTGTGACACACACACACACACGCACACACACACACGCACCCACACACACACACACACACACACACACAACACACGCGCGCGCACACACACACACACACACACACGCACACACATGCACGCATACACACACACACTCTCTCTCTTTCTCTCTCTATATATACAAGACAGGTCGACAGAACGCACGCAGGCTAGTGTTCAGACACGTATACACTCTCCAAAGGTCTCTCAAGCATAACACTCTCTTTTCACAAACGCACAACACAATACACAGATATTGCTATCTCTGTGCGGGTGACTGAAACACGCACTTAGACCCTGCTTCGTGTGTGTGTGTGTGTGTGTGTGTGTGTGTGGTGTGTGTGTACTCGCGCTTACACACACACACACACACACACACACACACACACACACACACACATACACACACACGCAGGCACACGTGCATTCACACATACAAGACACACACACAGGCACACGATTTTTTTCACATACAAGTGCACATACGCATATCGCACATGCATGCACACACATACGCACGCATGCACACACATACGCACGCATGCACACACACACACACACACACACGCACGTGTGCGTGCGCGTAGTGTGTACCCATACACTTGCATTACACAAACATTTTGCTCTGAAATATTTCAGAAATATACATAAAATCATTGAATCTGTAAAACAAGAAAATATCGATAAGATAAAAATCACGTCCACAAAACGATCCAAAAATAGTTGCTGAAAACATCTGTTACCTCTTTACAGACCTACGTGGTGTGATGTAAGAAATTGATCCCTCAGGCAACAGTCATCAACCTGCTTGATTTTTTTCCTTCCCTGATACAGTAAAAATGCTCAAGGGCCAGTGCCCGTGTTGTTTGGAACAAACCATTGACACACGAAATCGAATATAAATGTCCGATTTGGAAGCAATCATTGACACAGAAAAAAACTTACAAAGTCCAATTTGGAACCAAACATTGTACACCACACAAAAATAACTATGGTCCGATTTGGAACCAATCATGATACACACACAAAAACTTTATAAAGTCCGATTTGGAACGATCATTGACACACAAAAAAAGTAATAAAGTCCGATTGAAAAATTGTGGGGGGAAAAAGTTCACATCACGATGCTAGATCAATATATTACGCAGTCTCGACGATGTATGTCTTTGCTCTTATTTGCACGATCTTTTTAAATCATGATCCAAAATCGTTGAGGGAAGAATCGATCTCTAGTTTGGACTTGTCGTGATTCGGCTAGTTCCAATTTAATGAGGAAAATGAATGCATGATTCGTTCAGAAAACAACGGCCTTATGTACAGATGTGACGCGGTAGCTACACGTAGTCACCGAACAGCGCATGACACGTGAGCGACCTTAAGCGGCTGCACAACGAGCTCCCCGCCCGTACGTTGAGACGAAACGTTTGAACTGTGCGGCCCGACCAGTCAGTGTCGAACGGACGGAGTGCTTCACGAAACGTTTGAACCTGTGCGGTCCGACCTATGCGATTTTATTTACCCTTCGAGTTTGATCCACATGCGCTTCAAAGGACTGTACAATTGATACGAAGCTTTTTTCTCGAATATTTAGATTCTTATAATTTTTTGAGCTGACATTCCAAAGCACATCATGGCCTTGGTACGAATTTCAATCAAATGTTTGGTCTCCGAATCGGACAGTCTGATCGCCTTGCTGGACGACGCCATTTTTCATTTGTCATGGGTGTTCGCTCAATGCTGAGCGTTGATTGGTTGGAACTAACTGTCCGTTTCGAATAGATCACGGTGTATCTCGAACGGTCGGGTCGAACTGGATGCCGAAGTCTTTTGAGACGTACGTTTACTATGACAGACGCTCCGTTTGGGATCGGTGTTCGACCGGTACATCCGAAGCGTACGGGGCGGGGAGGCTCGTGTGTCAGCCGCTTTACTGTTTTCACATCAACGGTGACGTCAACCTAACTGACAACATCACGAATGTAAAAACAATCAAACAAAAACAAACAACAACAGTTTAAATCACACTAGTATTTTCACCTTCGTCAAGACGTTATATTTTCAAAAACACAAACAAACAAAAACAAACAACAATAAACAACAACAGTTTAAATCATACTAGTATTTTCACCTTCGTCAAATACGTTTATTTTTCATCCGCATTTTGCTTGCTTTGACCGTCAAGATCACACCAAAGCCGCAGACTGCTGTCACCAAAACGTGTTTCTAATTGTTTTCTTTCATTTGTTTGTAATTTCAAATAGGAAACAAACATTACAAACAAAACTGCAAACGTGTCAGCACCATACAAACCCTCATCTAAAAGCAAATGAAGAACAACAGGGTACAATTTTATTTGAACTTGATGGGAAGATGGAACACGGCCCAAGGATGACGTCTTTACACTTCTGGAACGATACGGTTCAAAGGTTGACTCTGGAATCTTTTTTTCTCTCCATTTTCTTTAACAAAGCGAGATTGGGCATTGACAATTTAAAAAAATCCTATTGAAATAATGCATGTAATCTGAATAATAGTAATAACAATAATGATAATAACAATAATCTTATCACATTAAAAAAAAATAATTTTGTCAGATTTGGTATGGATCTGAAAGAAAACTCGGATGCAGTGAGCAATAGTAACATCAAAAAAAGGGACCGGACAGTGGGGAGGGGACGGAATGGACAGCACAGTAACAAACTGTGCTGGAAATCTGGAATTACAACCAAAACGTAGCTGAGACAATGGGAATTCAGTTAGCTAGCTGTACGCGGTTTCAACACATCTGTGGTACTTCTAATGATGTAGCATAAGATGTATACACAATGCATTCCAGTAGGGTGTCATTGAAGTGAAGGGACTGCTGGGCCTTAGCGAAGGTCCGTGCTCTTTAGAGTGTCCTTCCTCGTAATATGTTGTCTTTTTTTTCGGCCCCAAGCCAAATGAAGGAGAATGGGTGTACATATCGCGTTCATACATACACAACATATTCACAACAAACACACCCACGCAAATACACACGCGTGCATGCACAACCACGCCCGCATGCATTTTGAGCGACGATCACACCCCTCCTCTTCAATATTCGTCAACGAAACCCCCCCTCTGCCCTCACCCCTCTTCCCGCCTCCGTCTTCCGACAACGGTCGGACGTTATCACAAACTTTTGAATGCACCCCTCTCTCTGCCTCCCCCTCCCCCTCAAACACCTCGTCCGCACCCCCCTCCGCCCCTTCCCCACCAGCCAAGGAGCTCTCGGTCCAGAACACCTCGTCCTTGGGATGGATCCGGAAGTTGCGCAGCGACAGGAGGGAAGAAGATGGCGAGTTCCCATTGGCGTTGCTCCCTCCGCCGTTCTCCGACTGCATGGACGCCCGGTCGGCTTCGCTACTGACGCTGTTCAACCTCACGCCCACGAAGCTGCCGTCGAAAGAATCGCCCCCACCGGAAAAAGTCACCCCTCTCTTCCGCCTGGCAGCAGGGCCGTTCTGAAGGTCGTTGCCGGGGTTACGCGGTGGGAGACGACCTTGAAAGTCCTTGAGCTCTGTTTCCATGGTGACCAGGTCAGGGTTGGGCATCTTGCGCAGGGCGGAGCGGGCAGGGGCAGTCTGCAGGTTGCTGATGGCGGTCTTGTTGCGGGCCACCGTGGGGTCGGGTTTGATCCAGGCACTCAGCCGGGGGAACCGCCGGCGACAGAAGCTGTCTTTGTCAGACAGACCGAGGCAGTCCCGTATACTCTGGAGACGAGAAGACGAGGGTTGTGGTTAAGCTATGTAACAGTATTTCTATTCTGTAAAGCATCATAAATGAAATCAAACTATACGTAATGGTTCTCTCTCTCTCTCTCTCACACAAAGATTCAAAGATTTTAATCCTGTGACCCCTTTTTGGGCATGGAGGACACACACACACACACACACACAAACACACACACACAGAGAAGAGAAAAGGAGGGAGGGAGAGAGAGAGAGAGAGAGAGAGAGAGAGAGAGAAGGAGAATCCAAGTCTTTGCAACCACAAAAAAAATTGTAAACCCTTTTTTGTTACACGCTATCCATGACACGTGTGATCAGATGTAAATAGTAAAGTTGTTTGACATGGGGCTTGGGGAATGGGGGTGTGTGTGTGTGTGGTAGGATACATGACAATATACAGACATCCTGCGTCATTTCAGGCTGAATCGAAAAGGAAAGAAGCGAAGCAATCATGACTACTTACTATTATTATCATATCCCAGCCGACCACACGGTTAAACTGTGAAGGAAGAGGTGATATACATAATTTTGTATAACTTTTCAAAATTCAATTATGAATAATTATTGACATAAAAAAACAACCTTACATCCAAGATAGCAATGTTGTAGAGCAGCACGCCTATCACGAAACAGACGACGGACAGAGCCAACAGGACCGGGCCCAAGACGGGAAAGGAACTCGGGTATTTCCGGCTCTCCCCGTTATCCTCCGAAGCGGACACGATGGTGAGAATGAGGCCGGCGATGAGGCAAGGGATTCCCAGCACAAACACACATGACCCGATTCCCTTACGAACCTGAAACATATAGTGTCAATTACAGAGGCAGTCCACCGACCTTGCCATCACTCGATTTGCACATTCCACTTTGTACACATGTACATCAGTATAAAGAACCAAGTGCAAGCTGACTATATCAACATCCACAAATATATTTTTCAAGCATATAATAATTACCAACTTTGTCCTTTCTTTGAAACCATTCGTCAAGAATATATTTTGTCTTTAAATCAGATTTCTAAATCCCTGTATACTGGAACTCACATTAATACACTGCAGCGGCCAACAACTAGCCGCTGGCTGATAATAATAATAATAATAATAATAATAATAATGAATACTTATATAGCGCCTATTCTCGGCTAGAGAGCAAGCTCTAAGCGCTTTACAATCCACACTCGTTTACACAACGGGCTGCCTACCTGGGTAGTGCCGACTGAAGAGCTGCCAGCTGGCGCTTCATTCAGTCGTTTCCCGTGCCATCCAGTCAATATCGCTCAATATCGTTCACTCAATTTCCTTACTTCCTCCATTCTTTCAATTTCTCACGCAGGGTGCATGCTATGTGTAATGTTTCATCCATACCAACGGCCAAAGTGGCCTTCTCTTCCGAAAGTTGGTGATGGGATTTTACGTGTGTGCAAGATGTTATGCGTGCGTTCACACACGGAACCTCGGTTTATAGTCTCATTCGAAGGACTGTATGGGGAATGGAGTCAGAACCAATGTTAACTCCGAGGGAAAAATCCCCCTGTTCCGAAATTCGAACCCGTAACCTCAGGATCACGAGTCCGGCGCTCTACCAACTGAGCTATTCCGGCTGACTAACTAACAGGGGTCAATACGGAAAATTAATGAACGTACAAACTGATAAACTGACTGACTGCATAAAGGACTGATTAAAAAATATGATCTAAACACATCAAGCTGGATAACTTGGGAAGATTCGTGAATATGCAGCAATAAGAAGAAAACAAGGGAGGACTGTAGAACTTCTATGAAAGACGTGTGAACGAGCAGAAATATTATGGAGAGAGCGAAAGAGAAGAAGAGGGGGGGGGGGGGGGGGGGTTGAGAAAGAGAGGACGACGACGACGAAGTGGAGGATACGGCAAAGAATGAGGACGATGATGATGATAATAAGGATGAAACACATTTTTCGTGAAAGTACCTGTGGATTTCGGCACCCCGTGTCTTTATGTCTCCGGTGCCTATGGGCCCTCTCCCCGGGTCGTCGAGTCTCCGACGTCTTCCTCGTGTTCCCAGACGAGGGAGAGGGTCTGCTGGTCTTCTCACGCGTGGGGAGGGAAACCACTGGATTGGCGCCCCTGTGCTGAGGGGAGGAGGTGAAGGAGGAGGAGGAGGGAGGTGGGGGGCTGTCCAGGCTGTAGCCATCGCCCTGTGCTCTGCCCATGGGGTTGTGTCCCCTGATGGTGGACTAACTCGTCATCGTCTGCAGGAAACACCGTGAACAATGAGAAACGTCTTAGCACACACCACACACACACACACAGAGGTCAAAGGACTGGAGTTGGTCCGCAAGGGAATTGTTGGGATGGGACCAGGAAAAAATGTTTTTTTTCAAAACCAGGACTGATCATCTGATTAAGCAATGAACTGGTAAAACGGCAAGCGCCGTCCAAAGGGGCTTAACTCCTGTGGTACACTGTTATCACCTGCATTGCAGTATGTCTGCGGAAACAAACACATTCTGTTCAGAGAATGAAGCTCTCTTTCAATGCAAAACGTGACTAATGTAGTAATGGTAGTTCTGCAAAATGTTCTTTCCACTTTATCTAGTCTTCCCAATAACACCATCCATCTTTCTCTCGACACTAAGGATTCAAAACACCAAGGTTTTTGTGTGTGCGTGTGTGCGCGCGCGCATGTGGGGCGCGCGCGCGCGCATGTAAGGCACTGCGCGCTGTACTTGTGAGTACACAAGTATGGTTTACCCTGTCTGTACTGACGACTTTCATTTAACACGCTTCCGACTTCTTCTGGTGTCTATATTCTTGCATCCACGCACGGCAGACATACCTACTAAATTGTCTATGGTTTACTTTCTCACATAAAAATGTTTATTTCTTTTTTGAGGGGGAAGGGGGGGGGGGGGTTAAAAAAAAGTGTATTTCATTTCCATTTTGAAGCAGTTTCAATAAATACTAAAATCTAATATTTCATCGGTTTAGTCACATTTTGCGTTTTCAAAACTAATGCGATTAAGCCGTGCTGACTGGAAAAATGGCGCCGAGTACAAACGGCAGAACGAACACGCATGCGCAGTCCCTATAAACAAACTCCCGTGGTAAGAGGCAATGTTCGAAGTGGTGTGCGAAACGAAAATTTTTGCTTGGCGCATTTTTCATTTGAAAGGTGTCAGGGTCGTACTCTGTGTAAAATTGCGTACAAAATACGCCCCAAGCGTATAGATAAGCAGCTCTGGACTATGGATTATTCAAAACTATTCTCCTTTTCCGCAGGTGGCGCTGACAGACAGGTCGACGTGTTTACAAATATGCAGTACCACACGATACCGCGCCTGTCTCTCTGCCGACCTGCCTCGCCTGCCGGTCAGCGTGGTGCAACCCATCAATCAAATTATGCCTGACAGCTGATCAGTTTCGTTTCCAGCTAGCGATGAGCTTGATCTGGACAGGGACGGATCTTTCTGCACCCTGGCAGCTCTTCATTACATGCACCTCCGTTGGAGCTGGGGGTGGGGTGGGGGGAGAGCAAAAAGACAGACAGAGAGCCGGTAGGAGAAGGCAACGGGAGGAAGGGGAGGGGAGGGGAGAGCAGACAATTAGGATGTAAAGATACAGAGAGTGCGACAGAAACGGACAAAGACAGAGATAATATTCAGAGAGAGAGAGAGAGAGATCACACTCTGTTTTCTTTTGGTTTAACATATACCTATGTTCCTTTCTTTCCTTAAAGCAGGCCTCTCTCCTTTGTTAATATGCTTTCTTTGTTCGCTTAAATTTCCTCAGTGACCCCCTAACGCGGTGCCCATTCAGCATCAAACCAGTCACTCCTTTCCCCTTCTTATTTCCTGTTGTTCTCATATACATGCGGCTGCGCTGCATAGCGACTCCATGGGAACTATTCCTAGAGAAGCATTGATATCTGTACCAATAACTAAAAAGTGTTATCTAAATTTTTGTTTGAAATCAGCAGATTCATGTTCATTTTGATAAATGCACAAATACGAGAGAGAGAAGAGAGAGAGAGAGAGAGAGAGAGAGAGAGAGAGAGAGAGAGAGAGAGGGGCGCAAAGGACACAACAAAAGACATTAACCTTCCAAACAAGATGGCACAGGCTCTTCAGAAAACAGAAACACTGAGAATTGGCTATTCGGCCGAGTATTCAATTCGTCCCAATTTCAGCCCCTTCGCTCTAATCCACTGACGTTTTGTATGTCAGTCCTCTAACCACTAGTCGAAAGTACAACTCATCGAGTCAGAACTCCCGGTGTCGTATAATATCTGGGAACCGTGATATCTGGGAACGCGTTCCCAGATTTACCGTGATATCAGGGAACGCGTTCCCAGATTTCCTGAACTTCAATCGTGAAATCTGGAACTGGTGTGAAATCTGGAACGTCTCAGAGAATGGACTAAATGTGGCCTTCCTAGCAGATTTTCTTTCAATTTCATGAAATTTCATGATATGCATGCATGCATTTGAATTGTAAGCTGCATTTCTTTCAAGTTACATTGTTTCTCACGCACACTTGATGTACGCACGCACCGAGCGCTCATCTTGTGTGTGCGACTGAACATGCTTGCTGTACTTTGTGAAAATCATGCCAAGAAATTAATGGAAAAAAAAGTGACAGAAGGCCAAAGATCTCAATTGCACCTAAATAAATTGTTTCCTACCTTATCTCAAAAATCCATTCTTTTTTCGTCTTCTTTCTGCCCTTCTGAGCTCTGAAAGACCACGTTTCCCAGATATCACTGGCCTTCACAGATATCCCAGTACATTTGGGAACGCGTTCCCCAAAAAATCTGTGATATCTGGAAGCCTTCCCAGATATTACGTTCCCAGATTTCACGCGACACCGGCACTATCCTCCTAGCGGCATGACGGCGCGACTCCCTAGGCTTACGCAATGCACATGGTCAGTCTGTCTGCTTGCCTGCATTAGATCCAGATGACTCGGGCAGTGAAGGTGCGTCACTCACAACCAACCCATCCCGCTTCGCCAGCGTCACTCGACCGCAAGTGATGGAGTCTGCAGACCTTGCACTGGTCTTGGCGGATGTTTCTCATCCACATACTCATTGTTCGCTCTTCCGTTGGCGCAGCCAAGGTCTTCACATATACACACACAGGCACACACAAAGACACGGACACACGACTCTCTCTCTCTCTCTCTCTCTCTCCCGTGCACACACACACAACACAACACCACACACACACTCGCGCGCGCGCACACCACACACACAATTACTCACGCGCACAGACAACACATACACATGCGCGTGCGCACCACCACACACACACTTCATATCCTCTCTCTCCCCCTTTTTCTGGAGGGGGTGGGGGCGGGTTATGGAAATATGGAGGATAACCAATAAGCAAATCAAAATAGCCTGCAGACGGACAAGCCTTTCTCTTTCTCTGTGTGTGTGTGTGTGTGCTTATTATAGGCCAGAACGATTTACCAGGCCCAGCGCGTGCACACACACACACACACACGCACGCACGCCACGGAAGTGTAGCAATGAACAACGTCCATTGTGCTGTGTAGCAATGCTGTTTTTGTGTTGAAAAGCGATTGATTATAGCAGCGTAGTATGCACACTCAGCCTCAAGTATCTTGCACTGTATTTGCACGGGCTCCAACTGTAACCTTCCCGCTCTCTGTATTAGACAGCAGTGTATGCATCGTGATGAATCACGCTGTATTGTATTGCATTAGACTGCACTTGTGTGTGTGTGTGTGTGTGTGTGTGTGTGTGTGTGTGTGTGTGTGTGTGTGTGGTGTGTGTGTGCGTGCGTGCGTGCGTGCGTGCGTGCGTGGTGTGTGTGTGTGTGTGTGTGTGTGCATGTGTGCGCGCGCGTGCGCGTGTCTGTAAGTGTGTGTAAGCAAGCGCGCGTGTCTGTGCGCGCTTGCGTGTGTCTGTTAGTATATGCGAGTGAGCGTGCTCTCCTGTCCGGCCATGCACTGCCTGCATCTGTGTCCTTGACATTATACATGTGTATGTATGTTTATGTAAAGTAGTCTCGATCGCGCGTGTTAGTGAATATAGGTGTGCATGAGAGAGAGAGAGAGAGAGAGAGAGAGAGAGAGAGAGAGGGAAAGAGAGACAGACAGGCAGACAGACAGTGACAGAGAGACAGAGAGAGAGGGAGACTGACATTTTTTTTATTGTCCATTCAACATACGAGTCCTACAGAGAGAGGAAAACAATCGTACACACCGATACTAAATTTCATATAAACACACGCAGAGAACAGGGAAATGTCTGTTCTGGGCCACTTGCTCCTCCACCAAGTTTTTGGGCGAAAGTGACCAAAAATCAGCATATTACTGTTCTCTGACAAGTAAGACTTCAATAACCAAAAAATAACGATTATCTACAAACAAACATACTGTGCAGGGTTATCCGTTTTTAATACTAATTTACTAAAGTTTTCAGAGAGTAGCGTAAGGAAAGTAGCCGGAACTGAACACGCCCATAGAGTAACGCAGGAGAAAAGCAGTTTTTGGCTGAACGCCCCCAAATATACACGGTGGGTGCACCAGGCTATCCGATTACTTTTGCGGTATGTTAATTACGGCCCCCGAAACTTGGTGGGGAAAGAAAAATAAAAAATAAAAAGAAACGGAAAGAAACGAGAAGAAAAGACGCAGAGAGCCAGGGGAACGCTATCGGCTCACACATCTCATGTCTACCTGACAAAGCTCGTTAAGGTTAAGTTGCCCTCAGAACAGACAGACAGACAGACAGACAGACAGAGAAGAGAGACACACACACACACACACACACACCACACACAAACTAACACGGACACACTCACACACACACACACTCACACTCACACTCACACACACACACACACACACACACAGGCACGCACACACACACACACAGGCCAAAAAATCAATACTGCCGCGCCTCCTCTACCCCCTCTTTCCCCCTCCTCTTCACCCCCCCCCCCCCTTCCTTCCTGCCTAGCATTACATCAGCTTCCTAGAACGGCGGCGCTGTTCTAGCTGGCCAATCAGCGGCTAAGCGTAGCCTTCTGGCCGCTCCACGCCACACATTCTTCCACTGACTGCTGTGCAAGCGCGTTGTGGTTAGGCCTACTGTGCTGTGATTTTACATTTGACAGGCGGGCTGAGCGGAGAGAACTTGTGTGTGTGTTAAAAACATGGCGAGTCAGGGAAGTGATATTTCAATGTTTTCTGCCAGTGCTGGAAGTGACACTAATATTACTCAAGAAATGGATGAAGTGTTGTTATCTTCGCAAGGAAAACTTTCCGATCACAGACCGATCTTGTGAAAAAATACATTGTTTATCATGAGGCCATGGCAAAGTTTTTGACAAAGAAATTGAGCGGCGAGCCTTGTTCTCCTCCCTCAAAGCCCAAAAGGAAGCATTTTGTTTTTGTTTCCTCAACAAAAAACGGAACTCTCAGTTGAAGATCTTGACAAATATTTGAAAACACAGCTTTGTGAGCTGCCTTCCGATCCATTTGATGAAACCAAAATCTTTGAAACTGTTCAAGAAATGACCCCCATCCCTTACACCGGGCTTGTTACTCAGTGAAAGATAGTGAAAAGAAATCTCTTTCTCAGGCTCTTTTTTTAGGAATTGCTTCAGAAAGCAAAGACAATTTGAAACAGTCAAAAACAAAAAACTGGGAGTCCTATCTGAAAGAAGATTTGCTGGTTGAGCCAACTCGCGTAAGAAGACTAATTGAAGTGTCATTTTGTTTCTATTCTTATCCAAAATTTCACAAACTTGCGATTTCTTTCAACGAGTTATACAGCAAACGAAAACTCATTCTGAAATACATACAATCCAACCCCAACTTTAAAGCATTCTGCATGATACACATTTACGTGTTAGAACCTGCATGGCAGAGTAATTGAGCCACTTCCACAGCGGTAGTTTTACTAGCGCCCAACAAAACTAGGCCAATCGGGAGACTTTGCCGATTGACCTACAAAGCCCACCTCTAAACCCCCCGCCTACTGGAGCGTCGGGTTGTTTAGAGGCAGGTTTGTGTTTGGCCGTGCGCGCGGCTGTAAGACCACTGCAGCCTACCACTGACGTAAGATCTATTTTTAGATACTGCTCGCAGGAGCGGTCGGGGTTGTTTAGAGTTGGCTGCCTTGAATTTCCACCAAGCACTTCATGACTTTGTATATATTGCTGTGATTACTGGCTTCACTGCTTCGCTTCAACGTCCTGCTTCAACTTTTTGGCTGCCTTCGGGGGGCCACAGAATGTACTTTATTCAACTGTCTTGTTTATTAAATCAAGCTTTTGATAAATGCACTTGGTGGCTGCTTGAATAATCTTCAGTTGACAGAGAGACTGGCAGCCGTCTTGAATTTAAAGGCGCTTAAGCGCCAACCATAAAACCCTTTCCCCATTTCTCTATGCAAGCACTTCCTTATTTTTTAAATGTTTGTGCGTGTGTGCTGTTATTGTTGTGTTTTGTTGTTTTAAATGATAAAACTATATTATATTCTGAACTTCGTTTCAAAGGTGCGCGCACACACACGCCGCACGTCCCCCCACCCCCACCCCACGCAGCCACGTCCCCCCACCCCCACCCCGCCCACGCACGCACGTCCCCCCACCCCGCCCCACGCACGCACGTCCCCCCACCCCACCCCACGCACGCACGCCCCCCCACCCCGCCCCCACCCCACGCATGCACACTCAAGTCATCCACAAGTTCTTAACTGAAGTTGCCCCAAGCCACTTCTAAGTCATCCTCAAGTTCTTACTTAAGTCATTCTCAAGTTGTCCTTAAGTCATCCCCAAGTCACCCCAAGTTACTTCAAGTTCTTAATAAGTTCTTAATTAAGTTCTTGATTAAGTCACCTCAAGATCATAACTAAGTCATCCTTTAAGTACAACTAAGTTCTTATTAAGTTATCTTATAATTATCAAAAAAATACAAGCTATGTTTTTATCTTAAATAGTAAATGTCTAAGATAGTACACACACGCCTCAAAAAACGCGTCATCGTTGAGGATGTCTTGCTCAGCGTTTTCTGCATAGATTTTAATGAAGTTTTTACATCCGAAGCAACCGCATTGATTACAATTCTGGTCTATGAAATGTCTTTTATAGACTCCATGTCTTATTTATTGACTTTATCATTTATAATACGCCATGATCTATTTTTTATAAAAAAATTTAAAATATTATTCCATTTGAAATGGATCAAAATGATGCTTTGTTATTGGCGGTTTGGCGTGCAGTTGCTCTTTCTGTATTTAATGGTTCAGATTTTTTTGATTGCTTTGTTTCTGTTGCCATCGGTTATATATTTTATAGCCGCAATAACTGCCCCCAACAGCAGCAATGGGGGCCAAAAATGGCAACAGTTTAAGTTCAATATTCCATGAAGACTTTGGGGCCCTTGTATCACATGGAGTTTTTATAGCTGGCATTGAATCAACTTGTTCTGGCGTTGGCGGTGTTATGTTTTCATGATGAGGTATATTCTGTAACATTAATTTTTTTTGTCTGTTCCACTCTGCTAAATTTTTTTCCTGCTTCAACACGCCCAGGATTTTTAATGGTCTCCACCTGATTCAGCGTTTTCTGCTGATTTTCTAGCTTGGTTACTTTCTCCACCTGATTCAGTGTTTTTTGGTTCTGATGATTTTCCAGCTCGTTCATTTTGAAGGGAAACAAAATCTATATGATTAAAAGTTATTAATCCCATGATCGCTGGCGATAACAATGTTCCAAATCTGTAGTATAGATCACATCCTAGAGACTCTAATGACTTGTTAAAACTGGATCTTGCGTTAAATCATACGTAAGATCTTGTTCAGAATCAATGGGAGCAAATCTACTGACTAGTTTAGTGTACAAACTAAGAACCGTTTGCCCCACACTTTTTACCATTCTCGACCCCAGCTGCGCTTCATACCTGTTATGATACTTTATAATGTCTTGTGGCGACATCTGTTGAATCTTTCAAAGCTGAATTCAGTTCCGAGGGAAATGTTTTGTTTTTCCACATGCCGCCAAAGAATACAGCCTCTCCTTTTTGGCATAATAGCTTGGTCATCAACTTGGTCATTCATAAGTTCAGGAAGGTTTAGGCTGCCTTGTAGCTGTAGGAGATCATCGCTGTTCATGTTTTTTATTAAATTATAATTATTTTATTTTAAAAAATGAGCACCGAAAAAACTATTGCCAACCTTGTATACCATTCTGCTGTTATTGGAGGGCCCAAGTGTAGGATACTCAATGCTCGGTAAAAGCTTGTTAAGAATTAAACCAGCAGATCTTGGCAAACTAGACTTTGAGGATTCAGCAAAGCTAATTGCTATCATTGCAGCTTCGGTTGCTACGAAAGATTTTCTAGTCAAGCAAGGAATAATTCCAGACAGTATAAATATGTAAATAAAAAAAATACATTTATAAAAAATGGCTTCACTCGCAATAATGATAGGCGGCGCTGTGGTGAATGCGCTTGCTTTTAGCGGAAGTAATTTCGCATTTAGTAAACTGCGGGATGACGGCGAGAGAAAAAGACATAATAAAGCTATGGAGCAACTAGCAGCTGCACAAGACGCCTATGAAAGGCAAAAACTTGAGCAGTTAAATTTTAAAAATGACACACTGAAAAGACGGGGGCATGCAGCTTCCACATTTAAAATTTGATCAAGAAATAAAACAATTTTAAATCTAGTAACAGGAAAACCGGTCCGACTTTGCCCCCACCAAAATTCGTGACTTTTAAAAAACCATCAGAAAAACAAAAAAAAAAATTTCGGTTTATTGTGGGGGGGGAAAGACCGTCGTGTATTTTGTTGCCCCAAAAATTTTGGGGGTTTAATAAAAAATGAAAAAAATCCATTATTCCGCCAAAGGATATTGGGAAAGGGCCCTCACCCGCAAATTTAAAAAACTAAGCCAAGCAGCGGGGGTCAGTGAACAAAAAGCAAAGGAATGGGTTTTCAAAACAACGATTTGGGGGAAATTTTAAATTTTCCGCACCAAGGGGGAAAACAAAAGGGAAAAAACACTTTTTGAACGCAATACCGAACACCCCCCAAACAAATGGATCTTTTGTAAAAAACCCCCTGATAAGGGGTTAAAACGAAAAAGATTTAAGTACGCACCACATCCCTTGACATTTCTTCAAGATACAAAGGGGGCAGAACCATTAACACAAAAGAGGGCTTCTGGGGTTGCTGTTTCCATACAGCTGAAATACCGCGAGGCCCCCTTTAAAATTCCCTGCCTGATTCAAATCGATAAAGGGAAAAAAAATTAAAGGGCCCAAATGAAAAATTAAAGGTTTAAAAAATAGAGTTACAAATTTGAAAGGGATTCCGGGAGTTCACAGATCACAGGGTTAGATGAAAACTTTTAAAAAACATTTTGCCGAAAGACTTTTCCTACCAGTATCACAGAGAGCAGATTTAAAAATTTTCGCAAAACAGAAAGGGTTTGAAGACTGCCCTCAAATTTTGGGGGCCAATGAATAATGAAAAAATTAAAGGCCTAAAACCCTCAAGCAATCAAAAAAAAAAACAATAAATCTGTTGAAGGGGAGTCCTTTATCCGCAAACAAATTTCCGGTTTTTGGGTTTAAAAAAAGGGACCTTTAAATTTCCCCCGGGGGGGGCAAAGGGGCCCCTCGCCCCAGGAACTGGGTCCCTTTGGGAGTGTTGCCCGTACGAAAAAAAAAAATTTTGTAAAATGAATCCCCGTGTATTTTTTAGGGGGAAAAGCACAACAAAACAACCAGTCCTAAAAGTTTTTTTGTGAAAGAAGAACTGCGATAATTCGCAAAACGTTCGCTTTAAATTAAATTTACGTAAAATATTTTGGTTTAAAAGGAAAGGGCCCAAAAAGGGGGCGAAAGAAACAAGAATGGAAAGGAAGAGCCTTGAAAATATAGGGCCCATTTAGGCGTGTATGCTATTAGGAAAAACTTTTTCGGGGATTAATCAATGCTGTAAATCCCATCACCTAAAACTCAAACCCCCAATTGGGGGAAAAAAATTCTTGAAAAATAAAAAAATTGAACTCGTCAAGCAAACATGAGAAAAGATTTAATAATTGGATGAAGCAGTTTGATCTTATAAAAAAAGTGATGAAAAATAAAAACCCCTGTTTTGGGGTTTCCTCCAGTCCCCGATTGCATTGAAAAATCCGGGGTTAACAAACACACGTTTTTTTTTGTTCTATCTAATACTTCTTTGTTACAACTGTTGTGTGATCTCATGTAGATTTAAACGCAGTTTTCTTTCATGATGAAAGTCTTTTTGCCAAAAAAAATTCTTTTTTAGTTGTTGTGTATGTTTGATGCACAACGCTGCGGATATCCCCTTTTCTTTCTTAAGTTTTCCTGGTCAAAAAACGTAATTTTTGACCTTAACCCCACATACCTTGATCACCTTTCCAGATAATTCATCCTTCATCTTTCCTAAAACCTTCTTGTTAGTAATTGAATGTAAAGGCGAATCTTTAGGATAATCGGACGTGTCATACCATCCACTCGCCCCTTTTAGCTACTTCAAATTTCCCATGTCTTTATAGATGTCTTCAGTAGGGATATCTATAACAAAACTATCTGTATCTGTGAAAGCATTTGGGACTCGGGATACGAGGGTTTAAAGTGTCATAAAGAAACTCTAACATCAAAAGCTTGATTATTCTAAAACAGTAAACCCGATAAATACAGGTTTGTCCAATTTGACTTTCTTTTTTTCATCATTAGGGCCAAAAAAGGTGATCATGAAATCTTCTGAAGCCCTGATAATTAGGTTTGAAGTTAGCTTAATTGCTTCTTTCTCTCTGGTGACCAATCTAACACTTTACGCTTGTGCGGATTCTCCATAGTCTTCCAAAAAGCTGTTGTTCATCAGCTTGAAAAAGTCTTTTTCTGAAGCATCTGTGGATTTAGTTCTGAGATCAGTGTTCTTCAGATGGTATGGTTTCATGAACTGTTCTTGATCAAAAGAAATTAACGATGGACACTTTAATTTAAACCATGCTTAAAAAAAAATTGAAAGAAGTCGTAATGACAGCAAAATTTTTTTTTCCCTCGAAGATTAGGACAATTTAGGTGCTCTCTTGGGATCCATCTTTTTTTTTCTCCAAAAGGGATGTCTTTTATGCGGGTCGGGGAGTTCATGGGATATCAATCAACTTCTAAATGAAACCACGCTGTTGACAGGCGTTAAACTGCTAAAACCCCCTTTAATCTTTTGAATATTTTCGTACCGTGTACATCTTGAAGTTGCGTAATGGAAGGTTGGCCATGCCCATCCAACAGATTGTTTGATCTAAAACTAATATTAGACCTTTTACTTGGATCATAACGTAAAAGTATTTTTTTTTGTTTTACAGAATGATGCGCGCCAATAATTCCCCAGCAAAGTTTTAAATCATGAATCATGGGCAGGTCAGACATAAATCAATCTGATCCGTAAACTTTAAGAAAGTCCCAACTCTGGGGGCAAAAAAAAATGCCAGGATCCAAAGTAAGTTTCTGCAGGTTTTTCATAATTTTAAAAGACGCCCCAACAAACATACATCGCCTTTAATGGGAGCATATTCTCCCCTTTTTCAATCTAACTTTTGCCAAGCATTTTGACTGCTGGTAAAAGAACATGATGTCCTTTCCCTCTGGATAGAAAAGAACGGCCTTTGGGGGGAAGGTGTCTTCATCAAACCTTCCCATGTTCATGTTTTCAAAAGGGGGTAAACCCCCTTTCTAACGAGAGGGGGTCAAAATTTTCTTCCGTTTTTGGGGCAGATTTTAAAGGACATAGCCAGCGACTTAATGAACCCTAGTGTGCATAGAGTGTAGAAAGACATTTATTTAAAATAAACACATGATTTTTCTGATGATGTCAATGCATGACCCCCAAAAAACATCGTTATGCTTTCATTAAAGGAGGTCTAAACCCGCAAGTTATGAAAGAAGATGGGCACTTCCATGTCTTAGGATCAAACTTTAGTTGAAGATTGCATTTGTTATGCGCCGCTCCTCTGAACTTTCCGCTAATGTGATCATGGTCTTACTGTGGGGTTTACACTCTTGGCGTTAGCTCTAAACCGCAAATCCAACAATGCGTGGCTGAGTCATACTGTTGTTGGTCTTCAGGCGCCATTATGATTTCAGATAAGTTTAGATTATTAGAACAGTCATTGCGCACTTGCTGCATGCGTTTTAAGAATGTTTCTGCAGCATCTGGTCCTCTATATAATTCTGGTTCTGAATAAACGCCATCCGACCTAACAATAATGAAGGCAAATGAACAAATCTGATGATTACCATTAAGACTGTTTTTCGAAGTTTTTGTGGCGCTGGCCCTTCATAAGGAACAATAAGCGACTCGAAGTCTGCGTAAACTACGTATGGACTTGTTTGCAGCCGTTTCCAGTTCTTAAAACTAACCTTTAGATCCAGGAGGGGGCGTAGTTAGTTCTGTATTACAGTCTACAGAACTTTTACAATGTTTTATATGTTTCACTCGCGGCTTGCACAGATGGAATTCTTGTTAAACATTTCTGCAGAATTCTTGTATGTTAGTGTTTTTTGAAGTATGCGCCAATAATCTGCTCATTGTGCGTATCAATGTTGTAATGGGGCAGCCCTGCTGGCGAAAACATTAGGAGTAAGTCCACATGACTTTTGGCTGGTTCGCCTATTGTTGGACTGTTCTTGGACACTTTAATTGGCACCAAATTTGTTTCCTCATCCATGTGTAACATTAACAGTTATTGGGTTGTTTTGTTCTTCAAACTGATCAATTTGGTCTACACTAACAGGAAAGGATATTCCATTGAAGTTAAGATCTTTGGCGTATTGCCGATAGTTAGTCACTCTCTCTGCGTGTTCGCGGACATGATGCAGCCTTGCAAGAACGCACCACATGAAACATTTGTTGTCTGAATTTTTTATGTTTACAACTGCTCTCTTTAAAGCCAACTCCCGAGGTAGTGGAATGTAAGCCCTGCCTACAATCGGCGCATACTTAGCCTGTTTTAATCTAATCTCTAGGACTTCGCCCTCTGACCAGCCAGAGCCTCTCATTTAGCTTCTTCAGCGGCCACATCAACTGTGTAAGCAGTTGGTCTGCCCAACCAGGTGTTAAGTCATTATGAGAAAGAATAGTCTGTTGTTTAGTTGAGACCCAGACTTCTAGATTTTCTTCATTTATTGTTACATAGTCGATTAAAACAGCTAACATTACTTTAACTGCGGGTCTATTGTTAGTTTGCCTGGAACTTGAGAAATTGCATGTACAACACTTGCCTGTACGTTTGTTGGGTCAATAACTTCTAAATCAATATCATTCAGTGCTCTTGATAAACCTCTCTCTCGAGCATTCCTTCAAAAAATTCGTCTTGTCCTTCATATATCTTAGCCATGCTGTCTTTCTTTCTAAGCCAACATATTTATTTAAATTAAAAAAATACAACGGCTTAATCAGAATCAATATCGACAGTCTTTTTGCGCTTGGACTCATAAACTAAAGTATAAACAACCTTTTGGTGTTGTTAATGTGAGCTGTTTAGAACAGAGTTTAATGTCTCGTTTACTTTTTTTAAGCATTCCTTTTTTATCTGCTCGGGTCTGGCTGTTGAGAAAAGTTGTCCTCGCCTTTCTTTGAAGATCAAACTTTTGTCTTTTGTAGTCATCAAAATCAGCCTGTAAACGATTAAATTCTTCATCCGTGATGTTTGAGTCAACTAGCGCTTTATTTATTGTCAGTTTAAACGAGCTAAGTTTAGCTGTTATTAGTTGAACCATAGCTGTGTGCTTTTGGAGTTTAGTTTTTTAATTTTTTCCGGCCGCACTTACAGCTAATGAACACAGGCCGAGAGCTAAAGACAAACCTCCTAGAGGTAAAAGCTGCGGGTGCGCCTATGCCCGTTGCTAAAAGACCAACACTCGTTCCTGCTGATAGAGCACTTATAGTTGATGCTCCAGTATTAACATATGTAACAGCATTAAAGGCAGCAGAATACCTTCGTTTGGTTTTGCTGTATTTTGAAAGGTCTTGCTCTAGTTTTTTTTTGCATTTGTGTAATGTTTGTTAATCTGAAGGTTTTTACTCGGGGGTTTCTATAACAGCAGAATTGCTGCTATCTCTTCTTTTGGCGGCGCTGTAGGCACATTTGGATAAACCTAAAACAGACATGCTTTTTTAAAAAAAAAAAATTTAGTATTGTATATCTTTTAATCTGTTTTTTCAATATTCAGCTGCGCATCATATATTAAAAACAAATGTACATTAAGCGGTTTATCGGCTTCTTCTTCTTTATCAATTTGAATGTTTATTACGTCTCTCACATTTCCCTCCCGTTTTCCATGTAACTGATTATCCTCCGTTGACCTTAGGTCAATCCATAAACCGTATTTTGTTGTTAAATAACATCAAGTCTTACACTGTGAAGGTGTAATCTTTAGCCACAAGGTCAATTTGTTGGATTTCTACACCTCCCCACCTCCAAACAGTTTTCTTATTTCATCAAAATGCTGATAAGGTTTAAGCCGCTAGCATAGATTTGGTTAGGACTGCCCTCAATCGAGCATTTACTTTCGTTATTTTTGGATTAAAAAACTTTTCACTTCCTCTTTGAATGGTTCTTCATCTTCACACAGCAATAAAAATACCTTAAGCGATCTTGCTGCGGCACTAAAACTAAAATTCCATATATGTCTGCCCTGCTTTTGGGATATTTGTATGTTTGAATCACTCTTTCGTAATATATTACTAATTTTGACTGATATTGTTCTCAATCAGCCTTTTGCTAAATTAGGGTTGCTAACAACGTCAAACTCTAACGAGATGTCAAAAATGCTGTACTTTGCTTCGGTGTCTGATGATTTGAAAAACCCGTTTGTATTCATTAAAAGTTAGTTCATATGACAATCTGTCTTTTAAATGCTCCTTGAAAGTATGGCGCATGCGCTTTTAACAACTCAAAATCTAAGGGAATGGAAAAGCGATTTCCAAACGCAAAATTTACAGCCACATACTTTTTGCCGTCTTTAGTATCTGCGGCACCTTTTCCCTATGTTTTAAAGTGCTTCTTCTTTTTCGATTCCTTGAAACGCAAAGTCAGCCCTTTCCATTCCCAGTTAGCCATAGATCAGAATAGGTTAAAAATAATGTCTGCATTGTGTAAGAAAAATATTTTTTTGCCCCTCAAGTTTTATAGAAATTTTCTTAACGTTTGGCCCCCCCAGATTCTGTACAAACTGTCCTGTTTGGTCTTTTGTTGAAACGGCGCTATTTTGAAAGTAAGACGTGCAGAGCCTGGCACAATCACGTCATTTGCCCCTTGGTCTGGAAATTTGACAGTAAGAATTGATCTGCACCCAATAGTAGATGGATTATTTGGAAAGTAATAGTCCGCTTTTTTCCCCTTCACCCCAAAAGGGTTCTTCAGTCTTCTAGCGGGTCAAGAATCAAGCCATGTGCTTGTGACTTTTTTTTATAAACAAAATAAAAAATTAATTAATTTAATTAAAACCATGGCAGGCTTGAAGATGCAGAAAAATTATGATGTTTTTTGATCTGGAGACGACATGAGTGAAATGATCCCTTTGACCAAGCATCGCTCAACGCTCTCAATGCGGCGTGAATTAACAGAAAGTACGGCCGGGAGCATTTTCAAAAGTTTAGGTCAAAAACCCTCCCGAATTTATAGACCCAAAGATTTTGAATTAGAAGATGGCCATTTGTTTGTGAAAAAACGACCAAGGACAACTTGTTCGGTTTACAACTAAACCAGCCCCATCAAATTTTTTTAGCCAAGAGTACAATTATACAAAGACCAGTGTGAAAGATCAAAATCCCCTTGGTCTTGTAGACCGAAATTAAGGCGGGGGCAGTTTCAAAACTTCAAAACACACTGCAGGAACTCCCAACAGCTAACCAAATACAAAAAAAGGAACTTGAAGAATTAAATCAATCGGCAGATGAAATAATAAATGCAATAAAAGCAGAAACCAGTTTTTCAGAAGAAACACATTAAAGACTATACACGACTCGCCGCTACCCATGCGAGAAATAGCGGCCCTTTGATCATGCTTTAAGAACCAATTAGGGGCGAATTAACAAACATTTAGCAAAACTAGGTGAACTAGATGAGCATATAAAAGAGAAAAAAAAAAAACTCGTTGAGGCTGATGACGCCAACTTAGGGCATGAAAATTAAAGAAAGAATAACCCAAAAAACTAAAAGATCTTGAACAAGAGAGATCGGCAAGACTAGAAGCGCTGACTACTAACCGAGACCAAATTTACGAACTCAAGTGAATAGAATAAGAGAAACTATCGAAAAAATTTTATATGAAGACACGACACTAGCAGAAAGAATAAGAACACTGTTTAGAGAGCATGGAGTCACATTAGCAAGCGTTATAACAGCCTTAGTTTTGCAATAAGTACACTGGTGTTGGCTATTACAGGCGGCGGTGGCCAAAATTCAGTACCTCCGCCGCCATCGCCTCCACCTGATAAATCATGGGTTAAAAAAACCCGCTTGATCATCTTGCGAGTTTATTAAAAAAATTAGCTGGTAAAGCTATAGACTCTTTACCGGGTATATTAGGGGGGATTGTTAGCTGGCTTTTGTCTACTGCAAAACAAAGTAGTTTTGGCTTATGGCCGAGCACTTATGGACATTAGTTCTCGTATAGTGGGTTACTATTTTGTAAGATAAAGACCAAGTAATCCTATGCCAGTTAATCCAAGAACAAGCGCTGTCTTTTCATATTCATGGTCATCGCGAACAGAGTCCGCGAGCTTTGCTGAGTCTTCAATGACTTTGGGGGTTTGGACTTCGGGGATTGGATGACTTAATCTTGGATGTTCTTTTATTGTTTTAATATTTCTGGCTCAGAATTTATGCGTTTTTTTTCCCCAAACCTTCTGTTCATTGCCTGCTATAAGAATTTCATTATTATAGTTTATTATTGTACCTATCTGGAGCCTGAGGTCAGAAGGCAGCATGTATAAACCAGTGCCAACAGCAAAGTCTACTTTCGATCTTTCGTATTGTAAAACATGTTTGGTACCTTTGAATACTTTAAGGTAAATCAACTGGGAGAATTAATGGCGTCCTCTAAATTTTGCTAAGTATTGTTTTTTTTTGCGTCAAAGCCATAGAAGGATCAGTTATGCTCGATCTTGCCTGTGCTTGCGAACCTAGCAAACACCAAACGTAAGTACGAATAGAGTCGTTTATTCGTTCTATTTCCCCCTCTGTTAGGCCCTTTAGAAGTGTCTAAATAAATGTTGTCCATGCTGGTTTTTTTGCTCTTGCTGTAGGGACCCCGGGGTCAACAGTTGTGCCAAAAAAGAAAGATTTGAAAGGGGATGCCAGTCATAGTTAACTTTCTGTGCGTGCCCCCAAAATAAGGTCGCCTAGGCCATGATTATGATCCCCAAATTTTGTCTAAAGCCTGCTTGATGTTAATATTGAATTCGTTACAGATCCTTTCAAAAGCCCTTTATGTCTATTCTGTTGCTGGGTGATTAAATGGTTTGTCATTTGGTAATGGCGCTTGCAGTTCATCAAAATCGTCTGAAGGTGTAAAAAAATGAAATCTGTACACTGACCCACCAAAGATCATGGTGATTTAAATGATCAGCATACGACACTCCACACCCAGTTGATGCGCAAAACACAGCAAAGTTTAACTGGTTCTGATAAAACTCATCGGATGACTAAACCACGCTTTCCTTGATGCGGTCGTTTTTTAATAGGGGGGTTAAGATAGCTCTTCAATGGAGTAAATCACCCTTTTTATGAAAAGAGGCAGTCTGGGTCACAGCAATGTCGAGGGTGTCAGTTGCTATATTTTTAAGATTGTATGCGGCCCAACAGGGAAAATTTTGCGCCAGTATATTTGAATGCGCTCATTTTAATTTGTTTTAAAAAATGTTTTTAACAATAACAACCCAAGACCGCCCTTCGTTTTAGAACATGCTATTTATAACGAATGCGGAGCCAAAACGGTCGCGCTCCATGAAATATTTTACAAAGGGCGTATGGTTTAATATAAGCGAATCCAGAAGAATAATGCAGTTCTAAAAGTTAAAAAGAAGGGAAGGTAGTTAGCCGGGTTTAAACCCTACCTGATGGTTATTACGGGTTTTTGTTCGCTAAAGAAGCAATTTAGTAAATTTCGACATTACTCTCAAACTTAACAATGCAAAATCTAAAAACAATGTTAACATTCAAACCTGAAGAAGAAGTACACATTACCTTTTTGATGTAGAGCTAGCTAAAATGTTAGGCTTTGCAGATGACAATCATAGATTAGAGTTGTGCCAGACAAAACTACTTATGAGGAGAAAAACCCGCTCGATCTTGCATTACATTCATTACTCTATGTTCATTTGGATGGGGCTAAGCACTGATGAAAAATTATATATGGAAGGCCCTCAACTGTTTTAAGAGCTCTTCCGTCAGGAAAGCTGCATATTGCGATTAGAAATTATACAATTCCCTAATTTTACAGTTTTTAAAAAATTAGTTTGTGGAGGGTCGGATCATTTAATATAAAAATCAAAGACAAAAAAGGGGAAAGTCGTAAAAAGTGATAAAACCCGCACATTGTTTTGGAAATAAAATAATAAGTTGTACTAAAAAATGTGCGTGGGGCCCGAAGAATCGGGAGTTACATTAGCGCCTGTGAGGTGTATAACTTTAGAATTAAAAGACCTTGCAGACGTTGCGGACTTTTAACAGAACGGTGAGATAGGCCCCTTTTTATGGTTTTTTTAGTACACTAAAGATGGTGATTAAAACGCAAAGAGGTTGGCGACAGCAAAAAGTTTCCTAAACTAGAACAGCTGCGCAATCTAGAAGCAAATAATGTTGGTCAGTATGAATATAAAATAGTTCGAAAAAACCTGACCTCAAATGGCACTTAGAACCATATTTAGAATGGGAAATAAAATTTGAATTCATAAGCCCATTTACATATTTTAGCCGTCAAAAAAGTTTCAGAAAAGCATTCAACTCTGGCCCTTTACATGTAAGTCTTATGCCGGACGACAATAGTCGGAAAGAAATTGAAATAACGCCGTATGGGAAAAAGCAGTACATCCTCCATAGAAAAGAAACAGTTTTGAAAGATGCTTCTACAAAATTACAGTTCATTCCGCAAATGAAATTAGGAGACACGTTCACAATGATATTTGAAATTTCTGTCTTAAAAGATAAGGAGAGGGATGGGGTTGTGGGCGTTAGTGACGTCCTTCTAAAGGGAATTCTAATTAGCTGGCAAAACTTAGACGTTGAAAAACTTAAAGTTACCGTCGTCATTCTTCACAATGGCGAGGATATTAAGGTCATAACAACAAGCAACAAAATCAATATTAGTCTAAATAGAAACAATCTTACAGAACTGAATTGGATTAATCTTACACATTTAGGCCTCGTAGGGTTTTATTATACTGAACAAGTTTTGACAGAGAGTATGATAAAAATAATAACTGGATTAGATTAAATTCTGCTATAAAACTATGGAGCAGTTAAACTTTATGACAAAAACTCCTCATTGCTCATTGATTTGTGGGCAAACTGGTTGTGGAAAAACAATATTTATCCTCGACCTGTTACAAACAGTTTATCGTTATAATTTTAATCATATTGTGATTTTCTGCCCAACACTTAAATGGAACAAAGCATATCATGATAGAAGGTTTATATGGGCAGATGATGACATATATTTAGTTAATCCTAGCAATAAACTGAGTGAGTGTTTAGAACAGTTTTATAGACTGTTTGAAGGAACGCAAACACTATTTATTATAGATGACTGTTCGGCAGAAAGAGACATAGTTAAAAAAAGAAATACTTTGTCAAAACTGGCTTTCAGTGGAAGACATGCTGGGATAAGTGTGTGGATTTTATGCCAGAAATATAACTCGGTTTTAAAAGACTTTAGAGAACAGTTAAAGACTGTAGTTTATTTCACATGAAAGACAGAGACTCATTTGAAGAATGTTTGCGCGAAAATGATGTTATTGAAAATGATCAGGAAAAACATAGGATTAAACAAAAACTGAAATCTGAAAAGTTTAGTAAATTAGTATTAAAAAACGGATAACCCTGCACAGTATGTTTGTTTGTAGATAATCGTTATTTTTGGTTATTGAAGTCTTACTTGTCAGAGAACAGTAATATGCTAATTTTAGGTCACTTTTGCCCAAAAACTTGGTGGAGGAGCAAGTGGCCCAGAACAGACATTTCCCTGTTCTCTCACGCTCACTCAAACACACCCCTCCACCATTCTTTCTCTCCCACCCGTCAACTCCACTCTCCTTCTCCCCCCGACATCTCCCGAGCACACAGGGAAGGGGAGAGCAGAGACGGTCGGCCCGAATCTCTGGTGGTTAAGCTCATCCAGCGGAAAAAGCAGATGACTGTGATTACAGACCGTGGCTTTAGAGAAAGATTGAAAGTAAAAGGTGTCAAGGTATCTAAAGACTTGACCAGAGAACAGGCCAGCATCGTGGCAGAAGCGAGAAAAGAGGGGAAAGTGGCCTTTTCTCTTTATGAGAGCAAAATTCAGAAAAAGAGGAGGCTAGTTTCCGCCAAGGACACAGACAAACATAGCACAGGACACACAACACACGCCCACACACTTCTGCGTGCGCACATACTTCTGTGTGTCTTGTCCTATGCTGTGTTTGTCTGTGTCCTTGGCGGAAACTAACCCCCTCTCTTTCTAAATTTTGCTTCATTTTCCGCCCCTCAGTCACTCCGTTTTGAAACTTAATTTTCGTGTAGCCCAGGAGAGAGAGAGAGAGAGAGAGAGAGAGAGAGAGAGAGAGAGAGAGAGAGAGAGAAGAGAGAGAGAGACAGACAGACAGACAGACAGAGAGCATGCGCATTAGAGCGCACGCACGTGTGTGTGTGTGTGTGTGTGTGTGTGTGTGGCACACGCTTGTGCTATCCACATACCAATCGCATTGAAAGCTGTCAAGTGTGCACATCAGTGTCAGTTAAACCTTATCTCTCAATTTCAAAATTGGCTATAAAATGTGGGCTGAAGAAGAATCAACTGTAATTTGGACTCGATTTGACTGACATGTTTTAAGCCCCTCCTCTCCAACTCCCTGCCCCGCTCTCCCTCCTCCTCCCTCCCCAGTTCGGAAATGGCCCTGCTTCAGTGTGAGCCTCAGCCTCTGTCTACCAATCGCAAGGAAGTTAACAAAATTGGACGAATCACGCAGCCCGATGCATGAAAGAAGATTTAAATGTGACACTCACAGCTGAAGTTTTAGCCACACGGAATCTAATTCAGCATATTCTCGTTCTCGCGCTGGTGACCTACTCGTTTTTGAGTGAACCAGTGTTTTAGGAAGAAGAAGAAGAAGAAGAAGAAGAAGAAAACCCACTTCTTCTTCGAAACGAAAAAGAAAAACGGTGTCATAAGTGGCAGCGATGAAATCTCTCGGAATCAAGCTCAGCCACTACTCTTGTGTTAACTTCCTCTGATTGGTCGCTGGATATAGTGGCATTCTCACTTCCGTTGGACGGACCCACGTGAGCGCGGCTCTGCTCCGGTACAGATAGTTCGCAATTCACCGCCGCTCGCTTCACCACTTAACAATTACCGATACTGGCCCAGTGAATAATTTATAAGCATTAACCGTCGCAGAGTGTTTTTTTTATTTCGCTTTCCACGTAGTTTAGTCTGCTGAGTATAAATGCGTTTTCAGTCACTCTGTCAAGTTTGTACAACAGTCTGGCGTTAAAAAAAAAAAAAATAAAAAAAAAAAAAAAATATATATTATATATATATATATATAGATTAGTGTGGTTAAAATACCCAAAATGATTTTGATAGTGCTCGACCCCTTGGGGAGCAACATTTGTTAAAATAGGTTTTTTAAAATAGAATCTACAAATTTGTTTCGAGCGCGTTGCGCTGTCATCAGGATGGTTTTTGGTTTGCCCACCGCCGATGTTATATAGCGTGTGGGCTCCCTTTTGCGGTTGTTTGCACGTGCGGGTTGGCTGCACGTGTTTTTGGGGGGCTTTCAGGCTTTTGTTTGGGGTGTATTCACTAACAACGATTTCCATTTATGCCTGCAGTTGTTTACTATTTCTGTTTTGGTGTTTAAAGTTGCTAAGTGTGGTTTGCATAGTATTAACCATTTTTCAGTTAAACATAGGTTGCACCTTTTTGAAACATTGCTGTATGGTGATGCTCTTTTTATGATTTTCCAGGATATATTGTAGCTTGTTTTTGCGTCTTTAAGTTTCCAGATATATTTGCTCAGTTCTGTTTGGTTTTTATATCTTTCTTTATTAAATGACTGTTTGTGGTTTGCATATCTGGTTTTGAAGTGGTTTTCAGTGATCCCTATGTATGTTTCTTTTTCATTTTCTGATGTCACAGTGGCTTGGTATACAATGTTGTTGTGAAGGCATTTATTGCTCAGGGGGCACTGCTCTTTTTTGATGCAATTGCAAGATTTCCTTTCTTCACCCTTTTTTGCTGTGTTGGTTTTCATTTTATTAGATGCGTCAATTTAATTTTTGAGGTTGGGCATGCATGAATACTACAAAATGGAACCAAAAGAATACTCCCACCTTCTTGACAAAAATATTCAGAAAAACTACAAAAAAGCCGATAAAAATACACTTGACAATATCCGCACTAAAGAAAAAGAACTTGCACATCGCATGGACCTAAGTTACAGGGTAGAAGCGACAGCAACAAAAGAAGCGTTCATAACACTCAAGGACCACAAGCCTAACTTTCACAACAACCCAACATGTAGAGTAATAAACCCCAAAACAGAAATAGTAAACAACTGCAGGCATAAATAGAAATCGTTGTTAGTGAATACACCCAAAACAAAAACCTGAAAGCCCCCAAAAAACACGTGCAGCCAACCCGCACGTGCAAACAACCGCAAACGGGAGCCCACACGCTATATAACATCGGCGGTGGGCAAACCAAAAACCATCCTGATGACAGCGCAACGCGCTCGAAACAAATTTGTAGATTCTATTTTAAAAAACCTATTTTAACAATATATATATACTGCTGAACAATTAAACAGTGGGAGAAAACAAGTACAAGTTAACCATTCTTCAGTCATTACAGCAATGACTTGACAAAGATTTGAATTTATATTTTAAAAAATTTAAAAAAAAAAATGGGGGGAATATATTATAAATATGAGAAACCCTTCACTAGCTGCCTGAGGAAACCATTGTACTCTCCTTCAAAGACAGATCTATTTGTATTGCCTACTCCTAGGCCTTTCGTCCGCTGGATCTGACTCATCAGGGAGACACGGCTGATTGTGTCTGTGCTCTTGGTGTCAAATAGAGACACACCAAAGTCCATAATTCTGTGGTGTTCTCATCACCAAGGGTTCAAAAAAGAATCCAACAGCAGCACCCCCAAAGCAGCCAGCGAAGGGTAGTAAATGGAACAAAAGGAAAGCGTGGAGAGGAAAAAAGTTGCTGAAAAACTAAAAGCATTATGCAAACAGTATAAAATGTAGGGGACAATCTTTGAGCCTATGCTTGAGGATCCATTCAAGGATGCAAGGGAGATCAAAAGATATGGAACAGTGTGAGTGGTCAGCTCTGCTGTTCAATAACCCAAGCATTGTGAGGGGCTAAGAATTGTACAGAACAACCTTTACTTGGATCTCCTAAGAGATGCAATCTCCCACCAATTGACCAAACATTATACTGCTGAACAATTAAACAGTGGGAGAAAACACACACGAAGTGGTTGCGTGCACGACCAGTCGTGCGATAATATCGTGCCAATATCCGGACTGAGTTGAGAGTCGTATTATCGCAGGACTAGTCGTGCACCCAACACCAGCCCACAATGGATCTTTTTAAACGGACTTAAATATGAGTGAATATGGCACATGATAAAATCACTGAGGTTATATTATTCAGATCTACATGCTGTATTGCATGCACATTCTCTCTCTCTCTCTCTCTCTCTCTCTCTCTCTCTTACATTGGTTACCAGCTAGCGATTATTTCTTTTTGTTGAGGAGGGGGGGGGGGGAGGTGGAAGAAGGGGGAGTGCTGTGTCTTTAATTCTGGATGTACTGTGTGTGTGTGTGTGTGTGTGTGTGTGTGTGAGAGAGAGAAGAGAGAGAGAGAGAGAGAGAGAGAGAGAGAGAGTGAGAGAGATTTTCATTGCCACTGTCTTTTCACAGCCCAGTGCCCCAGAGCCAAGGGGGACAATTTACAACCAACGAGAGAGAGAGAGAGAGAGAGAGAGAGAGAGAGAGAGAGATGGCGACCGATTCCGGGTCGGAAACAGATGCTGATAAACTTCAAATAGCCGATGCTTTTTTTAGCTGATGGGTGAATAGAAGGTCCCCCTCCATCTCTACTTCTTCTCCCCCCCTCCCTCCCGCGCCCCTTCCACCTGTCCTCTCCTTCATTCCTCCTTTCCCTGGTCTTATCGGCATTGTGAAACACCGCCCAACCTGGCCAGAACATTGCGCCAGAGCTGAATTCGGCGGATCACAGACTGTTATGACTGGAATCGTGTCGGCGAATGAGCCTCTCGGTGTTGCGATGTACTGAAAAGTACGCAAAAGAAACGCTAAAAATTATAAAAAAAAAGAGTAAATTTGTGTCTCGTTTTTGAACGGGAAATGGTAACGACCGTATTAAGCATTCACAAAGGTTCATAAGATTAATGTCTTTGCAATATAAGTTTAACACACACACACACACACACACACACACAAAGTGAATTACTCATTCATCCAATGGCAGCGATCTCGAAAGAAGTAATAAATGTCTTACTGACAAACACTTGAATCTGTCTTTTGAAAAGAAAAGTTACTTAAACAACAACCAGATCTTTGTATTACTGCGCTGACGGTTGAAATTTCCTTGTTGTAACCGTCAGTCTAAAATATAAAAAGGACAACATTATGAATCGTTGAGAGAAAACAGAATGTGCAGATATTGCTATATGAATAAAGCATCTGTTGAACTCTAATTCTGAGTATGAACGCCAAAAATTTATGACCCTGCCTCATCAGTTTCTTCCAAAACGACACCTGAACGTATGTTCAATGTCTGACCATCAGTTTCTTCCAAAACGACACCTGAACGTATGTTCAATGTCTGACCATCAGTTTCTTCCAAAACGACACCTGAACGTATGTTCAATGTCTAACCTTCGTAATTAGTAACGTAGCTCTTCAAGAACATTTCTGCTGAATGTATGTAAGTCCGTGAAATAAGTCATTTACTCTAACTAGCAATAATTGCTGAGAGTTACCACCTTGCTTTGTACAACATTGTGCTGAATTTAGTAACTTCTTCATCCATGTAATTTGTGTGACTATTTTAATTATCTTTAACTCTTACCATTTCGGAAATTCTGTTGTTGTTGTTTTGTGTGTGTGTGTGTGTGTGTGTGTGTGTGTGTGTGTGTGTGTGTGTGTGAGTGTGAGTGTTTATAACAGGACTGGCTAATGACGGTTTACTGATCGTAAAAGAACTATGTATGAAAATATTTCATCTTATATGTCAAAATGTAAATAACTACCTTTACATTTCAATTTGTTGAGAAATCTGCAGAATCTGTTCACAGAGAATGTTTATGATTTGGGAACAGTAACAATGAAAAAATTCAGAGGGCGTGGCATCAGATGTACACATTTGGTTTCAAGGAGTGAACTGGTATTACAGAATTAAAGATCATGGCGTGAACCATTTGTCCATTGTTGTTATCCTCATTGCTCATAAATCGCAGTTCGTTTCACACAACTAACTGGCAACAAGAGCTGTAAGTTAGTGGAACGGATCATTTGGCCATTGTTGTTATCCTCACTGTAAATAAATCACATCTGGTTTCCACAAACGATCTGGCAACATGACAAGAGCTATAAGTTAGTGGAACGGGTCGTTTGGCCATTGTTTTTATCCTCACTGTCCGTTCTTCAGTGGAAAAAAAAAAAACACAAAAAGCCTAATTTCCATTTTAACCACAACAGTCATCACCATGAGTTTGAATATAATGATTTTTTTTCTACTCTCGACGACTGTCAGCGTACCACTCTCTCTAACAATTTTAGTTTGATTTTAATCGAAGAGGAAAGGTTGTAATTACATTTTCGCGCATGCCTGCATCTGTGAACGTGTGTGCAAGCATGGTCAAGTCAGTCAATGTGGCCATTACATCCATCAAAAACCACTGTGCTGCAACTGATGTGGTAGGACTAGCGCCAGAATCCATCACCATGAAGACGTAGCAGGTTTTGTTCTTCTGACAACATCGAAAGACCATACTGGTGCGTTCAATAATATTCCTGCTGCTGCTGGGGGGAACCCGCGGTAATAATGTTGACAAAGATGAGAACTGTCAACAGGAAGGGTAAAACACCATGCTGTTACAGCAATTACTGAAATGATGATCACTGAATAAAATGGACGAAGAATAGCCGAACAAATGCGTTAAACGGTTCATGCTCAAGATAAACGGGTGGTTTCACTGATTCCAACATAGAATCCACACATACTACGTGTGCGCGTTTCCGCGCACGCTCATACAAACTCACAAGAGTGAAAGAGGTAGAAAAGAGAGAGAGAGAGAAGAGAGAAGAGAGAGAAGAGAGAGAGAGAGAGAGAGAGAGAGAGAGGGGGGGGGGGGGCGAGAAAAGGGATCTGGGAGGGCAGAGGGTTATCAGAGAAGAGAGGAGAGAGAGTAGAGAGAGAGAGAGAGAGAGAGAGAGAGAGAGAGAGAGAGAGAGAGAAAGAGAGACTGATACCAGACCGGAAAGTTTACTTGTGTACAGACCATAGCCTAACCCCTCATGAAGAAATAGAAGTGTATATCTATATGTATAAAAATAATCAGTTCTAACAAGAAAAGCACAATTATATTATTGCCAGTACATTTTCACTATGCATTCAAGAGTATGAGCGTGTGTGTGTGTGTGTGTGTGTGTGTGTGTGTGTGTGTGTGTGTGTTGTGCGTGCGTGCGTGCGTGCGTGCGTGCGTGCGTGTGTGTGTGTGTGTGTGTTTTGAGACAGAGAGGGAGAGATTCAGGGGGGAGAGACCGAACAAGAGAGAGAGAGAGAGAGAGAGAGAGAGAGAGAGAGAGAGAGAGAGAGAGAGAGAGAGAGAGAGAGAGAGAAGGGTGTCGTTTCAATGACCGTCAATAACGAACAAAACACTCCGCGTTGGGCTCTTTCAGCGGCCTGCGGGTGGCTGCGTTTACTCGCCCTACCTCGATACGATGAAACATAGGTCTAGGAAAGAAATAAAAACATAAAAAGAAAGAAGGAAAGAAAGAAAGAGAAGAGAAGAAAAGGCAGTGCTTGCCGTCCGTGTGCTGGGGCTTTTCATTCCTTTGAAAGCAGAGAGCTGTGAGTAAACCAAGAGAGTAGTGTAGAGTTCTACCAACTCTGGCTGAAGACTTAGAGCTGTAACCGCTTCACCTCAGAAAAAAACCTTATCCTACCACCCATGTCAAAGGAGCACAGCCAACACAGACAGACAGCGGTGTCTGACACATTGATAGGTGTGCCACGCCCTTTCAAAAGAAAGCTAACGGTGTCTCATTGAAGAGTAGTTTCCTCAGCAGCATTATGGGGTGAATTTTACTTGGTCGGTGGGACCACGTAGAAATTGTAGTTGTGGTACGCTTGCTGTACACTTGGTCAATTACAATGTTTGGATTAATACCGATCGTCTTATGGATAATCAAAAAGCACACACACCACACACACACAGCACGCACACACACAGCACACACCCCCCAGCAGCACCTGCACAACAACCACACACACACACACACACACACACACACACACACACACACACACACACACACACACACAGTTGGCTACGGACTAACATAAAGCTTCTTGCTGCAACACTACTGTACGGTCCTGCTTTGTCTGAGAAAGGCGTCGATCCCTTCAAAATTAAAAACACACAAAGGAAAGGAAAAGTGTTGTACGCTTGCGCTCCATACTGAGCTGTACCAGCGCTCTTCGTGCAGACCGTCATGGACTGGAATGAACTGAACGAGCAAGTCATCCAGGCAGGCTCTGTGGCAGCGTTCTCTGCAGCAATCAGCAGAGACACGATGTTGCCATCCTTGCACTAAGTTGCAACCAAAATGGTTTTAACCGTACAGGTCAATATTGGAACAAGATAGCCTTGGTGGATGCAGCGCCGCAACAGGGTCCCATTGAGCTGAACTCGGGGACGGCCGTTGGGGCATCAGTTTCATTGGGTCGGAACGTTTTTAAAAAGGAAATACACCAAAACTTTAAGTTTTTATTTACCTGAAGAGGGATACTCTCTCTTTTCCGTTGCTATCTATAACCTAGGAAGGTTCCAGCAACGTACAAGTCCTGATCCTGATCCTGAAGTGTACAACGCTGAATGTTGATATGATAAATCACGCAGAGCACGTGATAATCGTCTACTGTTGCGACTGTCCGTGAAGATCGATAGTGCAGGAGCGCAACGCAACCCCCACCCCACCCCCACCCCCCAGAAACTGGTTTTTGGTTAAGACATCAGTCACCACAGCAGTCGGCTGACCGACTTCGATCGGTGCTGTTGTTGATACAGCAATTTTTGGTGGTGGTGTAACTCCCATTGCTGGGAGAGACTTTGCGGGGCGATGTTAGCTTTTTCAGGTCATCATCGATTGGGAAGCACGCAAGAGCACGCACTTTCCGGCGGAGACTGCTGAGGATTATAACAGAATAATGTGACAGAATGACAAAGGGCCTGCACGACATTCTTCGCGGCTTGGTGGCGGTGAAACCATGGTGAAAAGGATAGAAAAACATCACATCACTGTCATAGCTTTCTCTCTAGCTGTGTCACACACAGACGCAAACACAGATACACGCACGCACACGTGTACCACACACACACACACACACACACACACCACACACACACACACACACACACACACACACACACACACATTCTGTCTCTCTCACGCACAAAGAGAGGGAGAGAGGGTGGGAGAGAGAGAGAGACAGTCAGACAGACAAGACAGAGAAGGGATAAAAGAGGGAAGCAAGTACGCACGCACACACATACATTTACACAAACACACACACACATACTGTGGCCATGGCAGGGAAGAATGAGAGAAGACCCGCGGTCGGCGCGCGCGCGCGCACATATGTGTGTGTGTGTGTGTGTGTGTGTGTGTGTGTGTGTGTGTGTGTGTGTGTGAGTGTGTGTGTGCATCCATGCGTCTCTCCCATCCATCCACCCTATCTCTCTCTGTCTGTTACCTATTCCACGAGCCAGTGTATGCAATATATATATATATATATATATATATATATATATATATATATATATATATATATATAATGTGTGTGTGTGTGTGTGTGTGTGTGTGTGTGTGTGTGTGTGTTCGTGTGTGTGTGTCTGTGTGTGAGCGGGAGAGTGAATGTGTGGTGTGTGTGTGCGTGTGCGTGTGCGTGCGTGCGCGCGCGCGCGTGCGTGCGTGCGTGGTGGTGTGTGTGTGTGTGTGTTGTGTTTACGAGAGTGCGTGCGTGCGTGGGTATGTGTGTGCGCGCGCGCACGCGCGCGCGCGTGTGTGCATGTATGTGTATGAGTGTGAGAGTGAATGAGTGTGTGTGTTTACGAGAGTGCGTGCGTGCGTGGTTATGTGTGCACGTGCGCCCACGTGTGTGTGTGTGTGTGTGTGTGTGTGTGTGTGTGTGTGTGTGTGTGTGGTGTGTGTGTACGCGCGCGCGTGCATGTGTGTGTGTGTGTGTGTGTGCGTGCGCGCGCGTGCATTCATGCAGGTATGCTTTTGTCTTTCTCTCTCTGGAGCAAATGTCCACGATCCAGTAGGTACAAAATCTGTATTGCGCCGCGCGCCAGAGAGAGAGGGGAGAGAGAGAGAGAGAGAGAGAGAGAGAGAGAGAGAGAGAGAGAGAGAGAGAGAGAGAGGGAGGGGGGTAACACGACAGTAACGCAGTGGCAGTAAAGGCAGAAGAAAGAGGGCGAGTGAAGAAGTGGAACTGAGGGGAAGAAGTACGCAATGACAGGCGTAAGGGCAGTGCGGCAGCCCTCCAGAACGTCCGCCATGATCAGCAGCAGCATAACAGACCATTCTCTGTTCCTGCGCGGGGGGGGGGGGGGGGGGGGGGGGGGGGGGGCTGCTGCGTTGCGCCTGCTCTGAAACACTCTGCATTCTTTTGTCCTCCCCACCCCCTTCCCCTCGCCTCCGGAACTCACGTCATAAAAGCTGCATGCAGAAGTGGGCCAGGTAAGGCGATACCAGGAAAAGACAGGGCTCTGCTGTATGCACTCTCCGCTGCATTCCCTTTGAAGGCATGACTTCTTCAGCTGGGCGCGGGCGTGAATAATACAGATGCCGGCACTGAAGCTCGGTCGGCTACGCATCACCCGCAGCTGTTTACATCAACGCTCTCCATCTTCGCCACTGCTACCACCACCACCATCATCGTCATCACAATGCCCTCATTCACCCTCCCTGAGGTCAGGGGGTGGTTGGGGGGGGGGGGGGGGGGGGGGGATTGCAGGAGAAACAAAGAAGAAAGCTGTTCGGTTTTTACACTTTCAAGGCCGCCCCGCCCCCATGGATGTCGAGCAAAGACTGTACACCTCCGTAGGGCGAAGTATCTTTGTCGGAGGTAAGGTAATACTGCTTACAGCCCAGCCGACCGCAAAGGGCTGTCTCAGCGTGGGAATGTCGGAGGCTCTTTCAGTACATAAAGGCAGTGCGCTCTGGAAGTTCTGTACTGGGACCTTCCTCTTTTCTCTCTGTGTCTTTGATGCCGTCTCCCTCTGGTTGTCTGCCCTTTGTGGACCATTCTCCTGTCTTTGGTCTGAAAACCCTTCCACTCTCTTATTTCTGGTTACAAATCATTAAATGCCAGGCTTTTTTGTCCTTTTTATGAGCGGGGGGGGGGGGGGGGGGGGGGGGTGTCTTCTTTTTCTTCTTCCTCTTCTTCTCTCGTGGCAAATATATGGCTGAAAATTGTGCACACTGACCGGAGTGGACATTGTCCATTCTGCAACGTGTGACATTTTCAATGCATCTTTGTGTGTTACGTTCAATTCAATTGTTATTATTTCTTATGTGTTTATTCTAACAATTTGTCTGAAGTCTGGAATGGCACTTTGAGCCCGGCTAGTCTTACCGCCGAAAGGAGGTCGACAGTTAAGCTGTTGTTGTTGTTGTTGTGGTCGTACCCTGGCTAAAAGACTCCAGAGATCATCCGAACAGCCGAAGCATTTGAACACTATGGCACAAACGCATCAGCTGGGGATGAGAACATTACGTGTGTAACCGTTTTTTATTACCCCGCCTACATGGGCAGCCACACTCCGACTTCGGGGGACAGTTAAGCTGTCATATCATACATTGCTTCGGCTGTCATATCATACATTGCTTCGGCTGTCATATCATACATTGCTTCGGCTGCGTGTTTCTATATTATAATTTCAGGATGTACTCTTTCTTCATAATATTCGGAATACATGTGACCTTTTTTCACCTTGAGCTTGACAGCCCTGAAAAGGCCATGTGTGGTCGGCTGGGCTATATTAACAAAACATATACACAAAACCCACGGCTCGAGGTCAAAGCTCTCATGAGTGTCATCCATTACCACGGACTTATATTCTCAGGCCAGTGGGATCGAAAGGACCCACCACTGTCCCACTTCTGTTTGTGCTCTATGCAAAATTGGAATGAGCTATTTGTAAACACAATACAGCAGTCAAGCCGATGCTATGTAAACTTGCATTTTGGCGACACGCCTTGTTCCACTGCTCCCTTTTAATTTCTATGAGGCCAGCAGGACAGACATGTCGCGCGACATAAGACGCATAACTGATTTAAAGCAATAGCTATTCTGAAGCTCGCTCTGTGCTGTCTGCATTATCTGGGGAGCAGTTTCCATGCCTATTTCATGTCTGTTGTGTGTGACGTCTGAAGACTTACTGTCGACAACTGACTACAAGTCTGTGCAGTATTCTGTACTAAGATTTGGTTTTGGACGCTGTTCTGTGTGATCATTGATCTTTTGGTCTATTTTGAACCAGTTTCGTTATGACAGACGATAAAACACCCGCGGCAAATGCCAGATTTGACCTAACGGACTGTATTACCAACAACGCGGCAGGCGCGCGCGCGCACATACACACACACAAACAGAGAGAGAGAGAGAGAGAGAGAGAGAGAGAGAGAGGAGAGAGAGAGAGAGAGAGAGGAGAGAGACCCAGCTGCTCTTCCTTTCGGTTGCCGTTCCTTCCTTTTTGGATGGAAAAAAGGAAAAGATGACACCACTGCCCACACAAGGTCATGCATTCCAGATTAGGAGAGTCTTCCTGTTTCCTGACGTAAGTTCCCATTTCCAGTTGGTCTGGAAACACGGTACCGGTCAGCACGAAGCTGACTGGCCTGCCCAATGCTTACAGCCGGGGTCAGCTTGTGACCAGAGAGGTGTGTGTGTGTGTGTGTATGATTTAAACAAGACACTTTAACACTGGGAGGCACGTGAATCACTGTGTGTGTGTGCTTTAAACAAGACACTTTAACACTGGGAGGCACGTGAATCACTGTGTGTGAGTGCTTTAAACGAGACACTTTAACACTGGGAGGCACGTGAATCACTGTGTGTGCGTGTGCTTTAAAACAAGACACTTTAACACTTGGAGGCACGTGAACGGCTGTGTGAATGCCTTAAACAAGGCAGACTGACACTTAGAGGCAGATACAGAGCTCACCAGATCAATAGGAAGTGGTGAGTGCCTTCAACGGGCGCAACGGAACTCCAAGCAGCCAAACGCCAAGACACTGATCTTGTACACCCTTCATTCTGGACAGAGTGTCTTGGCATACAGAGTCCGCTGACCCGATTGGATAGATGACAGGTTGCGTGTCCTATTGCCCTGTGGCCCTAAGAACAATACTGACACGGTTGGCTAGTTGGATTCATCCAGGCTTGACGTCCAACTTCAGAGATACAGCAGACGGGAAAAATCACCCAGGTGAATAAGAGAAGGGTGTCGGGAGGTGGGGGGGGGGGGGGGGGGGGGAGGGGGGAGAAGGGAGAGGGCTACCTGACATTACACCACCACGCCACCCGAATGGCGACGCATGTCAGAAGGGCAGCGAATATAAGTATTTACGTTATTTTGGGTAGCGACGTGGTTGGAACCGGTGCCATCCATGACCCATCCACCTCCGTGATCGGATACTGTCTGGAGCTGATACCCAGAAGACATGTTTTGCTGGCTGTGCCGAGCGAAATTAATGAAACACAAGATCAGTTTGGTCCGCTCATGTACTGAGATGCACTTACAGCGGACGTGTAGCCTGTGACCAGAAAGGTGTGTGTGTGTGTGTGTTGTGTGTGTGTGTGTGTGTGTGTGTGTGTGTGAGTGTGTGAGTGAGTGAGTGAGTGAGTGAGTGTGAGTGTGTGTGTGTGTGTGTGTGTGTGTGTGTGTGTGTGTGTGTGCGCGCGCGCGCCCGCCCGCGCCCGTGTGTGAGCGTTTATGTGGGTGTGTGTGTGTGTGTGTGTGTGGTGTGTGTGTGTGTGTGTGTGTGTGTGTGTGTGCGCGCGAGCGCGCGCGCGTGTGTGTGTGTGTACGTGTGTGTCTGCGTGTGTGTGCGAGTCTCTATGTGTGTGTGAGCGCGCGTGCGCGTGTGTGTGGTGTTATGTGTGTAAGGCGGACGCATGTGAGTATGTGTCAGAAACAGGGAGGGAGGGAGAAAGAGAGAGAGAGAGACAGAGATAGAAACAGAGAGAGAGAGACTGAGAGAGCGTCTTAATTTAGCCAGGCAAACTTTCCTCAACTCATGTAGTAATTGCGAAATATTCTCTTTCAATCTGATTCATCGATTTCTTGCGAAAGCCTCAGTGATTTGTCAAGAAAACCCTGGTGATTGCGGAAACCTGCTCTGCCCAAACGTTCTAGTCAACGTACGATTATCACTTTTCACACGCACACGCACACGCGCGCGCGCGCGCGCGACACACACCACACACACACACACACACAGACTCCCAATCTCTCTAACACACACAATGACACACTCCCCCTCTCTCTCTGAACGAATCTGTGTAAGCGCGAGCGAGCGTGTGGTTATATATGTGTGTGTGTGTGTGTGTGTGTGTGTGTGTGTGTGTGTGTGTGTGTGTGTGTGTGTGTGTGAGTGTTTGTGTGTGTGTGTGCGCCGAGAGAGAGAGAGAGAGAGAGAGAGAGAGAGAGAGAGAGAGAGGGGGGGTGGCAGAGAGAGAAGAAATCTCTAGTAGTGGTACAGTTTCA
>CM031595.1:124462053-124477698 GCA_018398815.1 Conus ventricosus
AAGTCAGTGGCCAGATCTAGAATCAAACACATGTGTGCTGGGTAAGAGTGAGGGACCGAGCGAGTGGACGAACGTGTGTTTATGTGGAACGCTGTTGTCGTAGTCTCGCGCGAAGCCCATTGGGGGTAGCAACAGGCGAATGACAAGCGCACAGGCGCCTGCTCGCGTTGTTGAAATAGAAGGAGCAAAAGCAATGTTATGTCTTCAAGACGCAAGGAAAATAAACAGAAAAAAAAACATACGATTTTTGTCATTTAGTATTTTCAATACATTATCACATTTCCCAAACAGGTGTCACTGCGTGCACACAACAATCCATTTTCCGGCCTCTAATCATGGACCCATGGAAGTCCCTCTGAGCGGAGAAAAATGGCACTACCAGTCCACTATGTCGTTCCCATATCTTCCAACACTTGACTTAGGTTTGAAGAAGCACAGCAGCAAAAACTGTGAAAGCGCCCACAAAAATAAGAGTCAGGACCTTTGCATCGCTTTTGTCTCTAGGTTAATCCACACAGTTTGAACTGAGACCAGATTCTCATAAAAGTATTTTCAAGAAGTCGATGGCTTTTGCAATCAGTTCTGACCAGAAGTCTCCTCATCCCAGTCACATAGGAATCTGTCAGCATTGAGTCTGTTGTGAGTTGTAAGCTTACTTTGGCATAATTTGTTCATCGTCAAATTGAAGTCCTAACACAATATAAAACCTTTTTTTTTCCCCAAGGGATTTATTTTCTTGTTTTGTTTTTGAAGAAAGTGTTGAAATATGTAAGTACTGCTCTGCAGACTGTGATTACCCCCCCCCACCCCCAAGTTACTGGAAGATTCTCCTCTAAATGAAGAATTAGACTAATGTATAAACAGCATGTACAGATAACTGACCGTGTCACTCAAGTCACCCACATTATCGGCTCATGTTTCAAACTGAAGACACTTGAGTGTTTTCTCACAGAAATGTAGAGAAAAACAGGACGAAGCATACCTCATACCAATAAGCAGATCTTGTTTTCTAGGTATGGCATATTTGATTTCTGATCTTCTGTTGGATCAAAGTAGACCATATTTTGAAAAAAAAAAAAAAATCTCTGCAAATCTCCCAAAATGTGTTTGGTCTTGTTTGAGATTGAGGTCATTTGAAAGGTGTTTAAAGAAAACTGTCACAAACGAAAAGTTATGTGAAATATTCTGCACAAGACGTAATACACACTCACATGCGCGCACATACACACACACACATTCATATCACATTTCTACATGTGCGATTGTAAGAATGCGTGCAGGCAGAAGAGGAGGAGGAAAAGGGAAGACTGAAGGGATAGGGGAGGCTGGAAGTGAAATGCATGATGGAAAGCAATGTGCAATGTCATCTTTCCAGAGAGAGAGAGAGATAGGGACAGACAGACACACACACACACGCACGCACGCGTGTGTATATGTGCACACACAGAGTAATATACATGTTCAGCACAAACAATGGAAGGGGCTTTGATACATCTTCACTTTGTGAGGATACAACATAATGTTAATTGAAGAACATTTTGTTGTAAAGTAACATTTGTAAAGATATGGTATAGTGGTGATTTAAGTAAGTTTTGTTAAAATATGAGACAATGTTTTGCAAATTTTTGTGAGCAGTAACGCTTGTAAAGATGCAACATAATGTTGATCAAATTCAAGTTTGCTGAGATATAACATGAGAATGACTGTTTAGTAAATTTTGTTACGAAGTAACATTTGTAAAAATAGGACATAATGTTGATTGTGTTGAATTGTAACATGAGAAAGATTGTTTTGTAAATTTTGTTGAGAAGTAACATTCAAATTTTGTTGAGACATAACAATCATGAGAAGTATTGTTCTGGAACTACTGTAGTCTGTGTTTAAGTAAACATAATGACCAAAATGGTAAACCTCCGGGTCCAAGCAGTTAATCAGTTCAGAAGAAATCCTAAGGGTATCTCATGCCAGAAAATGACAATAAAAAAGAAAACATTACAGCCGAAAGCACGTCACAGCTGATTTGTCACCAAAACACAAGGATTCACAAAGAATATACCTCGTTGCAAAATCTGGGAGGTTCTCTCTTCACTTCTTGAATGTTTGGACTAAAGGCCAACAGTCTTATCACTAGAAATGTAAAGGGAAGGAGCGGGGTAGCTGATGGGTACCACTTGGATATGGGAATTAGTATGTGTCGGTTTATGTTATAATCCAGAACACCACCATCTTTCTCCTGTTGCCTTGATCAACTTGCACTTTCCAAATTCAGCAGCCCACCTCATCATTGCAGTGCCATCATGGCATTGATAACTGCCAGGACCAGTTAACTTCCACCTGGTTTGCATGTGCTACTCTATGCAGTGTATCACAGAACATGTTCACATAAGATTGTGTGAGCGAAAAATGGGGTGATTGATATGTATGGATTATATGTGATTTTCTTATGAATTTTGGCTTGATTTTGTGTGGAACAATGCCCGGTTTAGATAATATGTATACCGGTACCATATATTAGATTAACTTTGTGTTTATGGTTGCTTTCTGAACAATACGCAGCTTTGAAGGAAAAAGGTTTGATGACTGCCAAGAACCAGTATCTGCTGTGTCTGTGCTTTGGTCTATCACAGTGTTGTTGGAGAAGGCTTCTGCCACAATAAACATGATTCAGTCAGATGGACTCGACACTGTTCTTTGTTGTCCTTAAGGGGATGCGGCCAGTATGATCCTATCATTAATCAGTGACTCCATAATGTCCACATTATCAATCGATGTAATTTTTTTTTCCCACACTGACACTACTGGCAGTTATGTCAGAATAAAAAAATGTGCAAATAAGAAAGCACGCATATTTTAGTTCTTTTTCAGAAAACACAAAAGAAGAGAGAAAAAGATGTGCACAAAACTTTCAAATCACAAGCAATATTGCAGAAAAAACAAACGTTCAGAGAAAACATTGTTTATTCACATGTAAATCTGTCCACAGTTTTATAATTCAGACATTACAGGTATTTCAACAGATCTCAAGTTTGCAGTTGTGTCCCAAACCAGTACAAAACATTTTTTGTATTTTTGTATATCACCATCACAACCTTGCCTCACCCAAAACATACAACAGACCCAAAAAATCTTTCTAAGTTATAACAAACTAAACAAGAGCAAAGAGAGAACAAAAGACAAATAACTAAATCAATAAATACCAAAAAATATATATAAAGAAATAATGACAATACCTTATAAATAAACATACGACAGGAAAAAGGCATGAGAAAGAAGGAAGAACAGATCAAGGCATGATATTTATTCCGCCAAACATGGAGGTCACACTAGAACTGAAGAAACAGGAGAGGCGTCCACATTTTCACTAACATAAAAAATATATTTGAACAATGTGGCACACTTACTACAGTACTCCCTTCTTAGCACACAGATTCATATTAGATATGATCACACCATCAAACAACACTGTATGTGATAAAGAAACAAAGTGAAGCCATTTAGTATACTTTACAGTTGGTTTTCTCCCTAGTTACATTCACACAGCACAGCGGGTCTCTTTTATACACCGTTTGTAAAATATAAGGTGAAAGAACAAATCTCAACATCAATTGAACTCTCGGATCACCGTTTGTGTGAATAAACACAGAATATCAGAATCCCTCCTCTATCTATCATTTCTTTTCCTCTGTACCTCATAACACTCGCTTTGTGTCTCTTCCTCCCCCCCTCCCCCTCTTTCCCCAACCAAAGGCTCTCTTTCCACACTCCTGTCCCTCTCTCTTTTTCACACACACACACACACACACACACACACACACACACACACACACACACACACACCACACATCTTTTAACATCCATACAACACCTCTCTTTCCTTCATCAGTCAATTTGTGGAATGTTTTACTCAGACATCCAAACAACCTAGTGATGAACCAAAAATCACTAACCAGACATGTTTGCTCTGTTTATTATTTTTCTTCCATGAAAACAGTGTCAATTAAGGAATCTCAACAAAACTTTTACTCTGGAAACCAAGCACAAATAGAAGAAAGCAGTCAACAGAGACAAACTGATTATGTTTCACGACAAAAACAAACAAAAAAAGCACAGAAAAGGACATTCATAAGGATCACGAAACTTAGCAATAATGCTGAGCGATACATTTTTTTTTTGTCCACATAATTTCTTATAATCTTTCACTGAATTCCTTGCAGTGAAAGCAGCTCAGCCATTACGATTTAATTGAAAAAGAAATGGCTTAAATGGAAATATTTTTTTCCATTTTCCATTACTCAACTATTAATTTCTCTCTTGGACAGAACATGACAGTTTTGTTTACAGGCTCATGAAATTAAAGAAGACAAGACAAAGGTTAAGTGACATACGACCTATAAAAGAGTGTCTATAGTGGGTTTTAAAAAAAAAACAGAAAAAAAAGATAGATGAAAGAAGCAGCACTGGTCAACCCTCCAAAAATGTACACTTCTGTAGCTGATATCAAAGTGTATGCACGAAAACAGGACTACTCTTGTTTGTCAGCATTTTCTCACTTGCTGTGTGTGTACATGATGTGTGAAGGAATGTACATGCGTGCCACCATAAAAAAAACAACCCCAAAAACCCACACACACATAAACAGAAGCCTATAAACATGTGATGACTTTACAATGTTGATGATTAATGCAAAGTGTATTCTATATTTCCACAAAAGAGTGAGTGACTCACATTTCAACAAAAGCAAGTTATGGGTCACAAGACCATTCAACTGTCTGGTGTGTTGAAGAGTGAAACAAACATGCTCCACACAAAAATATGTATTAGTATTCAGTTATAAAACCAATAACAGTAAGCTCCATCTCATACATACACAAAACAGCACTTTCGCGCGCACACACACACACACACCTCATAAATACACGTGCATGCACAAAAACACACTCTCTCTTGTCCACACAAAAACATATTGGAAAACAAAAACACATTTTAACAAACGTTTTTTAAACATAATTATTCTTTATTTGAAATTTCTTCTCCTTTCAAACTTAATGCACTGAGCTTTATTAACAAGTATGCTGGTGTATACCCAGTTTCTTTTTAGTATTCAGTGTGCATGTGTATAAGTGTTGGTGCATATGTCAGCATGTGTGTGTGTGTGTGTGTGTGTGTGTGTGTGTGTGTGTGTGTGTGTGTGTGTGACTGTGTGTAGACTGTGTCTATGTTTAAGTGTGTGGTGTGTGATGAGGTGTATCCTTCTAAGTGTGTGTATGTGTGCATGTGTGTGTGTGTGTGTGTGTGTGTGTGTGTGTGTGTGTGTGTGTGTGTGTGTGTGTGTGTGTGTGTGTGTGTGTGCATGTGAATGTGTGTGTGTGAGACTGTGTGTAGACTGTGTGTATGCCTATGTGTGTGTGACTGTATGCCTCAGTATGTGCGTGTGTGTGTGTGTGTGTGTGTGTGGTGTGTGTGTGGTGTGTGTGTGTGTGTGTGTGTGTATGTCTGTGTGCATGTTTGTTTGTGTGGTCATGTCCCAACACAGTAATTTAAAAACAGTTGAATACATCTTCAGCAAATCATGTTATACTCGCTTTTTTGCTGTATCAATGTCTACAGCAAATCATGTTATAGTAGCTTCTTTGCTGTATCAATATCTATACACAGTAAATTTATGAACTTTCTCAGATCAAAACTGATTGATCAAACACCAAAAAACAAAAAACAAAAAAACCCAACCGAAACAAAAATATTACAAGCAAACAAACAAAATAAATCCAGATGTCATATCCCATCGAGCCAATGAGGAACCATACACCACTGATCACTTGAGTGTGCGTTGTTGAACTTGAAGAGTGAGTTACTGCTCTGGTACAGGTATTGCAGTCAATCAGGTGTACAGCAAGTGTCAACCATCTACTCAGTTTTGGAGCTCAGCGGATTTAAAAATCATTGTGCACAAAGACTGGCCATGGTATGACTGGATAAGGTTTTAAGGTTATCTGCCCAAGAGCACAGGATTTGGGTAATTTTCTAAGGCATCGCTGTCATGTCTTGAAACAACACATCAAAAGAAAAAAAAAAACCCAACGTTGTTCAACATTTTAAAAGAGTGATATGCAGAGGAAAAGTATTGCATCCTCTGCATTTTGTCATAGCTTAAGAGTTGCAAGTAATCCTGATTTATCCCCTTCAACCCCCCACCCACCACCCTGAAAGAAAAGCTAATGAAGACAGAAACCAAAATGTTACTTTTCAGAGAGTACCAAATGTATTGATGTTCAAGATTCCGGAGTCTTTAAATATCTGTTGTTTAAAAAAAAAATAAAACAAGAAAAAAAAAACCCTGTGCGGTGGGAAAGATTGTAAACAATGGAGACATCATTTCAACAGTGAAAATATCAAAACATCACTGAGATCAAAAGAGGAGACACTGTAAGTACATGATGCAAGTTAATGGACGGAAACACAGTAGACTTCATCAATACTGGCACATTATAGGCGGGTCGGTGCCATCAGACTTCAACATGGTAAACTGCTGCTTCACCATTTAAAAAAACTTAAAATGAAAGGTGGAATATATTCAAATTTTCATTCTGGAATCCAAATGACAGCTATACAGTTACAAAATAATGGATGGCTCAAATGGCTTCTTATGCAACATGTTATTAAAAAGAAAGGATATGTATGGGGTTTTTTTTTGGTAAGGCCATTGAAAATGGAAGCACTTACACTTAAGTTTTAGAGGGTTTTTCCCAACAGTGAAACCTTATATTATCACAGCATATAAGGCCATGGAAATTGAAAGCTCCAAAATAGTGAAACCTAACATTATCACAACAAATAATTGGTTTGAACTGACTGAAAAATCAACAGAACTGCATGCGATCCACACCTTGCTGCTGTCGTTTGAAAAGAGACGATTTTTTCCACACAAATCAAAACAGCATTTGTGCTCACAGAACAAGTGGGTATATTTGCATGCACACACTGACCGCGGAATTTGAAGCACTTAGAAAGAGATGATTTTGCACTTTACACACACACACACACACACACACACACACACACACACACACACACACACACACATGAACCTGTTCTATTTTACAAACATGACATTTGCTCTCTCCTCCCAGCCATACCACATGCATTTCCAAAAAAAACCATATGGCAATTGGTACAATATATTTCGATCCTGATCAACTACAGTGCCTGTATGTCCATTCCTCACCCTGTCTTTCCACATCTCAGTGTCTCAAGTCAGTGTCAGATCAGATGATGAAAGTGGAACAGGTGTGCCAACTGCCTAAAGAAGAAAGAAATGAGTAAAAACCAAAAGACCTGCGGGCAAGAAGTTCCGTCATAATTCAGTGTTTCCAAACTGATAGCTAGTCCCAAAACAGACTGGGTGGGGAATGCCACCACCACCCGGTGCAAAGTGGGTGGCACCTATTTAAATCCAGTTTCACCAAGTCTTCAGCTTGTTAAATATTCTAACTCTGTACTTCTACGTTTTTCCATTTGATCCAGGTGAGAGTGAAAGTGTTTCTGAATATGCATTCACAATTTTTTTCATCATGTTCCTTTTTAAGGTATGGGAGTTTGGATCCCCTCCTCCCTCCCCTGAATATATGCAGGAACAAGCTCAGGAAAAATTCACAGAAATTCAGACAACTGACATGAAAATCAAAGCACTGCCATACACTTGATGACAGGAAGACAATGCCAATGTAGTATGGAACCAAAATGGTCTCATACTTAAGTGTTTTGTTGTTGTTGTTGTTGTTTTTGTTTTTGTTATTTGTACTCTTTCTGATTCCCCCGAACAAACTGCCTGCTTCACCCACTTTCATCCTAACGACACTGGATTTGGTCAGACAATACAACCATTAAATTTTAATTGATCACACGTACATATACATACATAGGGTTATGTTGCATATGATAAAACATGTAATCATAAAGATGAAAATAAACTGGGTTGAAGAAATAATCATAAAATGAAGGAATGATAATGTAAACCAAAAACAATGAACATTTTTACATCTACAAACAGTGTGAGAACACAGATGTGTTTATAACAGAAAACAATAGATTACGCTAATAGCATCTTTATGCACAAGCATATTTCACATAGGTAGTTCACACACACACTCACAAACACACACTTTCATACTGAGCCGGTCAAGGAGAATACAGCACACTGAAGGAATGATCACAAGGTCTTTATCACATTGGTGCTATATTCTAATTACCACCCTCCCATCCTACCTGTCCCCTGCCCTCAGCCACATCACATCACACATTGTCTCCAGCAGCATATGCATCATCAATGACCTCTTCCTCCACAAAATTCTCCTTCCTCCTCCTCCTCCCCTCCCCCTCGACTGAAGCCGTTGAGGCGGTTGTCAGTGGCCTTGTTGGACAGGGGAAGGTCCAGCGCTCGGTGCACAGCCTCAATGGTTTTCATGTTGACGTAGAACGCCAGCTGCACGCCGGCATACGACTTCTCATTTCTTCCAAAGCAGCATGAGCCTGTAAAAACAAACAGTTTCCATCATTCATGGAATATTTCAATACATGTGCGAACTATTTCAATACTTGTGTGAACTAAAAAAAAAATTGTAAAAAGGTATGCATATAGGGGCCCATAGTCAAATGGTCAGGGTATTTGCCTGTGGAGTTGACAGGTGTGAGCTGGAATCAGTCTGAAAACCCTCTGTCCACCTGGCAGTGAATGGGTACTGATTCAGTTCAGGGAAGGTGAAAGGTGGCAGAGGGAAAGGGCTGGGCACTGCCTTCCATCATGCCATACCATAGACACAGTGAACCTCTGACAGTTGGCCAGTGAGCTATGGCAACTTTGAATCTTTAACGTTCACTTTATACTGAAATGCAAAACATGTATCCACTTTCCTACCTTCTTCATTTCCTGGAATGATCTTTTCAGACCTCACACTGACACCATAAGGTCACTCCAGACAGCACCGACCTGCCAAGGTCTAACAGATCTTGAATCTACCTGCCTTTGGAGTCAGTTTATGAGTGAAAATAAAATCGTTTTGTTTTCATGCCGAGAGAATGGTAGCTATTTCACAGGAACAAATGCTTTAAACCTACTTAGCATGAACAGATGCCTTTAAATCTGCAGCCTCCCATTTTCTACTTTTTGTGGGGAAAGCAAAGGAGCTAGCAATGCCTCCATACCCAGTCGTTCAAAGGGTAGTCGCCCTTGAACTGCATCCCTCCTCTCTCCCTGCCCACCTCCCCTCCCTCCAACACCCTCCGCAATATTTCATTCCTCTCACCTTCATCGATGAACACTGCTGTGGTATCTTTTCCTGCAAATAGCATGACTGAACATGCAGAAGAGCAGTTAACATTCTCCCTACGTATCTTAATCAGTGTAGTCCAAGCAGCATGATTTCTTTCCCTAAACAATATGAATACTTTTCTGGTTAAATAACTACCTTCTTCAATCCTCTAAATGCACAACAGTACTCACGGCCTTCCAGCGCTCTTTGCGAGCATAGTGCTCGATGAGGAAGCCATAGACGTCGCCGATGCGCACAGCGTTGTCCAGCTCTGGTTCTTCCAACAACACCTGGCATTGTTTGGCGGCCTCCTCCTGGTTCGTCTATGTCATAATGGTAATCCAGTGAGTGTGTGTGCATATGTTAATTATCATGTCACACTTACCATTTGCCTGTATTGCTGATGGTAACATGCCTGTGATGTGTGGCATAATGTCTAATTATCAATGTCACACTTTACCATCTTGCCTGTATTGCCTGAATGGTAACATGCCATGTGAAGTGTGTGTGCATAATGTCTAATTATCAATGTCACACTTTACCATCTTGCCTGTATTGCCTGAATGGTAGCATGCGATGGGAAGTGTGTGTGCATAATGTCTAATTATCAATGTCACACTTTACCATCTTGCCTGTTTTGCCTGAATGGTAGCATGCGATGGGAAGTGTGTGTGCATAATGTCTAATTATCAATGTCACACTTTACCATCTTGCCTGTATTGCCTGAATGGTAGCATGCGATATCAAGTGTGTGTGCATAATGTCTAATTATCAATGTCACACTTTACCATCTTGCCTGTATTGCCTGAATGGTAGCATGCGATATCAAGTGTGTGTGCATAATGTCTAATTATCAATGTCACACTTTACCATCTTGCCTGTATTGCCTGAATGGTAGCATGCGATGAGAAGTGTGTGTGCATAATGCTAATCATCAATGTCATACTTTACCATATTGCCTGTACTGCCTGAATGACAATCATAGTGTTAGATGCAAATGGTTGTGTGTGCATAATGTGCTAGATTTTCATGTTATAATTACCTATTGCTATCATGCAATCGATTGCATTGATGCTGTAGCAGTATCTGGCAATCATTAGCTATTGTCTGTGTAGTTTGCTGTTTCATGCCAGTTTTACTCATGATTAATGTGTTGCCATATATGCTTGCTCAGTGATTCTGCAATTTTGCTCTTGTATTTTTTTATCAATACCAATGCAACAACTCTTACTCCATGAATTACAAGGTATGACAAAAAGTTCTAGCCTTACAAGAATGAGTGTGACAGGGACATTTGTCCTTATCATCATGTTATTTTTCACCAGTCCACTTCTTATCACAACTTTCTCCACATGTGTCTAATGCCATTTGAGAAGAATGCTTTGGATGACACTGAGGTACACGTGATGGGTCCAAACACATGTCATAATTGTATTCTCAGGCACAGCAGATCTTTTGCAATCTGGTGAACAATGTGCAATCCAGGGAAGAAGATCTAGCCAAATATGGTAAGTGATCAATGGATTTCATAACACATTCAAATGATAGCCAAGGCAAACGATGACTTGCAAGCAGCGTTGTGTAACCTAATGTCATGTACTTCACTGCATTTTGTGATGGACAGCAAGTGATTCATGTGAGAATTTAATTCTGATGTTGACATGTTCAAGATGATTCAAATGGCAGAAATCTGTCAGCATCCAAACTCAGCAGCCATTACCTTGACAGCAGAGTGGGACCATTGCTTTCTTGATGGGGAGTTCAGATGTTTCCACTTTTTGACTGTCTTTCCTAGTGTGCATGGTGGATAAGTGTCATCAAAAGTCCAATGGTCATAAAATTGGGGACAGCTCAGACTCTATTGTCTGACGGGTGATCTGTGTATTAGCTTCTAGTCACCCAACTAGACTTTGCTATTTGTAATATCTATGGTTGTTATGACATTGTGTAGTATGTTAGGTCAGTGTTAGCAGTACATGGTGATAAACATTTGTCAACTATGCCCATGTTTAGAACTCTGTCAATGTTCACCTGGTCGATGACAGTGTTCATGGCCTTCAGCTGTGTTGCTCATCATTCTCTGACACTTCATTATACCACTTCTTACCGGCTGAATCATCCCCATACATCGTCACCACTTCTTTGTAAGTTTTTCTTCCCTTGACGGCCCACTATGCTGAATTATCCTTTTTTTTTTTCAAAAGAAATGGGAGGGTATGAATTGAAATCTTCTGATGTTACATGAAACCTTACACCAATGCTTATATTTTGTATGTAGCCTTCCAAGATGCAAGTGCATATGCGTGCCAAATTTCATTTTGGTGATTAAATCATTTCTTGGTAAGGCTGAGGACTTTCAGGACACCCCTAATATTTCTGCCTTTGATGTTCCTTCTATCCAAAACAAGGTTGGTTTTTTTTAGATTATGAAAATATAAAAGATAGCTGCATTAATCTACATATCATGCAAATTGAGGTAATCCTTGTTCTTCCATAAATGCAAACACAAACACAATTAAGCATCATCAACCATGCCAACTGACATATGAGCAATAAGCTCGCTCTCTCTCTCTCTCTCTCTCTCTCTCTCTCTCTCTCTCTCTCTCTCTCTCCTCTCTCTCTCTCTCTCTCTCTCTCTCTCTCTCTCTCTCTCTCTCTCACACACACAGAGAATGTAAATATGTTTGTTCAAGACCACCAATCTTATTTTGCACGAAAACCCCCCTTTTCACATACAAATCACGTCCACCACATGTCAGTTTTGACCAATTTTAACACCTGTTTCACAAAAAAATTAACACCCCAAAACCTCTAAAAATTGACGCAATCGTTGTTTTAAAACGGGGGCTTACGTGCTAGATAAGATTTGGTGATCGTGAACAAACATATTTACATTCTCTCCAGGAACATAAAAATTAACGCCCACGGGACTGAGTTCTTCTTACTATTCTAACATGTTCTTCTACTTCCAGCACCATTAATAAATTAGAACAAACAACTGGCTTTCCGTCTTGATTAACTATTTTTACATCCAATGAATTTAAAGAAACCTCAATTAATTCTTTAAATTCAATGTCTCCACCAAAGCTATGTAACTGATAATCGCAAAACCCTACATTAGTTGGTGGCAATGCTTGTAGAACAGTAGATGGATAGCCATTAAACAAATTAGTATCTGTTTTTAACTGTTGTAAATGGACATACAAAATTGGTTTCACGAGAAAATCAGATGGCCTACTGCCTACATACTCATAAAGACCTCCTTTTAAGTACATATGTGTTTTAATATGATATGTTTCGCCACTGTCATAAAAGCCTAAAATTCGAGCAAGGCCTCTAGGAAAAACATACTCCCTTTCTTCAATTTCTGGAAAATTCATAGTAACTATAAGATTCGCCTCATTAATTTTTAACTTAATGTTAAAATTGCTAAATACTTCTCTTAAAGAACAAAAGTTGTAGTAACCATCGGGTATTTTTAAATGTTTTAATAGATTGCCCTGTCCATCCTTAATATCCACCCAGTTATTCTTATCTTTTTCAGATATGTTAATCCATTTTATTTTAAACCCAATTTTTCTAAGGGCAATCCTACAATCACCGCGCCTATTTTCAATTGGATGCGTTAAGAACACACGCTCGTTTTGCTTGGTTATATAGATGTACATCCTTTTTATAACTATTTAAAAAATTAATATAAAAAATGGAGCCTTTTAAATATAATGAAAGTGCTACTTACAATGTAGGAGAGTTTTATAACCCCAAATCTTTGGACTTCAGCAATTTAACCATTGCAGTAGATGAATCATATGGCTTCCAAGTCAGACTTGTAAACCCACTAACTAAATATTTAAATCCGCCAATAAAGAGTGACAGAGTGCCATCAGCATGGTCATCCCACCCTATGGTCTTTTTCCAGAATCAGTTAAATTTTGCCATTACTGCGCAACCAGGGGCTGTGGCTTTTCATATGCAAACCATTTAAACCACCCAATTTTTTGTGGGGGCTAATAATTTCATTTTTATTCCCAGTACAGACGCATACTAACGAATGCAATGCCCCCCCCCAACACACGCTTTAACCATTCAACGCCCAAATGAACAATAATCATATAAAAGAATTGCAACAAATTTAACATAACCCAAAGATTTAACAAAGTTAAACCACAGCCAGGGGTTGGGCACATTGTTTTTTGGGGGGGTAAAACATAGAAATAAAATTAGATTAGGCCCCGGGCCCCAACCTCTTTCCAACCAAAGCACAAGTTCGATTAGGTAAATTGAACAAAAACCCCCTTTTCCCTGGACAACATTTATCTTAGATAAAATAAAGGGTTTAAAAATGCCCGGGCAAAAAATCAAAGACTCCATACACATACTTTGGTGTCTATTAGGAGCACAACCCCAACCGTTACATAGTTGATCAAACTACAGGGTTTGATGCCAAAAAAAAATTTTAGTTAATTTTGAAAAGTTTTTAAATCTGCTTGTTTGCCTCCCATACCAAAGTTTAAAACGTTCTTGCAAATCTGGGCAAAGGGTTTACTTTTTTGTAGGCCCTGGATTATAATGCACCCCCCTGACCTTTGACTACAGATTGGCATATACAGAATTAAACAAGAAAACCTAAGCCGAGCGACCAAGACTTAGGGCACAATCAAAGCTTAAACCAAGGCCCCCCCCCATCCATTTTAAAAAAAGTACCTAGCCCTGAAAAAGTGATCTAGTTATAAGCGCCCACAGCCAGAAAGCCGCCACCAGTTAATGCACCTCGCACTGACAGTCACACTAGCGAAAAGACAGCCCTCGTTGTATTTTTAACTTTTACTGGATTAGCTTACTTTATTTCACTAAAAATTAATCCAGCAGCTAGCACTCCTAACGTCCACAGAGGGTTTCAGCCATATAACACCACCTTACCTATAGTAGACAAAACCCAACTAACAACACTGCCTATTATACCAGGCAGAGCATCAAGCGCTTTGGGCAGCTATTCTTTAATAAGTTTGCTAGATGATGTAATTGTTTTCTAATCCAACTTTACAGGCTGGGGTGTCGGAGGCGCTACTGGCCCTGGTGGTGCACTGCCGGTTAAGCATAAACGAGTGTAGAGATAGCAAACCCAACAGCCGTTAATATGCTAACTACTGTAATCCCCTCTTCTCTGAACAGAATCCTAATTCTTTCTGCTAACGTAGTGTTTTCATAAAGTATTCTCTTTATAGTTTCTTTGAATCTGGTTGTTTGTGATTCTAGATTTCCTCTGAGAATAGAATTACGTTTAACTGCCCTTCCCTTTCGCCCATTAAAATCCTGTATTTTCTTTTGTATTCTAGCCTTTTCTTCTCCCCCTAAATTGTTATCATCTGCATCAGCGAGTTTATTTTTTTTTTTCTTCTATCTCTCTATCTAACTTACTAGTTTTGCCGTGCTGTGCATTAGTTCTTCTCTTATTGTTGTAAAAGCGCCTTAAGACCTCGAACGTCACGCTAGGGAATGGAGAATCATCAATTGTTTCTAATGCTTCTCTGACTGTCTCATCATCTAAACTCGTTTCAATTTCTGCTATTAGTTCATCTGCTTGTTGACTTAAATCTTGAAGAGGTATGTTCTGTATTTTAGATTGTGTTGGCAACTCTTGCCCCAAGTTCTGTAAACGACTAACAGCTTCGGCTCTAAACTCTAAAAGGTTTAATTGTTCTGCCTTAGCAATAGGGAGTTTTCGTCTAATTGTGCTTTTTTTTAAAAACTTGTTTGGGTTTTGCGTTGAAGTAACCCCTTTGCGCGCTCTCCAGCACCAGTTCTATATACAAATGCCCGCCTCTTTCCTCAAAATCGTTAGGATCAAAATACTTCTGGCAGCTCTCGCCTATGCTTCTATAGAATGATTGAATTCTTTCTCGCAATAGTTTCTTGACGTTGGCTAGGTTAGTAAAGAACCTGCTCCTTCAATTTCTTCTTGCAATGAAGGTCCAGTTCTGTTTTATCTTCTTCTTCAACAGGATCAAATTTCGTTAAAATCTTCATCCATATTTTTTATTTAAAATCTTTTTTTTTTTATAAAAAATGAAATCATACGGCTTGTGACCTTGATCCTACAGAAAGAGAAGGAACCCCGGCGTGAAAGGTATAAGGCAGGACTGTAATTAGTGTAAATTTCTCCATCAACGTTCCCGCCTGGACAAGATTTAATAGTTCAGGTTTCCCCCTCTTGGCGCTGGCGATGTTTTAATGCCAGGCACTGCTAAACTATCATTCAAAATAGATATTAAATCGGGCAGATCCTAATGTACTGTTGTTGCTAATTTGGGCAGGGGCCTATCGTTAAACAATACCCAAT
>CM031595.1:124478698-124541198 GCA_018398815.1 Conus ventricosus
CCCCCTCATGAATTTAAGCCCCTTATCAGGGGAATTCTTTTTTAAATAGCATCATCATTTCAGTCACAATGATGACACATCACCAATTTTGGTCAAATAACTTATCTAATTATGCATCATCAGTCTCTGATGACACACCATAGAAACATACATTAGGTGTGTGATCATTCATCAGTAACTGATACTATCCGAAGTCTATGGTAATATCACAGCATAAAACACATCTTTTGTTTGCAAAGCATACTTCATCATAATTAATGATATCCTTGATCTCTGAATGACATCATCAACAAAGAACACCATCATAAAAACGCATCATTAGTGAGTGATGAATTATATTATCAAAACTGATAATATCTTAAGTCTGTGGTGTCATCACAAGCATAAAACACATTGTTAGTGTGTAATGCACAACTTCATCAGTAACTGATCATCTTCTCAGTCTAGAAGTAAACAAGCAATCTGAAAGGAGGTTTTCTCTCGAAGTCAACATCTGGCAGATCCAACCCTACCGGGGTCCTCTGGATGAGACTTAAAACTGAGGGTCCATGTCTACCTGTATGCAGTAAAAAAATTTTGAACTGCACACATGTTAAATCTTATTCCATCATACCTAGAACAGACCAGCCTGTGCCGATGGGATGGATAACACACATTAAAAAAAACCCACATAAACTGCATATTGGATTTACGTTCAGCCATCATAAACAAACACAGAATGCAGTTCCTCATTGGTGTTCCTCAAAATTCCGGCTGGGGAACAAAAAAAAGAGAAGAAAGTCTCTTCAAGACGTTGTTATCAGGTCAGTGCAAATTTGACAAGTTTCACTTTTAAAAAAAAATCTAATATTGCATCCTGGTGTGATGAAGACTTGCTACATAAACAAAAAAAAATGATGATCACGGGTTTTCATTTCTGAAATCTCAGTAAATCTGTATAATAACTTTGGGCAAAAATAAAATAATTTATATCCATAACCTTTTCTCCCTGTTCAAACATCAGTCGCTCCCAACTTTAGCAACACATTCTTCCAAACACTAATTTGTGAAGAATTCACAGTTGGTGGCATTTTTTAAAATCTAAACTTGCCATCAGCCTTAATAAGTTTCTGTGATCAATGACATTGAGTTGATGTTTGATATTCATACCACAACAACAACTGTCTTCGAGTTGATGTTTGATATTCATACCATTACAACAACTGTCTTGGAGACAATCTGGGAAATAAGAGAACACAGACACATGTTTTGTGTGATCTCTTTCACGGACCTTTTGGCCGATGGCCAAGATGTCACAGCCTTGTCGTGCTGTCCAGTTTCTCGATGAAGATGTTGGCGCATCGATCGCTCCAACAGTTCTGGGCTGACTGCCCGCTCATCTAGGTCACTGGAGCTCATCTGCAGGGCTTCCAAACTGCTTGGCACTGAACGCCAGGTCCCAGCGCCTTGGAGAAATTGCCCGCCTACAACAACATGACCATAAACATTTCAGACAATACATTTTCAAATTAAAAACTGGCTTTTCTTCTCTGAGTACCTAAGCCTTGTAATGTAACTTTAATTTTGAAAAAAAGAAGATCCAAATATGAATAACAGTCAATTACATTGGATTGCCTGGACAACCATTCTGAAATGTATGAAAAGCAAGCAATGCGATTCTTCATTTGCAGCTACAAAGGATGCATAATGTCAGCATGGTGGAATTCAGTAATAAACTTACAACTGTCTAAAACAACATTTCCCACATGCACACTGTCATCACTGCAGAACCTCATGTAAGCACATCTTCACACACACACACACCACCTACACAACGCACCCACCACTCACCACAGAACACTGACCTTGTTGGTAGAGAGCATGAACAAGCCCTATCCAGGGTCGCCTGGCGCTGTTGCGTAGAGAGCGTGCTGCTTCCAATCATGTCTTGCCGACGTCCCATCACGCTAGGTTCACCAACTGGTCTTCAAACCCGTGTTCCTGGCCGAACAAAAAAAACCTCCACTTTTTCATGACAAAAAACCTGTCATCATTGTCGTTGGGTGGGCAGACAGTAGGGACCCAATGCTCTCATGCGTTTGTCCATGTGCAAAAAAGTAGAGGTGTTGTACACCAGTTCCAGGACATCAATTGTCCACTCTGGACTTCTTGGTCAGTTAGAACAACATACCTCTGGCTGAAACTTCAGTTAAAACGCCACAAAACCTTGACATCTGCAATGCTCTATATCTATCCGCATATATGACATATTCATTTAGATGCTGGATGTGAATATAAACCACCTAGAAGAAAGGCACATATGTAGGAATCCACAATGACACTGACAATTGCCTACACACACACAACACTCCTACCTTACACAGACGATAGCCTACCAAAGGCTGGGCTCGTGGTAAAGAAAGTGAATGGCCTCTGTGATGTGGTCCTGGTTCTCGTACTGTCGAGCCAGGGTAGTAGCACGCTTGCTTGTTCCTGTGTCATTGCAAACCTTGGCAGCCTGAAACGGTCACCATCATTCTTTCATCCAGAGTCCCCTACTTCCTTGCCTTGTTATCATCACACTCACCAACATACTATCAGTAGTGGTCCATATCATCACAATCATTATGAATCATCATTATAACTCTTGTTCAAACTCTAAAGAGAATTGCGAGGAAATTGATTTGCATTTTTGCTAAACCCACCGAAATGTTTTGTAGAAGAGAATTCCTCACCTTTTTTAAGAAAAGGAATGGATCAATATAAAGAATCCTGTACCAGAAAATGTCTTTAAAACTTTCTAACAAATAAATGTCTTTAAAACTTTCTACAAATAAATTTTAGAGTACACTTCATTTCGATTAATTCATTAATAAAGATTACCGTACATAAAAAACAAACAGAGAAAATAATAAGGCAAGCATTCTTTAGGTTGATAACAAATGATCATCAGTATCATAAAACAATCCCCAACCCATGCCCCCCTCCCTCCAGGCCTCCCCCTCTTCATAAAAAACAAACACAAAAGCACGAGCCACTTGCTGATGTTACTTTTTCCACACTGACAATGCAGTTTCTCTGCATTTAGCAACAAACTTCTCGAATTAACAGCCAGCAGTCCAGTTACAATGATACCCAATCATATAACAGACACAAATCCAAATCCACCACAGAAAACTCCCTACACAACTGAACCGTCTCCATGCCCCAAAATAGCAGTAGACACGGACAGGGAGAAAAGTCCTGGGAGGTCTCGTAGTAAACTGGATGGCCGTCTCCATGTCTCCTGTACTCTCCATGACCTGGGGCCCACCACCAGCCGCAGGGTTCATACAACACATCAAGCAGCACGCATTCATGTGATTGAAAAAGAACTGGTGAAGAGGACAGATGCGAAAAAAGAGTTACAGAGATGGATGGGAGGAAAATGAAAATGGAGAAGTTGGAGGAAGATGGAGTGGCAGAGGGAAAAACACAGGAGGTGGACCTAGACTGAAATTTCAAGTGAAAATGAAACATAAAGGCGGATCAGTGAAAAATCAATGGGAGGAGCGTGAGCAAACAAGGAGAACGCAGAATGAGGAAAGAGAAAATTAAACAAGGAGGTGGACCAGCGGAAAAGAAATGAGAATTGGAAACTTGAAAGGTGGATCAGTGAGAAGTGGAAGGGAAAGTGAGAAAATAAGGAGTGATAGAGAAAGGGAATACAACAATGAGACCAAGGGAGATGGATAAGAGAAACTAAGACATGGGAGAAAGGACATGATAATAATGAGACAAGGGGAGATGGAAAATGAGAAAATGAGACATGGAGAAGGATCCGGAGAAAATGAGACAAGGGAGATGGATAAGAAGAACATGAGACATGGAGAAGGATCAGAGAGAAAATGAACAAGGGAGATGGATAAGAGTGAAAACGAAACAGGGAGAAAGGATCCATGAGAAAATGAGACAAGGGATATGGATAAAAAGAAACATAGAGACTTTGGAGAAGGATCAGTGAAGAAAAGGAACAAGGGAGAAGGATCAGTGAGAAAATGAGACAAGGGAGATGGATAAGAGAAAAATGAGACAAGGAGAAGATCCGTGAGAAAATGAGACAAGGGAGATTGTACGAGAGAAAACGAAATGGGAGAAGGATCAGTGGAAAAAAGAGACAAGGGATATGTATAAGAGAGAAAATGAGACAGGGGGGAGGATCAGAGAGAAAATGAGACATGGGGAGGATCAGTGAGATAATGAGAAGATGGAAGAAGGATCAGAGAGAAAATGAGACTGGGAGAAGGATCATGGAGAAATGAGAGATGAAGAATATCAGTGAAAAAATGGAGAGATGATAAGGAAGGATCAGAGAGAAAATGAACTGGGAGTAGGATCAGTGAGAAAAATGAGACGTGAGAGAGGAATAGTAAAGAACTGAAAAGTGAGAGTGGAAAAGAGAATAAACAAGGAATAGAGAGGTTAGGTATAAGAAAAACGGAATAGGAGAGTAGGTATATGAATACGGAATAGGAGCAGGTAGGTATTAAGAATACAGAACAGGAGAGGTAGTTATAAGAGATATGAGGTGCAGAGAAGGAGAACTGAGGAAGAGAGAGAAAATGTGAACTGAGAGGGTAGGAATGGAGAAGGTAAGCATGGGAGGTGGAAGGGGAGAAAAAGAACAGAGTGGAGCAAGTGGATAAGAAGCCAGGACGAGGGAAGTGGCGGTGGGGGAAGGATGGGATGAGGATGATGGGAAGACTGGGAGAGAAAGAGTATAGGGGAAAACACTGAGGAAGAGAAATATGAGGAAAAGTAAAGATGAAGAGCAGAAAATGAGGAGTAGGAAGAGGAAGAGAGGGAGGAGGATAATACAATGGCACAATGTGTTGCTATCAAATCACTATTTTGTAACAAGGCTGTACTAGTTATGTACACACACAGCACACACACACAACACAACACAACACACACACCACACACACACACACACACAACCACTGCACACACACAGAGAAGTAATTTCACCCCACACAAAAAGAGAAAAATAGTACATACATAACATACTTTCCTATTTCGTCCCATCAGAGTATGATAGACTACCCAAAACACAACAAGACATACAGACAAAGAGAGAGACATCCCAGCGTGCGCACCACACACACACACACACACTGACTGAACTGAAACCAATATATTGTCAATTACCTCAAGGTTGTACTGACACACACACACACACACACACACACAATCGGTCATACATTCTCTGGGCCCTTTCATGCCTACACACACACACACACACACACACACAACACACACACACACACACACACACACAACACCCACAAATCAAACAAACTGTAATGCATCTATCAGTGCAAGTGGCAGTTCACTCACACTTACTTTTGCAGATGATGTTATTGACAAGAAAAACTGAAGAGAAAAAAAAAAATCCAGGTAAAAAAACCCCGGATCTGACTAAATCCCCCAATGATGAGAGAAGGCAGAGCAACAAGTCTTACTTGGCTTTGGTTTACTGATGTATTGCTCCAGCTGGTCTGGTCATCCACCAACATGCTGGCACTTCAAAAACGATGGGTCTCAGACTTCTCATAGCTGGAATCAGAAATCTCCTAGTGTCAGAAAACAAAATATGCATATAAAAAAAGAAAAATCTTTTCATATTTTCTCTTTCTCTCTAACATATAAAATTTGTATAAAATACAAGGAATGCTAACACTCTGAAACTGCATAGTTTAGATGATTTTCATGATATAAAAGGAAAAGAGAGAAACATGTTAATTTTTTAGCTCTTGTATTTCGTTACAACATTCTGTAGTTTTCTGTGGTATGTATACATCATAAATGTTGCACACTTTGTAAACATACTGATGCTTGAACAAACAAAACAAAAATCTGAGAAACTCAAAGCACATGTCATTCAATTATAACAATCACATGGTTTCTTAGATATTTGTCCAATGACCAATATCATAAATGTGCAAAGTAGCTGATCAGGAGAAAAACATACTTGGAATTGCTCCGTTTGTGTCTCCCCTCTCTTCAGATTGCGTGCTATTGTAGTATTGTAGATCGCGAAGTGAATGCGTCCATACATCTCTGCTCCTGGCCGTTGTCCTCCAGTGCCTACACACAAGGACTGAAACTCAGACTACTTACTATACGTCTGCTACCATACTGTTGTCTCAACTAAAAAGCCCCTTTGCTATGAATAAAAACAACTATAACACATGAAACGCTTTAAATGCTTCTTGTTTTTAATGAACCAGCAAAATACTTTCTATTCTGATGTGTCAACATATCGCACCATTTCCCCTAAACATTTAACGAACTAACAGCCCAATGTTGCCAACAAGATGTGTGTCGGAAATGGCTGTGCGGCACATTTTTAAAAAGACTGTTTTTTTTGTTCAAAATAAAAGTTGCACACTAATCTTCAGCACTGCCTTTCAGACAATGGAGTCAGCACCAGTACACATATTCTGGAGATAAAATCAAACAAAACAGTCACAACACCATTCAACAAGACATAGTCATGTCACAAACAAACAACTGAAGTTCAATGAACGAAACGGTGGGGGGGCAAACAAGAGTTAAGCATACAGATGTTTATTCCATTTATGACTGGGTTACTCAATAATAAACCTTCTGTACATTCACTTTTACGTTCAACTGCAATGTTGACAGTTTCCTTTCAAAATGACATGAGTTAAAATTCAATGTACTTTAAATTATCTTGCCAGTGGACTCAATCTGTGCAGATCATCCTACCAAGGTATCTTCCTGTGTGTTCCCAAGCAATCATGCTTCAGTTCCCCTTTAAACCATCTCTTCTCCAGCAGTCTGACTCACCTTTCCCCACTGGCCACTGTTCTGATAGAACTCATTTCATCAGATCGTATCGCTTGCAGTTCCGGTAGCAATACTCTCACCACCCTCCTGCAGTGAGAACACAATTTTTGTTACTGTGTTCTTAAAACACATGCGCCATGCATGCATCACAGGTGTGCCTTTGTGTGTGTGTGTGTGGTGTTGTGTGTGTGTGTGTGAGTGTGTGTGTGTGTGTGTGTGTGTGTTCGCACACATGCATGTATTGGTGAGTGTGTCTGTAGGGATGTGTTTGTGTATGAAACAGGGAGAGACAAGAGACAGAGACAGAGAAAGAAAGACAATTTTATATGAAACAATGGTGTGTTTGCATGTGCGTGTGGAGGATGCATGTGTGACATCATGTATGCTTGTGTGGGTGTGTGTGTGTGTGTGTGTGTGTGGGGTGTGTTTGTGTGTGTGTGTGGGTGTGTGCATGTGTGTGTCCGTGCGTGCGTGTGTGTGTGTGTGTGTGTGTGTGTAGTGTGTGGTCTGTGTCTGTGTGCATGATCACATTTACGTTGATGTACACGCTTGGATGTGTTCACGGTACGCACTTGCATGTATGTGCCAGCAGGCCTATATTGAAATTGTGCACTTCTTGTACAGGCAGGCAGACAATTAACCACATCAAGTGAAAAAGAGCCAAACCAGCGACAAAGCGACAGGATGTGAAAAACGCCCAGCATCACCACTACATGCAGATCCAAGCTGTATGGCCAGCACGGCCACACCGGGCATCCAGCTCTGGCTCCTTCATGCCTCTCGAGGGCCTTGCTCCCCGGGCATGGCCCTTGTTTCCCAGACACAACACACGCTGGCCCACATCCAGACGACAGGCTCTTGCACGCACATCTTGGCCATGTTCTCCCACATCGGACTCGCTGCATCACCAGACAACCATGGACGTACAATCTCTAACTGATCAGTTAGGTTTTTCAAAACTGGTGTTTTAAACCCTCTGTTTAACACTGAATGATAACCAACAACCCAAGCTTGGTTCCAAATTGCTTTCGTTAGCTATTTTTAAGAGAAAAAAAAAGGAAAATCAAATGAGATCGCCTGATATGACTCAAATCAAAATGTGTCCATCACTTTGTTCCATTTTAACAGAGTGATAAGTTCTTTTTTTTAACCTAACAATCTGAAAGGTATTCTGTAACATTCACGTACCTTCTGAAAACAGGAGCATTCTAACATTCATAGACCTTATATGAAACAATCTCCTTCTCTGCCACACGAGCGAACCCTCCCCTAAACAAAATATATGACAAACAGTACTGCAGTGTTCCACTAATATTCAGTAAATCACGGTTTATTTCCTACCTCAAACCACAAAACTGCAACAACCTACCCTCCCTTTTATATAATTTACATGACAAGTTACAGCAGTTTCTCCCAAAAACACAAATTTTAGCACGGTACTTTTAATCAACAAGGGAACACTCAACAACAAAGACAAGATCTTAAAAACTAAACCAAACAAACAAAACTGAAGCACCATTCAGGAGACAGCAGGCACTAATCCCAAACCCAAACCACTGATCAATTAAACAGGAACATTTTTCTCTCCATGACATATCAACACAACAAAGCAAACATTAACCAGCCAATGTTTTACTAATAGATTCATTCCATAGTTTACCACACATGTACATGAATAAAAAAAACAATAAAAACATGAATCATTCAAATTGTCAAATAACCTAAATTCAGGTGACCATAATACCCTATGAACAAGCTAACAAACAAGACTAACAACTAAATGCCCAATTGCAATTCAGTTAGCTATTTATACCATTCATTCAAAATAAAAACTGGACGTAACAGCACTTGTGTTCAACATACACCTAACAAAACATACTGCCAACAATAAAGTTAAGGCAATGACCAACAGAAGAACATTAGAGTAACGTGCATGCATCAAACTCAGGACAAGGAAGCTGTTTCCCAAAGAAACAAAGTTGATTTCAACACATGTCAGCAGCGTTCACTTGAAACAGTCATAATTTCTACTCTATCAACGCAAACAAGAGGAGCGACAATCCTGATCAATCTATTCACAGGCAGGCAGGAGTCCATTGCTCTCCCACTGGCAGACATCTAATTCCAGCAACAGCCTTGAAAGCTGATAACTGTGAAACTAGTGACACAAACAGATCACATATGTTGGGCATAGTTGCTGGATTTCAGACAACATGTTTTTCCTTTTCCTTCAATGGCAAATCACAGGTTCCTTCTTGCGAAATGATGCCTGCTCCTCTCTCGCTTAAAAAAAAAAATAGCTAAAAAAAAAAAAACCATTGCTTGCTTCTCTTTCACAAACCCTTAAACATAGCATGCAAATGATTCTCCACAAGCAAAATCCAGCACTGCTATCTCTGATACTATGAGCATGTGTCCACGGCTGATGCCACTTCTCCAGACAATTTTCGTCTTATATCTTTATTTATTTGATGTCCCAGCTTCTGAGCCACCTCAGTGGCTCTGCACCCTTGGCCACACATTCTGATCCACCTATCCAAGCCACTGGCCCCAGCCCCATCATGCCGCAGCCCCAGCACCTGCAATCCACGGGGAGCATCAATACAAGACTTCAAAAGCACCCACCTGAGAGACACTACACTGGCGCCGAGTCACTTTGGTGTGTTCAATGGTGGCCTGTTCTGACCCAACATACTCAAGACACCAACCTACTAAGCCCCGTACTGATGACAAGAAATAATTGAGAGCTGCGTGAGTAAGCTCTCCTCCAGAGGGTGCCACCTATGTCTGCCCAACGACTGCCCCCATTAATTTGCAATATACTGGGAGCCATAGACATGGAGAGGATATCAAAACTGAGTCACCCATGAAGCAGGGCAATGAAATACCCACAGAATTTGAGACTTTTAAAAAAAAATAAGAATAGGATATGAAGATTATGCTACCAGATTTCCATTCCGTCACAGACGAGTAATGACGGACTGTGCTCTATGCTTGCTTTCATAATATACCGGGTGTCAACCAGTGCCGAGAGATACAACATCTGCAGTGTTGGTCAGGAAATTTGAAGCAACATTCTCAGAGAGGCATCCATTTAGTGGATGAAATTTGGACAGTGTGGGCAAGTCCTTCCAAATGAACCTGTAGCAAACTCAACTCTGGGTAGAGCTGGTCGGGCAGAAAAATTCCCATGGCTCTGATGGGAATCAAGCCCATTGGACCTCCCAGCAACCTTACAGAGGGACAGAGCCGCAAATGGCAAACCACTTCATCACCAAGGCCAATGGTGGTTTCCATTCTTGTTTCCGAAGCTGGGTTTCCCTGTAGTTTCTGCTTGCTTATAATTCATAGAGATCCATGACCTGACAGGCAAGTGACCTTGAGGCTCCATCATGGCTTTCAGTTACTTTTTCTACTCAATCTGTATTCTTAAATTCATATATGGGTGAAGCACATCCGACGTGATAACCACTTATCAGAATGGGACCTGGCTCCAACCACAAACGTCACCTCTTGATGAGTTTGATGGACTTGAAGGCTTCGTCCAGGTTGCCCGAGTGAGGTGGATGCTGAAGTTCATCAATGCATCCCGCGTAGATATGTCGCAGGACTCCAGGCCCACAAAGTCGCGCATGATCTTCCTGGCCCCACTTGGGGTAATGATGGCCCCTGCTCTGGGTGACCATGCTGACTGGCCCTGGTTACGTCCTCAGGACCCCTGGTCTCCGACTGTCAGCAATGAAATGATGGCTGTTCATTCCGTTACTTAAGTACAGAGACGCTTTTATTTTGTTGTTGCTTGTTGGACAAACTGTTCATTAGAAGCAGCATGACTTTGACTCAAATAATCAAACCTGGCCATGGAAACCTCTAAACTGTCAACAACCACGGAACAAAAGAATAAATATAAACATGTATGTAAACTAATGATAAAATGTCAACAGCAACAAAGAAGAAGATATAGCAGCATGTGTGCAATGATGATTCTCTGAAAAATGAATACACATTTTACAGCATTGAAGGTTACTGAAAACTGGAAACACGATGAGAAGCCTGAACTTTTTAAAATACATTAACTTGTTCCATTTATGAATCCGACAGACCCCCAAAAAGAAGTATTCTGCAATCATACTCGAATTGTACTTCGCACATTCTTCTGATGAACAAAACAAACAAACAAAAAAAAACAATTTTTTTTCTTTAACACAGAGGAATCATGATAACATCAAATCATCTTTAAGACAAACAGAAAGGTACGGAACTTAAATAATCCATTACAGAGTGATGTATACAAGCCCAAAGTAACAGCTAGTCAGCATCTATAATCAGACGCATTAAAGACAGAGAATAATGGAACGGATAGAAAATTAAAAAGAAAAGAGAAAGAAGGAGACAGAGCAAAGACAGAAAGAGACGAGAAAGGGAAAAAAGCAAGCAGACGATAAACAGGCGCAAGAGGCAGAGACAGAGAGACATAGTAACGCGACAAAGAGAACAGAGGAGTGAAGCAGACAGCACTACCTTTTGACAAAGTATGGTAGGAACCTCAATGCCCAAGGAGGGTGGTGAACGTCTGAGGGTTGGCATAGCTGTCCTGTATCAGCACACACCCAGCCTGATGTGCAGAACAGCGACACCAACCATTGTCTCTACCTGCCACACAACGCCAACATTGTTTTGTTTGCAACACTTTAGTACTGCTGCTGATAGGTCATTGCTGCTCACTACAATCACATACAGCGACTTCAATGACTTCTGCCATATACAGTCCTACACACCACCCATCTAACCCCCCACACACACCGTCACACACATACAATCATACTCCCGACTCCCACACCCCCAATGTGGCCATGTTATGACACAAGAGTTGAAAAAATGTCCCATATTTTTGATTAAACCATAATTTTTCAAGTATCCGAATGTTCCTCTTGACAATGCAAGCGATTCAGCCCACTAGGATGTCCTAAACTTTATAATCAACACCATCATGACTGGAAGCATTAACATGGTTCAAAAGATGTGAGGCACTGCATTTGTGTTTTCTGGTAGAGCCCAGAACCAGATACATTTTACTAACATTACCTAAATGGCCTCCTACCTTCCATGGAAGTTTTTCCTGTCCATAAAAGGAACAGACAACACCAACACTAGCAAAACTGAAGGACCACTTAGTAGGACAAAAGAACATCTCTTTACTGGAAAAAAAAATATGGGCTCTTGCATGCATTTGTCATTCCTCATATTTTCTTCTCATGGAAATATTAATACAATTCAACACTCAATATAACGTTAACTCCCCCACAAACCAAATCCAAACCTAAGTTGCAAAGTTTCCACATAATCCTTGAACATCTCATATACGGATCACACTGCAAACCACGACAGCAACTTGAGAGAGAGAGAGCATACCTCCGCCAAGGTTGTAACATCCTGTTTAACATGCAGTCAGCACTAATTAGAATTCCATCCCATTGCCTCAGAGCCATTCCCCATACCCCACTTTGATGTGATTTGCACTAAAACAAAATGTGGATCGTCCTAGGGGTATGTTCCACACCTTACCACAAAGTGTCAGATAGTCAGTGCAGTAACTTCTTGCATGAACTTGCTTACAGATGGACAAACCAAAAACCAATATGATCCAACAGACATGGCGTAAACATAAACCCCATGAAGAGGGAATGAGCACTCCACAGTAACAATGCTAGAGAGCCCCGGACTGCAGACAACCTGATCACCGTTGTCAACAGAACGAAAGCCAAATGTGCTGGCCCATTTCAAGATCACGACAGCAAAAAACATCTGCAGAGCCCGCCAGGTGACGAATGAAGACATAAAAAGAGTGGATGGATAACATTCCCACTAATCTACAGGCCTGTTCTCCTACTCTTGAAAACCACAGACTGACTGAAAGGACCAAAGGTAAGGCAAAGCTACATAAAAGCAAAGTCCTACTATACCAAACAAACACATACAAAAACGACCAGAACAGTGTACCAATAGTGCACATCCATCCAGGTCACCAGATGTAAAATATACACAGAAAGACAGCATTCCAACATACTGGGCCTTCCTCCACAGCTTTGGTAAGGGAGTGCCTCTTTTTGACCTCCCTGCTGTTGTCTTTGGTGGGGTCTTTGTTCAGCACACGAGCCTCACACACCAGCAGTTTGGGTTCGTCAGTGTCCCAAAAGTGGGAGATAGGGTACCGCCCTGCGATGTCCTTGGCTGCCTGGTTCTTGCCCTGAAAATAGTTTTCCTTATTGTTGTTGCAATAGTTTCCAGTAGAAATTCTTCTTTTCTCATTCTTCCTTTTCAAATCTCCAATTGTCAGACTGATTTGCAATGATACAAAACCGATGTGTAGAGTTAGAATCAACAAGGTGTATGTATGTTTGTGTGTGTGTGTGTGTGTGTGGTGTGTGTGTGTGTGTGTGTTGTTGTGTGTCGTTGTGTGTGGTGTGTGTTGTGTTGTGTGTCTGTGTGTGTGTTGTGTGTGTGTGTGTGGTGTGTGGTGTGTGTGTTGGTGTGTGTCATGATGTGTGTCTTTTAGTCTCTGTGTTCTCGTTGTGTTGTGTGTCTGCGATGTTGTATGTGGTCATGAATTTGTGTCTTTACTCTGTGTTGTGCTTTTCTTTGTGTGATGGAATACCATGTGTGGTTGGGATGTGCAGTATTGTTGTTTTCCGTGTTGCTGTACGCTGTCCACTAGTCTTCTCCCTTTTCCTTTGTGTCGCTTCGTCTTGTCCCGATCCTGTGTGTCTGTAGTGGTGATCGTACGTTGTCTGTGTGTGTGTTGTCTTGCATCTGGTGTCATGTTCTGTGGGATGTCTCTGCTGCTGCCCTGTGCTCGTTGGTTACTGCATGTGTGTCGCTACATCGAGTAGCTTGGGATCAGGTGTTCTGTTGTTGTGTATGTCGTATTAATGTAAGTTTTCTTGGGTCGGTGCTGTTTCTGTTCTGTGTCTGTTTATTCAGTGCGTTCTCTTCTGTGCTGCGTGTGCAGTGTTTGATGTGTAGTTACTTTTGAGATCAACGGTTTCTCATTCTGCTGCTGTGATAAGTCAGAATTAAAATTAAAAAAATAAATACTTTCTGATCTTTTCTTATTTTCTGATGGAAATAAAAAGTGGTTGGAAAAGAATGCAATATGGTACTAATTTTCCTCTCTGATCAAACAGCTAGTCCCACACTATCTCTCCCCCTTTCCATTTTCCCCACCTAACCGCTGCTACCCCACCTAGTCCCCAACTCCTGTACCGGACACCTACCTCTCAGCATCATTGGTGTCCTTGTCTTCATCCTGGCCCTCAGCCCCTGTGGGATAGTCATCCTGCTCGCCTCGCCCTGTCTCAAAGTTGAAGTACTGCACTGTGTCCAGCTCCACATCCCAGAAGTACAGCTTGGGATCAGCGCTGTTCTCGTTCTGTGCAATAGTCAGTATTAAAATGTAAGTATACTTCTTGGGATCAGCGCTGTTCTCGTTCTGTGCAATACAATCAGTATTAATCAATGCTGTTCTCATTCTGTGCAATACAGTCAGTATTAAAATGTAAGTATACTTCTTGAGATCAACGGTATTCTCATTCTGCTCTATACAGTCAGAATTAAAATGTAAGTTTCTTAAAGAAAATATACTTTCTGAAATTTTCTTTTTCACAAGAAGATAGGAGGAGGAGAAAGGGGAGGGGAGGGAGGTGGGGTAGAGAATCAGGCATGACTGGGAAGGGCCATCACTTATATTCTAAATAAACTGTTTCATATCAAAATATCGTGTTAATCGTGCAAGTTTATCAACACATATAAACACAAACCATCATTAATTAAAAATACTGTCATCATATATTGATAAGCTGAGCTTTGAGTGCACTTGGACCTAAAGACACTGAAACTATCATAAACCAATATAACTATACATTGTTCCCTTTAGTGATGTTCAACAAAAACTACACTTTTGACATTGTCAATTATTAAAATTTTTTGCAGGAAACCACATCATGAATGAGATTATTAATAACAGGAATTTGCAGATCTGCACAACCTTAAACTAAAAAAAAAGACATTCTTTTAAAAAGAACAACAGCACATAAACCTTTGAAATATAAAGGGGCTTACAGTTTTGATGAGAATGCTGACACGGCTGCCATTGCAGCAGACTTTGGCAGAAACGATGGAACCGAAGCCCGGCACAATGTCAGCCAGGTTCTTGGGGTTGGTGTGAGCCTTGGCTTCTCGTCGTGACAGATCGTAGACACGCACAATGCCCACATCGGTCGCCACCACCAGGTAATGGCCGCACACATCCAGACTGACTGGATGACCTTCAGGCTCAGCAAAGGTCATCAGCTGCTTCACTGTCCCCTGTAAGAAGAGGGTAAAGGGGAACACCAAGTTGAAAACATCAATTTATGATTATCAGTGTCATAAATATACGCATCAAAAGTTACATTTGATTAGTCCAATGTGCATTATACTAAAACAATATTTCAGCAAACTTACAATTTACCAAAGCTTTTCAACAGAAATGTTCCAATTTTTCAGATATCTATGTCTCCTGTACACAAGTATTTTACAATTAACATTTTCGTAAAATGATTAAGAATGTAAACTGTGCTGGCTCACAAGCAGCAAACTGACTCGATGCATAAGTCTGACAGAAGAGCATCTCATCATGTCATGTCTATAATACAAGCCTTTTTTAATTGTTTGACATTGCATCATCTCGTAACAACGTACTGATTTTCATGAAGAATAGCAAACTGCTAAATTGCTCCAGAATCAAGAGCTGTTCCATATTTCAAGTCAGGAAAGAAATGTAGACACCAACAATGCTGGCCAGAAAATCTGGTCAGCACTCTCAAAAATAAACGGGACTTTCCTGCAGGGTTTCCTTGCTGACAGTTCGGTGCATTCATGTTACTAACAAGGATGAGCTCTGTGATTACTTGATCAGTCTTCAATGTATAACCAATACAGATTGCAAGAATGATGCACTGAAATAAGACTTAAAACTGAAGTTTTATGCACTGGAATATGACTTCAGAATCCTAACTTTTCCAAAAGTGTTCATTTTGTTGAACTACAATCATAATGTTCATTTGCTCTGTATGACACATTTTGTACAACTAAACAATATTTTACTTGCTGTTAGATACGTAATTAATATCCTCCTAGTGAGATATGTAACAGCTTCCAACCCCTCTCCCCTTCCCCACCCACCTTTCCTATCACCTTACCACTCAAATACTTGTGAACAAATGAACAATGAAAGATATCTTTCATTCCATATGCCCGCCACTGCATCATGGAAAGTATTTCAACCAGTGACTCATGACCTGATGTGTGGTCCTGTTACAAGACGAGAAAGAGAGTGTTGGTGAGATAGAACTATTTCACAGTGTTGAGATACACAGACCTGGAACGTCCTGACTTGCACCTTGCCCTGTTCTATGGTGTAGATGTTCTGCTCATACACCACAATCACCATGGCCTCTGTCAGGAACTGACCTGCACACAAACACCACCACAGAACACACTACAGGATACCTCTTTCATTCAACAATCAGCATTCGTCAATCCACAAAGCTAACGATCATGTTTACTTCCATATTTGTAGTGTAATTTCTTAATTTTGTTTCATTTCTAAAGTTATTTCACACCTGATTTTCCACTTTATTTTTCAAAAACAAAACCATTGAGCTACTTATTGTCTGTGTGAAAACACTACTTTTATTATGTTAAAAAAAACTTTTAGGATTTCAACAACAAAAATGATAATAAAATCACGATGTGATCATGCAGCCAGTATGCTTCCACATGCACACAAACACACATACTGCACAGGAACAATGTGTAAAATCTTACCTGCTGCTTTTAATGTGGACTTGTCTGTAGAATATTCGTAAAGAATCACTCGTTTGCCATTCCATACTGCCAGCGCATCCTGAACACACATACAGCAACACAGACATTTTCAGGAACTTAAACACAGGCACACAATCACATAATTCAATTGTCAAAGAGTTTGGGTTAAAATGGTCTTGTTCAGGCATGAACAATCATTGTAAAATACAAACAAGACATATGTCATAACTGCCTTCATATGCCCATAATGGAAAAAAAAACACAACCTCGAGCAGAGTTATCATCCCTTCCGTGCCTCAAAAGCCTTGGCACACACTGAATTACTTGTAATGCAACAGAAAAATATGCTTGAAAATAAGACAACCACTTCCAAGTCAAAGATCGACACATTTCACCCATCACTTTACCTTGGTTGTGCAGATGCCTTTGACCTGGATGTCAGTCTTGAGATCATGGTGGCTACCAGAGCCGAACAGTTCGATGGACAGAGCGCTGGGAGAGTACTGCACCACCGCTGTCTGGGCACGGAAGCTGGAGCTCATGACTTGCTCACTGAGGATGAACACGTTGGCAATGGTGTTGACAGCCACAAGGCTCTTATGCTGGCACCACTGTGCACATGAGGAAACACATCAAATTCTGTGATTAAACACATCTCTCCAACTTATTTACATCAATCCATACATGTTCACACCACTGCAATGACACATGCTACAGCTACCAATCACTGTTTTTGTTTGTTATCACTTCAATTAATTTCCATCGTATCGTACACCTTTACCAGAAATATCATATACAAAAGTTTACTGTTTGAAATACATTATGGAAGTAAAATATCCAAGAACACATATTACCACACAAACATTCTATGTTATGCACACACACACACACACACACACATGGACACACCCCTTACATGCACACGCACACATACACATGCACACACACACACACACATGCACATTGATACTAAATGCAGTGTTCTAGAAAAGGACTTAAAAAAACAGAGGATAATGGTAGCATTTACAATTTAGATATGTAATTAAAGGTAAGACAACTGTGACATGAAATTTTATGCACACATGAATTTTCACTCTTGTTCTTCATGTGGTCAGCTTGTCTGACTTGCCATCTACAACTGTAGAGCTTTGACATGACCTCTGCAGTTTACGTGAAGGAATCAGTCAGCTATGGACATAATCAAGGCCTGCTTGATTTTTGTGTGCGTTGAAATAACTCTTCTCTCTCCCTAATCTATGATTCATGCTCTCCAATTTCTCTCTCCAAAAGTGTCTGAATTTTGCTTTACTTAAAAAAGAGAAGAAAAAAATCATGACACTAACCTCAACTGTTCTGACAGGGCCTTCAACTGTAGCTGGAGCCATGAGCGACCAGAGTTCTTCCCTTCTTTTTTCTTTCCTGGAGGGAAGGGGTGAACTTCCACAGTGCAATGTTGCCCATGTTGGTCCCTGCAGCTAGGAGAGCTGTGCAACACCACATTTCATCCACTCAAAGTCAGTAGTAATAAGACGAATTATAACACTGATGATCATGTGCTAGTTAAGTTGATCCACATTGCTGTTTGGGTAAGGAAGGGGAGGGTAGAGCGGTTACAATAGATGAGAGTAACTGTTGTGCTTCCGATTCATAATTGTTGTCAACATCTCACAGAGATCCATTATACACCAGCACATAATCATAACAGTGGTACCTGCCTGAAAGGGGAAGGGGGGGGGGGGGGGGGGGGGGGGGACCTTGTGAGTGAGTGGGATGCGGTTACTTGCATGTACAAAAACTTTTCTTCATAACTTTGGTTTGAAATTCAAACTGAAAAATGGTATGCTTATTATGGAGAAATAAACAAATGTTTAATACAAAAAATAAAATAAAATAATAATAATACAAAAAAAATAACAGTGGTACCCTTGACCATAATTCTGTAGTAAAAATAAATAGGCAGAGAAGAAGAGATCACTCACATTTTTCAGCGCTGTATCCACACAGAGGAGAGCTTCATTCTGGTCATAGCTGCTGTGTCCATCCAGGGTCAGGACGTAGTTGTCATTGTGCTCCAGGTCCCACAACCTGTCACAACCAACCTTCTCTTATTCCGCTCCTTGGTGACAACTGTACATGGGCCTCATACATAATGGTGTGTGCGGAAGCTGTTTTAGTGCCTTGACCTTTCGGTGAGTACTTTCCTTATCAGGCTTGTGCTATTGGAGCATTTTTACCAATACAGAAACTATTTTAACTGGAATCAATATGTCTAATCAATTAATTGATTTACTGGCACTGAAGTATTCTTAAATTTTTCTGCCATGTCCATGAGCCACTTCATCTAATCAAGTTGAATTTTGCCAAAAAAAGTAAACCTTTCCATGAAATTTGACACAAGGCTTTGTTGTCATCAAGTGGTTAAAAGGAGATGAATTAAGTACAAGAATCGGATGGAACATTGCAAATGCAGTCAGTGTTTTTTTAAAAATCCATTTCAACATTCTTTCGTTACAAGTAAATATATTTCCTATCATGCTAATCTTCTACCCAAAAGTAGCCATCTCCACCTACCCCACCCTCATTCCCAACACCCCTTCCCACCCCCATTTCCAATAAAACATTTCTGCACTAAATCCTTTCATCACTGATCCTACCAAACCTCATGTTTGCTCAGTTTTGCGGAATGGTCTAGAAAGTGAGAACAAGGAAATCGCAGGTCTGTGTACCCAGAATGTGGAGTAATTTCTTCACAGAAAAGTTTTTTCCATTTAAAACAGACAGCATGTCATATGAAGATGATCTGCATTTGAGGATCATCAGAGTAACTATCTCAGCATGGCAAGTTTGAAGCTGGCCGGAATAGCTCAGTTGGTAGAGCGCCTGACTCATAATCTTGGTGATCCTGGGGGTGCGGGTTTGAACCTCCGCCGGGGCGTTTCGGTACAGGGGGATTTTTCCCTCAGAGTTAACATTGGTTCTGACTCCTTTTCCCATACAGTCCTTCGAATGAGACTATAAACCGAGGTTCCGTGTGTGAACGCATGCATAACATCTTGCACACACGTAAAATCCCATCACCAACTTTCGGAAGAGTAGGCCAGTTTGGCCGTTGGTATGGATGACACGTTACACATAGCATGCACCCTGCGTGAGAAATGGAAAGAATGAAGGAAGTAAGGAAAATGAGTGATCGATATTGAACGATATTGACTGGATGACACGGGAAATGACTGAATGAAGCGCCAGCTGGCAGCTCTTCAGTCGGCACTACCCAGGTAGGCAGCCCGTCGTGTAAACGAGTGTGGATTGTAAAGCGCTTAGAGCTTGGCCTCTAGCCGAGAATAGGCGCTATATAAGTATTCATTATTATTATTATTATTGTGAAAATTTACTGTAAGAAACGAAGAGAAACTTGCTGTCACATTGACTGTGAAAATGCTTCACCATGTTCTTATAGGCATATTTTTTTAAAACATGTGTTCTGAAGTGGTGTGTTAAATGCATCCTTTTTGTAAAATGGTATATAAACTATACAAGAAATATTATGTATACACAGGTCTGCAGTGAGGTGCAACATGTTACATGTTTCATACTATGAACAGTTGTTTTAATGTGCATGCTGTAGTTGTATCTACTGACCTGACCACCATTTCTCCTGAAGCGCAAGCCAGTATACCTTTGCCTGCCCACGTAATGGATGGCTGCTCAGTACGACCACTCAGCTTCACCTGAAAACACACACACACACAGGATTAACAGTGAGAACAGATGACAGGGTCAGGGTCCAAGCATTGCAATATCCTTCCACCTGCACCTGGATACTCAAATTCTTCAGCCTCTTTAAAACTTCAGCCAGAGATGAATTAGAGAGAACTGAACTCTTTCTCACCTACAGTTCCCATACGATAGCAACTATGCTATGAACACTTGTGTGGGTGAATGTGTGTGGGTGCGTGCATGTGTGTAGGCGTGTACATGCATATGCGTGTGCCTGCATGTGTTCATGTGTGTGTGTGTGTGTGTGGTGTGTGTGTGTGTGTGTGTGTGTGTGTGTGTGTATATGTGCATTGTGTGTGTGTGTGTGTGTGTGTGTGTGTGTGTGTGTGTGTGTGTGTATGCATGTGTATGCATATATATGTGTGTGTGTATGACAGTGTATGTGTCTGCATGAATGCATATGTACATGAATGCGCCTGCATACTTCTTGTTATCTGGATCTTGTAGTATTTGACTTTTGTATGAATAAAATCCATTCTCTGATTTATTTCTCATGTCGTGTCTTTCATACTTCTTTTTTTAATCCACATGTGTGTTACAATTTAAAAGGGAGACAAGAGAGGGGGAGCTTTTGTGAAAGACGTCATAGCAATAATGATGCGTTGCAAGCCTCCTTTTATTTATCACTTTTATATCTTTGTATTTTCGGTCAGTGTAGTGCTGTTGTTGATTTGTTTAAAACATTTGGAAAGTGAATGCATGCCTAATTGTTCAATATTGTTTATGGATCGATTGATAATGCGATTGGAATATTCAAGATTATGTTAGAATATTATCCAGGTTTCCGTAAGTTACCAGTGCATTGCCGAAGGTTCGAGAATGTTGTAGAAACTGACCGAATTACATTTCATATGGTCGTCACGATTTCATTGGTTAAGCTTACTGATGTGCAGAATATTCTAGAAAAGAATAATCGAGTAGTTTAGAGAATATTCTTTCGATATCATAAAAAAGAAGGAGAGCTGTGCCCCAGGGGAGAGAGACACACAGACAGGAGAGAGAGAGAGAGACAGAAATGAGATTTTTTGAACAGTTCTAGTCTAGAAGTGTTCGAGTCTCCATTGAGTTTGAGTCTAGTCGACAAGAAGCTGCCATTAGTAGAATATTCGCTGCAGCATGTACGATTGAGTTCCGAAGGTCAGTGGTTTGTTTTTGTTCCTATATTCTTCAACGTTGTAAATAAAAGGATCCTCTTCATTCATTTCAATACCGCCTGGTGTATTTTGTCGTCTGCAAGCTGAACACCTACCACAGGATCTACAACGAACTCTTACAAGCTAAAGTACTGCACTTACCTTGTACTGAGGAAGTCAGCACATTTTAGCATTGTAACAATGTGTAACAAGTAAGTCAGTGCAGAAGTGAGAACATGGCAAAACAAGTCATCTGCTAGAGTTAGTGCTGACTGCCTGTCGTCAAGTGGGAGTGTGGTATTGCATATCCTTCTCTTTCCCCAGCCACCCCGTGTCTTTCATTCTACTGTCACATGTATTCATCACAACCCAGTCAACTGTAGGCAAGGTGCCCCTCTTTTTATATGTATGAAATGCTCTATGCTCTCATTGAATTAAGAAAAAAACGGAGGGGGGGGGGGGGAGGGGGGGGGGGGAGGGCTGATGGTAGATAGGGTGTCAAAAAGTCTTCATGTATCATTATTTTTCGATATTGTTATTCTTGTTCTTATTCACTCATTGACCACCTTTTTTCTTTTTGTCATGTTGTTCACAGTCTTTAGAGATGTGAAACATCTTGAACTCACATCGAGCAAAACGACATATGAACAACAACAACAAACCTGGAAAGTCCTCATCTATTATTCAATATCATTATTGTTGTTAGCACATGGCAGTTATATACATGAATCGTTCTGAACTCATACTGAGAAAATGAAAAGCTTAAAGTGTTTTCATTTATCATGCCACATGACGGTTATTGTTACTGGTCTCAGCATAACTATCAATTCTGACCTTCAACAGCTCCTTGGTCTCCCCCTCAGGCATCACAGCATGCTGCGTGAGCAGCAGGTTGTCTGTCAAGGTGACCAGCACATTCTTCTCCTCATAGAACAGCAGCTTGATGACTGTGTGGTCCAAACTGAAGCACTGCGTGCACTGGGCGTTTTCATTCACATAGTACACACCCCCTGTAACACACAGCTTCAGCCTTACTTCCCTGGTGGTCTACAGAAGTGACATATGAATGGTCAACAATGAGAATGATCAATAAATGTCTCCCATATGTTCTACCCCATTCTGCCCATTCCCCTCCCCCCCACACCTAAAACCAGTGAACTACTCGTCTGTCCTACTCCACCCATTAAAAGTGAGCCTCCTTTGTGTTCCTATGCGGGTTATTTGTGAAGCTTTGAGCTTTGAAACACAGTTTGAAGACACCTGCTGGTGCAAAAGCGGCTGTCATCAGCAAATTGCTTCGATTTGGGCCAGAAAATTCGACAAGATTTGTGTTCAGGCACATGTATAATGTGACTATGAGTGACAGCTGTCCGTAACATATGACTATAGACAGTTTAATGGGCCAGGTATTGCTGAATCAGTAACAATGAATCAAAAAGCGATTCAGACTACTCAGGTATATCTGTATTCATGTTAAACTTCAGGGCAGTGTATGAAATGATGATCAAGAATAGGGATCCAATGTCCAGCCTACCTAAGGATTCCAGATTTATCATATCCAGTTATAGACATTAACAACACAAAAACAGGCATTTGCATCAATAGCAAACTACATCCATTCCTAGATTTTTATACAAAATTTGGTGAGGTCCAGAGATGCGGTATTTGTTTGGCAAGTATTATGAGTTTCAAAATTTCCATTTAAATTCATTTGGTGCTCTAAAAATTACTTTAGGAGTTGCAAGAATCATATAATATATTAAAACCTTTGGAAGTTTAAAGCATATGCACTAATGACAGACGGCTGTACATTAACAATTGAAGAATCTGTAACCATATCCTTATTCTGTTCCTCACCAGTTAACACTTGTATCTTGAAGCAAAGTTGCACACACACACACACACACACACACACACACCACACACACACACACACACACACACACGGGCATACACAAAACCATTCACAATTACATGTTACAAAGACAGAATGTATTACCTTCTTCTGCACATCAGCATTAACAACTAAGATGATAACGACAGTATGTTCTTGAACAATCCCAGTTCCCTTTTTTTCCCCATAAAAAGTAACACTATAAATATAAATTTGAGGAAAAAAACCCTCAAAAATAACCACTTGATTTTCAATCATTATTAAAAATCTGGTTCATCCCTCTCCATAAGACTTCATATACTTTTCAGAGACATTGTAATACACATCTCCCTGCTTCTGGAATTAGCTCTCTATTTCTTCTTTTCACCATGCTATCTTCACCATAAGCTTTCAATTCTCTATGACAATATCAACATTTCTGGAAACCTTTTGATTCCATATCCCTATCAAGTTTTCTTTTTTCTTTTCTTTTGCTCCAATTTCAAATCTACTCAAGTTCCTGCTGTTTTTTTCTATAATATGCAATGTGTGAGTGCGAGTGCGAGTGTGTGTGTGTGTGTGTGTGTGTGTGTGTGTGTGTGTGTGTGTGTGTGTGTGTGTGAGTGTGTGTGAGTGTGTGAGTGTGTGCATGCATGTTTGATCTGAGTGTGTATGTGCATGTGTGTGTGCATGCGTTCCCCTTGCATACTGGGGCCATGTACATGCCTGCATGCCTATGTGCAAGTGTGTGAGTGTCTACACTTGAGTACCTCTTTGTATCAAACTATATTTTAAGTTTCTGTACATCAGGTGCTTGCTAAATATTCTTTATGATATGTATCATTAAAATACTCAGCATACCAGTGGCTCCCCCGACGAAGAAACAGAGGGATTCCTGTCCACCGAACAAGGATGTTGACTGTTTGCCAGACTTATTCGTTTGGTTCCAGTTGAACATGTCCAGCGCTCTCTCATCACCACTTACAGCTGCACGGGCCAGACTGGCTATGTCCCTGATGTAACATTGTCATAGATTAGTTCAGACACTTACACACACACACACACACACACACACATACACAACACACACACACACACACATGCACACACACACAAACAGTGCATGCACTTAATAAACAGGCTCTAATTCAGTTATCTCACCTTTGTTTCACAGAAGAGTTTTTAGACTAAGCCAGTAATAATTAAACAATGAACTGATAAGTTAAGATTGAAATTGTTGTGGTTTTTAAACAGAAATAATACCCTGTGAGATTGTTCTGTGTGATTAAAGACAAGTTTTCTGTTTACAAGCTATACAGTTGACTGGCTGCCTTTTGGGAGAATTAACGTTTGATAACTACACCCAACCATACAGCATGAGCAATATTATCATTACCACTATGGCTTTTCACATACAACAATTAGGAGCTCACATAGATGGGTCTTTTGGAGGAGGGGGGCGGAAGACGATCTGTTCAACAGGTTCCTGCAGATGGTGCTGGACTGGCTCCTGACCTAGACGTCCTCGACTGTCAGAACGCCACACCATCAGCATGCCAGACTGAAAGGAACAGATACATGCGGTCTTAGTCGCACCAATGTGTCACAGTTACATGGGACATTTATCACCTACTAACGTTTTCTAGCTCTCTTATCTTTAGTACATTAACAATACAATGCAAAGATAACTCTTTTAAAACATTACTTTCCTTAACAATTGAATGAAAAGATAACTTCTTTAAAACATTGTAATTTACCTTGTAAAAATTTCACAAGAACTATAAATGTCCTTTTTTTTTTTATTGATAAGACCAGTCAATCCTGTTGTACTACTTCCTACTTCGAAACCAAACTAATTAGACCCTGAAAATATTTTCTAAAAATTGGAACTCCTCTATGATATTTAATAAAACAAAGAACTAAGTGCGTGTAGGTTTTTCATACCTCATGAATGTCAATGCACTGATCAAACAGATACAACAGACATACCAAAAAGGTAAAATATAACAATCAAGTAGATTAATGAAACTGGACAAAAATCCACAAAAACGCTTACATTGTCTCCTGACACGAAACGACTGCCATTGAACTCCATCGCAAGAAAGTAATCTCTCCTTTGTGCAGATGTGGGGGCTCTATCAGTTCGTGTTCATGCTCATTCCACATGGCAATCTCCCCATTCTGCCAGCCCACTGCACAATCTTTCGGGTTGGATGCCAGATTACACTGCTGATTTGCGTCTGGTTGGTGATTGGACGGTGTTGGAGCTTTTCACCCTTGATTTCAAAAGTCAGTACACATAACTGAATCAGTCATCAAATTTAAAACTGATGAAAGTCAGAACAGGTAAATATCAAAGTCATCATACATAAAAACAAACAAAAATTCTTATGTTTTACTACTCACATAACATTCAAGTCTTTACTATCTGATCCTTATATACATAACAATCATTATTTACGATCTAATTGTATAAGTTCAAATACTTACATCATCCGCATGGAATGGACAGTTTCACGTTAGTATGAGTGGTGTATGTACAATTATGAGGCTAAATGAGTATCAAAGTATTTTTGTACACTATGCATACATGTGTGATAAACACTCCTACAATGCCATCATTTTATTAAAACAATACACATTTAAAAAAAACACCAAAAAAACCACACATGCATTTTTGACCGGTTGTTTCACAAACGCACACATGATCTTCGAACTCAACAAAGATGACTGTATTGTGCTAGGGAGAATGTACCTCTTCATTGAAGATGGTGAGACTTCCACCTGTATCTTCATTGTATGATGCCACGCCCAGGAGGGCCGTCCCACCTTTGAACCAGCAAATTTCATTGTTGATTCCGGAGGGCCCAGCACTGTCTAGCCGGTGATCAAAGTACACCGCCATGCCTTAGCCTAGCGTTGGCACAGCTGCCGCTGCAAAAGACAAGAATGCTTGGTTTTAGACCTCATAACAAAGGGTTGCATACCAACAGTTAGAATTATGACACACACACACACACGCACACATCCACGCCCACACACACAGAGGCACAAAACATTGTGAACAATTTCTCTCTCTCTCTCTCTCTCTCTAACACACACACAAACACATAGAGAAGAGAGAGAGAGAGAGAGAGAGAGAGAGAAGAGAGAGAGAGAGAGAGAGAGAGAGAGAGAGAGACAGACAGACAGACAGACAGACAGACAGAGACAGACAGACAGAGACAGAGACAGAGAGACAGAAAGAGAGAGAGATGCTGAACAAACTAGAAATGGAGGAAAACAAGTGCAAGCTGACTATTCCTCCATCTTGGCAAAGATTAAAAAAAGAAAGAAAGAAAGAAAGAAACAAATCAACAAAAGGGGAGGCAGGGGAAGAAGGTTTGTGAGAGAAAGAAAACAGGAATAAAAATTAAGGAGTTTGATTATAAATATAAAATCTTTCATTACCAGCATATGATACCATCAAAGCTTATAGTATCAACTAAAGTCAAAACAATGCTTTTTCACCATGTACTGATATCATCAAACTGGCCTAATGGGAGAAACACATGAATATGCGATGACTAGACAAAAGGAAACTTGGCTGACACTTGTGTGAGGTGAAAACAAGGCAACATGGCAACTCAGCATTGCTATATGTTGATGTGGCACTAAATATGATTTAATATTGGACATAAACAGGAGTGTGGATACCACTACATCTGCATGACATGTTTGTCTGTAAGAATGTGTTTGTGCATGTTTGAGAGAGACAGCATGCCAATCAATGTGTCTTTGCATGTATGTGTGTGAATGTGTGTGAATGTACACATACATGCAAAGGCACTGGTTTGAGTGTGCATACATGTGTGTCTAGAGCAAGTACATTCAACTTTTTTCAATGGCTGAAAAACCTCAAAACTAAGTCTTATTTTGTTTACATCTAACTACTTTAAAGGCAAAAACTTATTTAGTGTTTGTAAAACTGCCATCACGGTGTATTCAAATATTGATTGGAAATCAGTTCATTATGAATATTCTATGATTCCCGCCTTTTGAGTTTCATGAAATGTCTCCCTCCTCTCTTTATTGACCAATTGATATTGGGGCAAGCTGCTGAGAATGACCTTTGCTGCCTATCCAAACATCATTTTATCAGTTAGCTCCACTATATGAACAGCAGACTGTTTTTTCTATTCCAATCATTATCTCTTACCATCTTTTTGAACAGTTACAATGAACATACTCTCATTCAATCATTTTCAAAAGTAATTCCATGTACTGAATTGTTGTGAAACCAGGTTGTCATGACACTGAATTGTAGCTGACCAGCATGCCAATGCAAGTCATGCAGCTGGCACTCATACGAAATAATCACTGGACACATTTCTTGATTTTTCCTCTTAGTCTTATCCTGTCAGAATCACTGACTGAGGTGGTCATTATATGCAATCTAGATATCCTCTTTCCATTCCCACAACTCCCTCTTGCATGCATTATTAAGTGGCAGGAACCCCAGTATCAGTCCCCTCTCCAAACTTCATTTACTCAACTTATGTTTTTATCAAGCTGACACTCTTGAATAGGAATAATACCTTGAACAAAAGAGTCCACACTATTCTTCAGGTTTTCTAGTATTTGTACAAGTTAATCATGAAAGCAAAATAGGGAAGGGTGGGGGAAGAGGGGTTGGGTAGGCAAGGAGAAGTTTTCCATCCCAGTTCTGGACAAGTGAAACTGATTCTTGATAAACTAAATCCCTACAAGTGGCAAAGGTGACAGATAATACCTATGTCTGCAAAATCAGTCATGAGTGAAGTAGGACTTACACTTAAAGATCGAAACTGCAGTCTCTTGACCAAAATGACTGTGTAACTTTTGGTAGCAACACTCTACATTTATTCCATTTATTGTATGGATAAATCTGAATGAAGCATTCTTCTCTGTCAAGCTTTTAATTATAAACCTATTCAGACTGATTTGAAACACAAAAATGAAGTTTTTGAAATACTGTATTTCTAATGATTTAGAAAACTTTGATCAAATTATGGCAGCTTATATCATGCTTCATCATGCACTACGTTGTCTTCTCTGGAACAAATCACTTGAGAGATAAGAAGGGGGGGGGGGGGGGGGGGGGGGGGGAGAATCCGCTGAGCTCTAGTCTGACTTTCAACGTAATTTTGGGAATCCTCCTTACTACTAACCCTTCCTTGGCCTAAACAGACTCCAGGATGTTATGGTGTGACAACCAACAATGCACAACATTTCGAGAACAGAAAACCTGAAGTTTGTTGCTCATCTTTTCACCTGACAATACACAGTGAGTACTTTCCCAAACAAACATGAATGCCTGACTTCGAGTGAGTGCTAGTGACCAGCATTAGTAACAACTGAGACTTTGTTGTTGCAAGAATTGACCAAAAAAAAAACTATTTCTTTGCCAGAAGAACTCCTTCCCTGCTGAACGTGCTGTTGTGTCTTTGTGTCTGAGTTCTATGATTCAATGCTGATTTGGAAGTAATGTAGTTTAGTTTAGATCTCATTTGTTTTCCCTCCAACTCTAACAAGCATGTAAGTAACTAAACACTGCTTCTTGTCTGCACTGACACTGGTGCCACGGCACATTTCCTGAGAATTACCAGCTGTGAGTTTTCTGGACAGATATTTCAACAAACTTTCAGGCTTCAGCTTCTCTTGGCTGCAGCTTCTTTGATACTATCTTCAGGCAACCCTCAGCGTGTTTACATTATGCAAACAGGTTGTTTCCTCCTGCCCTCTGTCAATCTCTGCCACTAGGAAGACGGGACCTCCACAGCACTAGATCAAGGTACCCCTGAAGTAGTTTGAGAACAGAATAAGATTGTATGTCAAGGATGAGGCCAATGGATACAGACAACTTTCTAACTGGACAAGCATTAGCTCAGAACATCAAAGCCCCATCTGTAAGGCCCCACCTGCAACTTCATCATCATCTGCTGAACACACTGGTAAGCATGATAATGTAATGAAGAGGCCAGCAACATTTTGACAGAGTCTCAACACTGATTAAAAAGAGACTGATCCTCTAAGAGTCAACTGCTGTGGGACTGGGACTTGTGAATGAACCCTCAGGCAATAAAGAACAAAGGAACGATATCTTTGCATGGATTTTTTTTCATATATGTAACAAGGAGAGCCATTCCATCTGAATCTATAAGTTACAGGATGACAGGATCAGTAGCCCCATCAAACTAGAACTTCCTCACAGACTGGGAACAAAAGGTTGTTGCTAACGGTGACATATCTGACACCACCTCCATGGAGTGTGGAGTCTCACAGGGCTCAGTTCTGGGTCCCGATTTTGTTCTCCTCTCCATAAATGACTCCTGAAACAGCCATCCTTAATTGTCTGCTTCTTTGCTGACACACTCTGGCACAGAACTGGCACTGCTCCCAGGGATTATGAGAACCTACAGCAAGATCTCAGTCATGTGGCCATTTTACTTTTAGAAAAGAGACAGATGACGTTTTACCCTAGAGAACGTAAGGTTTTCCATGTCATAAGTAAAAGAGACCCACTGACTGAACGGTATTAACTTGGTGGTCAGATCTTAAAGCAGAGAGACTGACAACTTGCTTGGGTGTCATTGTCTCACAAGATTTTAGCTGAAGACCCTTGGCTTCTTCAGAATAATTTGAAGATGGGCTCTGCAATGATCATGGACAAGCATACAGAACTCTTGTGCTACTACCATTCCTAGAGTATGCTATGCCTATCTGTGATACTACAGTGACAAACGACATTTTACAGGGAGTAAAAGTTACAATGCCATGCTGCCCGACATCCAGTGTAGAGGATATACACACACCCCATTCAAAGATTGGAGGTGCATGGTGCCTTTGGCTACCTTCTTCAAGTTTCACCATGGGCAGGTTATCAAAAAAATGCCCCCATTACTATCTGCCAACCCTTAAACAAGAAAACTTCAGCAGTCCCACTGGTCACCATACCCCTTTCTTCTTATTTGACTGAAGACCTCCTTTTTTCCACAAATCATAAGTGAAAGCAACTGCCTCCTATTCCCTCCCCCAAACACTTCCCCCGTTTCAGAATTATCCCTGCCTTTCTTCTCTTCATCCTCACCACCTCTACACCCTTCATTCTCCACCCTGCCCCTACCCTACTACATTCCCTATAGAAACGGCATCATGCTGCTCATCTAAGCATCCTATACATTATTAATTGTACTGTACCAGTGCCTGGCGGAACCCCCCAGGTTTATGACGGTGGAACCACTTAACTATGATGGTGGGCGTCCAAGGAGAAGAATAAAGTCAGCGTCGGATAAGTTCCGCGGTTTCGAAGCTCTACTATTCCACCACTTAGTTTCATGGCATTGTTAGAACGACTTAACGATTGCGAAGTCAAAATTCTTTCAATCAGCAATCAGATTCCTTTTGTACTGACCACAGTGCTTGACATTTGTTGAAAAGACGGACGAGTCGATGACAACTGCAAGAAAAGAAAACATCGAATAACAACTGCATAATCAATTAAACAATCTTTTTTCTTGTACAAATAATTACAATACCTGTGCAATTTCAAATCTGTTTCCTGCAGACGCTGATTTCAGTTACCGTGGTAACTATGATGCCAAAATCTTCACAATTCGTTTACTGACGCTACCATGTTGAAACTATGTGCGACCCGGAAGTAGTTAGGATGATGGGAATGACCGCTGCTACAGTAAACAATCAACAGCAGGAAATTCGGCATTATCCGGCAATTTCCGTCACATAACTGAAAGGTTTTAGTAAAGATTATCATAATATCACAGATCTGTAGTGCGCACAAACTGACAAAACAACTGCAAAAATACTAACATAGTCGGTCTTCACAAAATTATTTACCATGGAATCGTCAATAATTGAGATGATAATACATACATTTCAGATAACGAGTAGGTGCCGTGATAGTTAGTGGTTAGGACCTCGCGTTGTGGCCGCGATAACCCAGGTTCGAATCCTGGTCACGGCAAATTTTTTGTTGCTGATGTAATCCTGGTCACGGCAACGTCTTTGGATGATGTAATTCTCTTCTCACTACTGCGCCAATGTTGTATGTTTTGCTTTTCTTCTTAAAACACAGTTTTTCTTTAAATCTTGTTTTGGGAAAAGAATAATGCCAGTTTCGGCTTTTTGTTTTGGGCAACTGTTGCGAATTCACGCTCCCACTAATGTAATAGCATCAGATCCCCCCCCCCACCCCCCCCCCCCCCCTCCCCCCCAGCTCCTCCCATCAAGAATACTTTTAAAAACCTTCTGGATACTAACGCTGAGTTAAAATGTTAAAATTTCAATTTGATTGATAGAATAGATTAAAATATATCCTGAGCATATGCATGCATTAAGCAACCAATGTTTATGAAATAAGATGATTGGGACACAAAAAGCTGTGAGGCTATCAAAGTCCCAAGTGAACTGAACTGACTGGAACTGAACTGAACTGAACTGTAGGAGGTGTCACCAAGTAGAATCTCGAAGTCGTACCCCACTTGTCATATTTTCATTATAAATTTGATGGTAGTAGAAAAAAGGACTGGCGTAAGCGAATTCATGGAAGTTCTCTTCTCTTTCAAACACCACACACACACACACACACACACATTACCAGCACAATGCACCACAGAGAGAGGAGAGAGAGAGAGAGTGAGGAGGAGAGAGAGGAGAGGGGAGAGGAGAGAGAGGAGAGAGGGGAAGAGAGAGAGAGAGAGATAATGTTGCTTATAGCCCAGCCGACAGCAAAGGGCCACATCAGGGCTGTGAGAGTGAGAGAGAGATGAGAGAGAGGAGAGAGAGAAGGAGAGAGAGAGAGAGAGAGATGAGAGAGAGAGAGAGGAGAGAGAGAGAGAAATGTGTGAGTGCACACATACATACATGTGGACAGACTAACACACTAAAACACATGCAAACACACACAAAAACACACATGTACACACATTGATGTGGGCACACACACACACACACACACACACACACCTCATAGCCGCATGCAACTTTCCCTTAACCCCATTACCACTATCCCTCACACAGAATCTTTTCTCCACCCTGCCAACCCTACGGGAGAGAGAGAGAGAGGAGGAGAGAGAGAGAGAGAGAAAATTAAGGGACATTATAAAAAATTGCAGAACCACCTGTTTACCTATTTAGTCAAGATTGCTTGCCTGGAAGGTGAAGGGCTCATTATACCCTCCTTCCCCAACCCAGTCCATCCTCTTTCCCACAGCCCCTCCCTGGCGCATGGGTTACAAAAGGCTGGGCGTTTTTAGTTCTGTTGAGTAGAGGCCACTGGTACGAACAGTTTGTGTTTCTAGTTTATCTGTGGTTACACAATGGACACCTGCACTGTCTTTATCTGTAGTAGATAGTTTACCCATCTTGTTCAATCAGTCTTTTCTTGCCAGACATGTTGCCACCATATTTCAAATGCAAATCATCAAAAACTTTGTCATCATATGTTAAGTATCATATTACATAACGTACAGAAAGTTTAACTTTGACGTCATATGTTAAGTATCATATTACATAATATACAGAAAGTTTATGTATTTAAATATTTTCTATATGTGATGATACTGCTGATATTCTGTTATCACATGGTTTTGGGCTGTTTTCAGTTGGTGACATATTGTATAGATGGCTGGAGAGCTTTCTATCCAGTTTGACCATGGTCATGCAAGCACTTGATATTAGTGAGGAAAATCACACACACACACACACACAGGATGTAAAAAAAAAATGATGACATGATGTAAAAAAAAAAAAAAATGCTTGACAGCTTATTCTTCAACCCTCAACAAAAAATTTTTGACACACACACACATTGAAACTGGTTAACAGCAATTCCTTTGTTCACACATCATCTTATTCAAAATGTGTTCATCCTTCTTCTTTGCCTTTTCTCCGAGAGTACAAATTTTGCGGCCCTTCATGCCCTGCTCTCATGAAGACCTATGTTCTGACTTCCTTTCTACGACTATGCCTTTGGTGAAGTCTGTTGGGGCTACCAGTATCGACAAGTTCATGGAGACTGTCACTGGATGGATGTGCTGGCGCCTTCCAGAGGGAGAGCTCACTCATGCTGGCTCTGGAACTAAAGAGTTATTGTTATCAGTAGGGGGTAAATAGATGCTGTCCAGTGTGTGTTGAATTAGAAGACAGGCTCTTCTGAACACTACTGAAGTGAATCACCAGCAGGGTAGTGTCTCTTCTGGTGGGTTGCCTCATGACTTAACATTGATTGCTCCCTGTGGATTGCAAACAACATGGCTGTGGAAGGACAAGCCAGGATTAGACAGCAAGCTGGAATGAACAGATTGGGTGCAGTGCCATGAGAGCAGTGTAGGAGGCAGCAAAAACAAAAAAAGAAAAAGTAAAAAGAAAAGAAAAAGAAAAGTTGGTGTGGGTCTCCATCACCGAGCATAGAGATGAAATATTTTAGCATACAGAAAGAACAAGCCATTCAAGTAGGATAGAGAGCAAAGCAAGCAAATCACCACTCTCCATGCTTTAGTAATATTATGATCAGCAATGGCATGAGTGTTGCCTCTACCAAACTTGTCCATCTGCCACAATTCACAGAGCAGAGACTTCTATCAGCACTTGGCAATCTGTAGTGCTGCAAACTGTTCTTTCAAAGTGCATGCTTTCTTTCAGTGTTCTATGGGGGCAAATGGTAACCAGCATCTCCCAACAACTGCTGGCCAAAGTCTGCGAAGCCTCGAAATTGAGCAGGTCATTGAGCGAGTAATTAGTAGTCAAATTAGGTCACCAGCCTTGAAGGGAAGGCTTGAAGAGAAATGAAATGCCCTCTTTGTTTACGAGGCCATAGCAACTGAACGAAAATTTTTTTCTTGCTTACGCTTTACCTTGATGTCACTGTCACCTAGTCATGTGCCAAATGCCAACCAGTTTGAATGTGATTGTTTAATTTCTGTTTTACAACAATGTAATACTGTGTTTGGGGGAGCAAAAATCGGTGCACCAAGGCCTTGCTTAAGGACGCGACTATTTATAGAAATGTAATGTTCTGAGAATGTTTCTTGTTTTAAAGTTGATTCCGTTTCTTTCCTTCCGCATTCTCATTAAGATACATGCTTGATGGTTCTCAGCAGATAGATTAAGATGAAAGGAATAACACTATTTCTTGAATGCCAGCAGGCACAAACACAGGGCCACAGGTGAGCTCCAACTAATCCTGAGCTGGAAAGTGATGTAAGGTAACAGTAGTTCAGTTGTTTACTCTATTACAATAAACAATTCTTTTTATTTGAACAGAAGCTGGGAAGGACAGACTTATAAAAATGGCAATGTCAAAGTACAGATATTACATCTCTTACAAACAGCTATGGTAACCATCGAGATCTGTGTTTTGAACAGAACCGTCTTGAACAGCTGAACAAACCAGTGCGAGATTGTTCCCTGCTGGTTTGTTCGGCCAGTCGAGGACAATACTTCTCTGGGTCCCATCCATACCTTCAGGTTGTATCTTTTCCCATGGGAACCATTGAGATCTGTGTTTTGAAGATAATCAGTTGTTCAGATATTTATATGACCACATTTCCTGATTTGGTCAACCACTGCCATGGGGAATGTTATCCCAAGCATGAAACGGTCATGGATGTGACTGAGCTCTCTTTCCAGTTGGTTCCAAAAATGTCCAGTCAGGTTCAAGTCAACAATAATCAAAGGCAGACCATAGACTGTCCTGAATTTTGTGTTGCTGTAAAACATCTTGAAAGATCCTTTCACTGTACACGTGCACATTTTCTTGCAGCAGGATGAAGTAGGTAATGGGTGAAGGGATGATGGGATGAGGAGGGGGGGGGTGGGTTGAAAAACATTATCTTCGAGACATACAAGTTTGTTTAGTTGTGCTCTTACACTATTCCAAAGGCTACGCAGGTCACAGCTGTAGAATGTGTCCTTGGTTCGGGCTAATTATACCCCAAAAGACATCACTAGGCATGTCCCAGAAAATGACCTTGGCCTGGCCCTCAACTAGCTTCGGACAGTTTGCCTCTTCTCCACCACATTCTGATGCATCCTTCTCTCAGATTGTGCAACAATGGCTTTTGATTGTTGGTGGAGTGTTCTGGCATCAATGCATGAGTCAGTTACAACTTTTGAGGTATTGAACGAGTCCTCAAATGTGTTTCATGAGTTGTAACATTGCCCTTTGAATATGGAATGAATGGCAGTCATGGTCCACAGTGTATACACATGACAAGATGTTTTGCAATGCCATTATGCATCACTCTGAACAGGTATCATTGCCAACAATTCCACATCAATAGCATTTGATCTACTGTTTTCATCAGCACTAAGAAACCTTATGGTACTTTAACAGAGAAAGAGAATTTATCATTATATAATTGCATATGTATGCATGCAAGCAAAGATGCGTGTGTGTAAGATAGCATGCAAACGCACAATTGTCCATGCAAGTCAAAATATCCATTGTGGGTTACTGTTTAGTTGATAAAGAGAAAAAGAGAGATGCTGAGAGAGAATACTCTTACATGTTATCTATAAAATATCAGTGATGCTTTTCAAACTTTTGAGTTTGAAATTCAATAAAATGTAAAGTTGCTTAAAAAAAGGACATCTGAAAACTGTGCAGCCCTATTCTTCATGACCAATACATGTGAAGACCCCCATGAACGTGAAAGATTTAAGTTTAGCTTTCACGTCATTATCAGTGTAGGTGGGACAAAACCCATTATACAAGAGTGTTACCAGCATTTTGTTTAAAATAAAAAAATACCTTTCAAAACATATCACTTTATGTTTTCATATTCTGCACCATTTTCAGTCTCTTCCGTTTCAATGTACATGAACATTTTTGCTCTCTCTGTGCTGTGAATGCTTTTTGAAAGTGTGAAGGATTTAGCCACAATTCCGTTATACTTTCTGAATGAAGCTGGCACTCAAACAAGCAAGGTAATAAAAAAAAACCACACACACAATTCTGGCAGTGTGTGTGTGTGTGCTTGTGGATGTGTGCGTGCAGCTGTGACAATGAATTTGACCATATGTGTGTGTGTGTGCATTTTTAAAGAAGGGGAATTCCATTTCAATGGCCTGACAGATATAATGGGCATAAAATACATAATCTGTAGTTACGACATTCCCTGTATTACCTGGAGCTCTGAAATCCAAAGAAAATGTACATCAGCAACAAAGGTTTGTGTATAACCTTTCTATAAATTTAGGCATTGGTGCCAGTGCTTTGCAATTCTGTTTTCATACTTTGTACTTTATCAATTTAAAAAAAAAAGAAGAGAAAAGGTGAATAATGGTAGAAATGAAGACACCCCCCCCCCCCCCCCCCCCCCCTCCCCCGATCTGTGTTATGGGCTCATGGACTCCATCCCCTTAAAACCATTGTATTATTTCATGGCTTTTGGGACCTGGCTGGCTTCGTCAGAGTTGCAGAGTGTGCTGTAGCTTCCAATGTGAAGACTTGAATCAGTCGAGTAATACTTCTTAGAGTGTCACTCAGTTTCCAGAACAAAGCAGCAGATGTGCTCTATATCTCAGGCCAGTTGATACCAGCATTGTTCATGAGAGGAGGCACAGTCCTGTCACACATAAGTCTCAGTTCGCAATGGAAAGGCTTGTCTGAATTTCTAACACCTTTCATGCCCTGTTCTTATGATGACCTCAGTTCAATTTCACTTTGATATTGATGATGTGTTTGTGTCAACAGAGGAATAGATTCAAGGAGGGGGATGTAGAGGTGGTCTCTTCAGTAAGTTAAGGACAATCAAAACATTGTAATGACGAAACCAGGGAGGTGTTATAATTCATTTATATGAGGAGTTTTTCTCACACACCCTGTTCGGCTAATATATACTTACCATGTTAAATCCTTACAGGCTATGGCAGTTGACACTTTCTGTTTGGCCAAATGTCCATGGCTAATACAGTATTGAGATGCACCGTTCACCGTCTTCTGTCGCCAATGGCAGTTGACACTTTCTGTTCGGCCCAATGTCCATAGCTAACACAGTCAGTAATGAGATGCACCATTCGCCATCTTCTGCCTCCAGCAGACACCTCAGGCATTTCCTCTTATTACAGTGTTAGCCATAATAATCTGATCTAGCAGAGCTAATCAACTCCCATCGCTTGTAAGAGTTTGACATGGGATAGTGTATGATGCCAAATTATTTTTGTATTGGTTTGGTTCTCCAAGCTTTATGACAGTGGTACTGCTCCAATGCGATCGACACCTCTCCAGGCATAGTCAGACTCAAGCTCAACCCTTTGTGCTCCATCTACTGGGACTTTCTACCAGAAAAGACACTGTCCTGCTGATGGTCACTTCATTGGTGACTAGATGTGCCTCATTCTGTTCTTATATACAGGTCGCTTCTGAGCTCCTTTCAACCAAAAACTGTGCAGTTGTGGAGCTAGACTCAGTCAGAGCAAGTGTCCCTCCACAGAGTGGAGACTGCCACAAATACTTCATTTGTTTTCCATATTGCTATAAGTATGCACACAGTTCATAAATGCGTGACAACTTGTCTGTCAACATATGTGTGTGTATTTATCTGTACATGCAACTGTGCTTTACTATGGTCTTTTGCTCTCTCAAAGCTGGACTATCGCAACACACCTCTCCCTGGCTGCCCACTGTGTATTTTGTCTAAACTATGTGTTCAGAACTCTACTGCCACACTGGCCCTTAGAAGAAACAAGCATGACCACACTAAGCCTCTTCAAATACTCCACAGGTGCCCTATTACTAACTGTAATTGCTGTACTTCAATTTCTTTTTTAAGGCTCTTCTACGTAATGGCTGAAGTCTTTTTTCACCATGTCCAATCTTGAAATCTTCAGTTTTCCTCCGACAACAGAATTCTCCATACAGCTGTGGCTAGGACCAAGTCCTTTTGGTCAGTGGTGCTGTTCTTTTGGTGCACCACAGATTTGGAATTCTCTTCCATACTAGGTCCACCATGCCCCTTCCATGACTCTTTCAAAAGAGCATTAAAATCTACCATGCTTTACAATGTTTAGAACTTTCTCTGCCTTGAACTCATCCATCATTCTTTTTGGTGCGTACTTATGTTGTGAGGTTTGATTTGCACATGTTGAGAGAGAGACATGGTTGACTGATTATGAACTGTTGATGATAGCATTTGTTAAGGTAGATGCTAAGGTAGAATATGTGACGTGAATGTTTCACTGGACTTGTGACAGAGCCTTTTCCACTTTTGTATTTTGTATCCAGTTGAATGTGAAAGTTTGTTTTTTGAAGATAAGCATGTGCGTATATGTACATATTTTTTTCCTTTTCCCATATTATTTTCATGTAAAAAGTAAACAGTCCCATTTCCACTGCAGATGTAGAGCTATGTAAGCACTCATTATCATCATTATTTTGAGCTATGCGAGATATACACGAGTCACACTTCTTATAGTGATGGTGGCACTTCAGAAGAAAATTCAGGTTACTTCCACTGGCACTAACATTCAAGACTAAGTAAAAGCATGCAAGCGTAACTCCATTCCTTTGAAAACACAGACATCCTCTTCATATAAAAAAGGATCTATGCACCATTTATTTGAGAGAAAAAGAAAACAATAAAGTCTGTTCAACAAGATGACACCACCAATCTGCCAACACATAGTGTTGAAAGCCGCTTTTTCCTTCCTCTGCTACTGGGAAGCCTGCTAACACACACATAAACACATTTACAAGCATATGTATATACATACACACATACAATATAAATATATATATATACATATATATTTTTTTTAATATATTCGCACATACATATATGTCATGAGGTGTCGTCACAACTAAAGCAGGTCATGTGAAGACTCTGAGTCTCACACAGTGACAAGATCTTTCCAAATATTTACAGCCTATTATTTGTACATAAATCATATATTAAACTATGGCTGGATAAAAACTGATTGAAATATTTATCACTTCCACAGAAAACTGCACATATATAACTAAATGGGTATCTCCACATATCTAAATCTTCAAAGGCAAACACATTTTCCTTTTCCAGAACTTGATTACATGTCAACTTGAAAACGGATAGAAAGCGGACTTTATTGAAGAAATCTGCAATTTTGCGGAACATTCTCAAATTATCATAACTGCTGTCAAATCGCACTGGGTTCAAATGTTCTTCAGAATACCTTCAATATTTCTGAAATGCCATAATTACGTGTACCAAAAGTACAGTAACATTAAAGCAACCATCATAAACTGATCTCATAAATCTAATGAACAGTCACTTTGTTTTTTTAACACTGCACACAATCAGTGGACCTGTTGAAATCGTCGTAGTCACTTAAGTCATCACTATTCACCTTGTCTGGCTACTATTAATGCAAAGAGAACAAGTGCCAATTCCTTAGGGATGAAAAAAAAAAGTATACAACTGAACTTTTTGTCGCCTTTACATACAATGCTGTAAATTTAATACATACCTGAGATTCCATCTTCTGCTGTGCCTTCTCCTTTTCACTTCTTTTCTGGGCAGCTATTTCTTTTGCCTGTGAAGTCAACCCATTTCAGTGTCATGAAGGTATCTCTGTGTGAAGACTATTCTATAAATACTATCTGCTAATCCATCAGACCATGGTGTGAAACAATTGTAGCTGGATGACAATAAAAAGCTAATAATAAAAGTAAAGATTTGAAAACAGGATCTAACGGACAACAGTTAACAAACACTTGGCCTGTACATTAACCCAACATGTTGGTCAAGCCTGGGAAACTTTTCAAATATTGTCAAACATACAGTGTTAACGTTACTTTTTCTACAGTTAACTAGCCATGAGTTTGCATGCAAGTATGTGTGTGTGTGTGTGTGTGTGTGTGTGTGTGTGTTTCCTCCCTAGGACTGGTTCGACAGCAACAGCACGGAGATCGGCACACTGCTACAGCAGAAGCAAGAAGCCCACACAAGCTGGCTCAATGACAAGGGATCAACAGCCAAGCATGATCGTCTCAAGCATCTCAGAGGCAGGGTCCAGGCTGAGCTGAGACAGATAGAGGACAATTGGTGGAAAGATAAGGCTGCAGAGTTACAACAGTATGCTGATGAACACAACTCCAAGTTCTTTGTAGGCCTGAAGACTGTGTATGGCCCCTCCTCCAATGCCATGGCACCTGTACGGACAGCTGATGGCACCCTGCTTACTGAGGAGAGTGATATTGTACAGCGGTGGTGTGACCACTTCAGCCAGCTGCTGAACAGACCATCTCAGATCGATCAGCGAACAATCCAGGACATGCCCCAACGTCCAGTTTTGACATCGCATGACGACCCACCAACTAGGGAGGAAATCCAGAAGGTGATCAAGCAGCTCCAAATTGCAAAAGCACTGGGCCCTGATGGCATTCCCCCCGAGATCTTCAAGGTTGGTGGAGAGGCCATGGTCGACAAGCTAACTGAGCTGATGCAGCAGTTCTGGGGTGAGGGAGCAGTACCACAAGACTTTAAGGATGCCAACATCATTCACCTGTACAAGAACAAGGGCGACAGAGCATCGTGCGATAACCACAGAGGCATCTCGCTATTGAGCATAGCAGGGAAAGATTATGGCCTGGGTCATCCTGAATCGCATCATATACCATTTGCTGGACGATGTTGTCTCTGAGAGCCAGTGTGGCTTCAGGAGCAACAGGGGGACAATCGACATGATCTTTGCTGTCGCCAGCTGCAAGAGAAGTGCCGGGAAGAGAATCAGAATCTCTACATCCTCTACGTGGACCTGACAAAGGCTTTTGATACCGTCAGTAGCAAGGGTCTGTGGGCTATACTGTCGAAACTTGGCTGCCCACCGAAGTTTGTCAAGATTATAGATCCTTCCATGACGGCATGATGGCTCGCGTAGTGGAAAACGGCACTGTGTCTGACCCCTTCCCTGTGTCCAACGGAGTGAAGCAAGGATGTGTCCTGGCACCAACCTTGTTCAGCCTCATGTTCGCCACAATGCTGTTCTCTTCTCTCTCCAGTACCAACGCAGGGATCACTGTCCGCTACAGATGTGATGGCCACTTTTTCGACTTAAGGCGCTTGAAGGCCAGAACAAAAGTTCCTGAGGCCCTTGTGAGAGACTTCCTGTTTGCCGATGACTGTGCACTCGCAGCACTCAACGAACCAGACCTGCACGAGCTTGCCAGTTGCCTGTCTGCAGCAGCAAAGGCCTTTGGCTTGATGATCAGCCTGTGGAAGACAGAAGTGATGCTCCTACCAGCATCCGGCCTCTCTCCTCCAGAACCAAAGATCGTGATCGAGGACACGACCCTGAACAATGTTTTTTTTTTTTTTTTTTTTGGCTGTCCCAACCTCTGCGCCACCTCAGGGGCAGTGCACCCACGCCGCTCATTCCGACACCCTGTCCACAGCCACAGTCCGGTCGGCCCCGCCGCAGCCCCGGCACCGGCAATCCACAGGAAGCAGTCAATGTCAAGTCGTCAAGAGGCAACCCACCGGAGGAGACACTGCACTGCTGCCGAGTCACTTCGGTGGTGTTCAGTGGCGCCTGTTCTGATCTAACATTCGCAGGACACCACCTACTAAGCCCCCAACTGACGACAATAATTGCTTAGTCGCGGAGCCGGCGTGAGTGAGCTTTCCCTCCGGAGGGCGCCACCACGTCCGTCTGAGACTACATGACAGGGCTGTACTCTACGCTTCCTTTCATAATATATCCCGGCGTCAACCAGGCCCGAGAGATACAGGCACCTGCAGTGTTGGTCAGGAAATTTGAGCAACACTCTCAGAAACGCATCCATTAAGTGGATGAAACTCGACTGTGTGGTCCCAGTCTTCCCAACTGAGTCCACAGCAAACTCAACTCTGGGTAGGAGCCGGTCGGGGCAGAAAAACCCACATGACTCTGATGGGATTCGAACCCACGACCTCCCAGCCGGGAGTCCGCGACGCTAACCACTTCGCCACGGCGGCTGGTGACCCTGAACAATGTTGACAGCTTCACCTACTTGGGGAGCTGCTTGTCTTTAACGTGTGGCTTGGATAAAGAAGTGTCGAACAGACTGGCAAAAGCAGGAGCTTTCTTCGGCAGGCTTTGGAACAGAGTGTGGCATCACTCTAAGTACCAAGCTGGCAGTCTACTGAGCAGTTGTTGTCACCTCGCTGCTCTATGGCTGTGAGACCTGGACACTGTACAGGAAACAACTGAGACTCTTGATCAGTTCCACCTTTGCTGCCTGCGTAAGATCATGGGCATCTCCTGGGAGGACAGGATTTCCAACACAAAAGTGCTTCGCAGAGCAAAGATGCCTGGTATTGAGGCGCTGATCATGAAAGTGCAGTTGAGGTGGTTGGACACGTGGTACAAATGGACGACACATAACTTCCAAAACTGGTCTCCTTCTCTGAGCTGGCAGCTGGAACAAGGAACACTGGACGGCCACTCAAACGCTTCAAAGACTGCCTGAAAGTATCACTGGCAGCCTGTGGCATCCCGCTTCATGGCTGGGAAACACTTGCCACAGACCGCAGTGCCTGGCGACTTGCTGTCCACAAAGGAGTAAACAGCTTCAAAGAGAAGCATTTGCAGGAATTGGATCAGAAGCACCAAGCCCACAAAGACAGGAGACCTGAGCCAATGACAGCTGTCACATGCCCAGAGTGTGGACATATCTGTGTATCCAGCTTTGGCTTGCGCTTACACATGCGGAGTCAGTGACGTCTTCGTTGACCATGACGGACATCCACGAATGAGTATATGTGTGTGTGTGTGTGTGTGTGTGTGTGTAGCAGTGATTGCATGTGTATACAGAATAAACTAATCTGGCCTGAAAACCAGAAGTATGCCAACTGAAAAACAAAACAAACCAAAAAAACCTATCTCTATTTAAATCAGCACCGTTTTCACCTTCAAACATACTAAAACATCCACTCCAAAATAAACATTTAGTTAAAAACCTCAATTTGAGACCGTTTCCTAATTTGAAATTCTGGTTCAGTATGGATTTTAGTGATCTATCTGTCTGCTGCATTTTTAACCCTCTAGTTTTCGTAACGGGAGCAGACGGGAGTGCTCAGACTGCGCGCTAGATTTCATAACGGGAGCAAACGGGAGTAGCGGGGCCGCATGTGTACGGTACTTTTCCATCACGTGCTGACGCCGTGAAAATGTTCGGAGAGCCAATAAAAGTTGTTGGGGATTTCCCACTAGAGCCCAGCAATCTGGCACCACTATTTTTGGATGCTGGTACCACTTCCATTCACAAAAAGAGGGGAGAAACTGCGAGCGAAGAGTCGTGCGTGAGACTGACCGATTTTCACAATGGCGTCGTCTGCTAACAACAGCGAGTTTGATGATATTCCTGATTATTCTGCGGAGGAGTGGGATCAAATTTTGCAAGAAGTAGAGAAGTTTGAAAATGGAGAGTTAGGAGAAGAGAGTGATGTTGAAATTGGCACCGATGAAGGAGAGGAAAATGTTGAAAGTGACCCCGAAGACAACGTGCCGCTCGCTGCTCTGCAAACCACATGGCGACCGGCTACACATCCTGCCAACGTGGCCGCATTCCAACAGCCGACAGGCCCTGCGCATTCACTGCCGAACACTGCCACCCCTCTCGATTATTTCTTTTTGTTTATACCCCTCACATTTTTTCAGTTAGCAGCAGTAGAAACCAACAGGTACGCTCAACAACGACAAGCAGCTAAGGGCACACCTGACTCCCTATGGTTTGACACAACACCTGACAAAATGCGGGCCTATGTCTCTATACTCATTATGATGGGGATTAGGCGTCTGCCACATCTATGGTGCTACTGGTCACGCGATCGCCGCTTCAACGATCCCTGGGTCAGCGAAGTTATGCCCAAAACACGCTTCTTCAACAGTAGGGCAGTTCACTAGTCTCTGTGTTTGTGTGTACGTGTATATGTGCTTACCTGTAGTTTGTAATGACAGTGCTTCGATGACACTGGCAGTGACACTGTACTCAATATCCTCGCTGTACAGCTATACATTGTGTAAATACATATGGACATGTATAAAGTGCTTAGAACAGTTACAGAAAAACAATGATGAACCGTGCTTGAGTTTACTTATAGTAACTGTTCAGTAGTGACAATTCACTAGTTGTGTGTGACATTCTGTGGATTACCTGTGGGGACTGAACGGGTGGACAGAAGACAGATCATCTCAGGTAGGCCCCAACTTTCATTTTACAACACTAACATGCATGTGCATGGGATAACTGCATGTTGGTGTGCTGTATTAGAATTGTCACCATCGCATGTGACACATTGGGTGACATTTTGGTGACAGTGACACGACCTTTCACCTCGAGACACACAAAATCTTGCTCACAGTATAGAACAAAGCCTTGTGACCATACATGCAGAATTTCATAGCTCTAGAGGTTTATTCTTGGGTGTGGTGAAGCCTGAACTGCACATACCCATTTTATGGCTAAATGCACCAAAAGAATCTGAAAACTAGGGGAATTTGGCCTCAGAGAATCTGAATACAAGAGGGTTAACAATGTGAGACAGCCACATAACTTTGAACAGACAATACACAGAGCTATTCACTTTGACCTTTAAAATTTCCACACTGCTACTTCTGCACTTAAGTGTAGCTCTAAAATGTGGATATGTACGGAATTTCTCAGTACCTCTGATTATCCATTATACATGCATGTGTAAAGGCTGCTTTCGAATGGCGGATAAGTATGTGCACTGGACATGCATGCATACTTTGTGACATAAAATGAGTACATGTAACTGCTTCCCTGTTTAGTTACAAACTTAAATTATTTAACTTACACATTGCATACAAACCGCAGTTGACCTGCTGTGAAGAAAAAAATCTTCATCTCCAAAAGAACACCTGAAATGTAATTAACTTGAAAGCCTTACTCTAGGTATTATGCTTAAAAACATCTTCAACTGATAACACATTCCCTGTAACAACAACAACAAAACAGGATTTTTAGGTTTAAAGTCTGAGAAAACGAAGGGGACAAAACCTGAAAAAATAATCAATTAATGCATAATACATAAAATAAGTCCAAACACAAATAATAACTTATTAAAGATGAACTACAAAACTAGCAATCCAACAAATACATCTACTTATACTCACATGTTCCACATGATTCTCAAGCACAAGCACAAGATGTCAAACAAACCAGCGAGAAAATTTTACAGGTAAACACACCTTTTCTATCAAAGGCAACAGTTTCTTCTCTGTTGCAAGGATCTTCAACAGCTCCATGATAAATGGAAGATAATTGTGTCTGCGTCGTATATTTTCAATCTGGAAAAACAAAACAAAGAGTGAATGTTGGAAGTGGGAACAATGCACTACAATTGAGAAGTTTCATGTTGCCATCCACACAAAATATACCTTTTTCTTCTTAACTGGATTTGTTTACCACAAACCTGGCCTATCTGTGTATTGTGAGACCTATCAAAACTTGTTTTTTGTTTGTTTTCATTTTTCTAAACTTGACAAGTTTTTTATGATTGCACAATCTGTCAAGACAGCATGTCTGAGACAGCACAGTATGTAAAAGAGTTTCTTTTCTCTTACATTTCATTACATTGTTCTACAACAGTGCAGTTTTAATTCTTCATCTCAAAAGTATGTCTGCAAGAAAAATGTTTAGAAAAATCAAATTCCCCCCCCCCCCCCCCCCAAGTTATCATATCAATTGAAGTCAATATTTAAACACTTTACATCACTTCATCTTTTATCAGCATTTCATTCTTCTGTGTTAAAAAAAAATGTTTTCCTTTCCCCTTACAACAATAACAATCTATCTGGTTGCAGTTAAAAGTCACAAAGATGCAGCAAAATTAGCCTGTCAGTTTTAAATGCACAACCCTCTTACTCCAAAACAAAACATTCTAATGCAAATGGAAAGCCTGTCCAGTTATACGATTCAGAGAAATGGAGAATTCAAAAAAAGTTCTACACCCACAACCTTCAAATACACATTAACAAGTACCTCAGGTCCACTTTCAACATTAGATGGCCAGAAGTCATTTGTAACAAACTCCGTGGGAGACATTCAAAGAAAATCTTACTGATATAGAAAGATATAGATATGAAAAGCCAAGGAAAGGAGGTGACTGGTCACACATTGCAAAAACCTCCAACCAACATCACGAGATAGGCGCGACTGGAACCAACTGTTGAAAAAGAAAGTGGGACAACCTTGACAAACATAGCCTAAATGTATCGATTCTGAAGTGGCATAGTCCCAACTGAAGAGGTCAGCCCAGAACCGAGTCTGCTGGAGGAGTGTACCCGGAACCATATCATGGTCCTCAAGGCATTTTAAGGCATAAATCAAGTTCTACATGCTCTTTTTTCCCTAGTCTATTTGATCCTTTGAAATCCATCACAAACTTTAAATCTTACTCAATGTTTTTGTCAAGTGACAAAACAGACACGAGGACAGACAGATTTAAAAGTTAACAAGGTTCAGAGTCTGGAATCTCTCTCACACTCTCTCCAGCAAAACAAACACAACAACTTATGAGGCAGAAGTTGAAGTTCTAGCCATACTTGCCTTGTACTGTGTTCGTTTCCTCTCTTCTTCTTGAAGGAGAAAGTTCAGGCGACTGATCTCTGACTGGACGTCATCTGTGTCCATAGCACCTTGCTGAAACACCCACAGCACACAGTTACAATGCAGACAGTAAAACTGATCAGTGATAATCACAGGATGAAAAGGGACAAATGCAGAACAATACCTCTGACCAACTTGTCTAAATTCATTACTGCTGGGAGAGAAAAACAAAAGTATGTCACAATCACGTACATTAGTACTCTCAATTCACGGAAAAGAAGGAATCCCCCTTAAACTTATCATGCCTGAAAACTCGTTTACATCATGAAAGAATCTATTGTAAGTCATCTATTTTTGTTGCTGATGGGGAGCAAATCACTTCTTTCATGTTTGCTTGAATGTTATAGTTACTCCAGATCATTCAAGGGAAAGACGTTTCCTCAGAAACATGTGATGTGGGGGTCAGTTTAGCATGTAATCTATATTTTCAGCTGTTGTTTGCATTCAATTAAAGAAGAGTTATAGAATGCATCCAATGCCTCATTTGTTGTTGCTTTTGTCATACATCAATCATTAATGAAAAAAATTAAAGCAAAAAAACAAGGTGGATTTGTGACATGAAGATGCTCATTACAAAGAACAATTTGGTGCCACTCTAAAGCAGATATTCTGAACAAAAACAAGATGACACAGCCTTCACTGTTTCTTCAATCATTTGCGCTGAACAAAACACCAGCTACATCATGAAGATCATAAAACACAAGCGTATCAAATATCTGAAATGGTGGAGACTATTGGTTTCTATTCCTTGTTCCAATTTTGACTGCTCCATGCACAAAATAATCAACATTCATGGAAATACTTTTCTAATCATACTGGTGTTGAAAGCACATCGTAAGAATTAGAATAATATATTCACATCTATTGCTGTTCCTGCTGTGTTTATAAAATCACAGCTGCCTGACCCAGCACTGTTTATTTTTTTTCGCAGTAGCCATCAATAAAATAAACACTGGTGTGAACTCTGAGAATAACACCATAAGACCCAAGTTTAGATCCAGACTGCTGAGCGTTAGAAAGGGAAATCTTTGGTACATCAGCATTTCCCTGCCACTCTCTCTATAAGTACATGCAGAATTTTGTTTTTCTTCAGCTCACTTTGGTGATGTGGCAACAGTAACATCTGCCTGGGACTGAACCACCCACCTTTAATGTACTGATCTATTTTAACATTCTTTAAATATTTCATTTTATGTAACTGCAGTAAAAATAAAAAAATCTTGCCACTTCATGTAAACAGGTAGAACAACTGTAATTGTTATATCATACATATAATTTCTGATGCTTCTCAAACTTTGTTTTTTCTTTTTCTCTGATCTGCAGATCTCCCCATAATCAAAATAGTGCATTTTTCTGAGGACAACCCCTAGCCCAATTCTCCAAACACATTATTCACAAACATAGTAGGAATGTACACTGCATGTAAGACACTCACTGACATTTTATTCCAATGTGGTTTACAAGTTTTCTTCAAAATAACAAAAAGTTCTCTTCTACTGTTCTAACCAACCTTCACATAAAACGACCACAGCATAATATATCTCTCTTTAACAGCTACACAGACACACACATCAAACTATAGAACTCACATCAAGCTGTTTCTGAAGGTCGGAGAGTTTTTTTTCATAGGCCACTTTTCTGTCTGAAACCACTGCCATCAGGTTAAAGTGGATTTCATCTGCACTGTACCTGCAAACACATTCACATGTTCCATGCATATTTCTGAACGTATTCTGAGCCATCAGAAACCACAAAGTCTACAGAACCCTAAGGCAGTCTGTGAGTTGCTATAAAGACCTACTGACCACAGTGAGGAAATGAAAGCTGAAGTGACTGGGACATATGACGTACCAAGTGAACTCTCCTACACCATCTTCCAATCCTTAAAAAAATCATCAATGCAGCTGGAACTATAATTTACTTTGTTTGGAACAACTGCCACCACTCACTTGAATTCCATCGATGACAGTATCCAGTTCACCTCCGAAACTGAATCAGAAGGCAAGATCTCATTCCTGGACACTCTCATCTCCCGAACCCCTGACGACAGGGCCGAGACCAGTGTCTGAAACCCACCCAGTATCTGAACTTTCACTCCAACCACCCCCTCCAACACAAGAGATCTGCTGTTAACACCCTCATGCACAGAGCCTCTGTACTGTGTTCCACTAAGGAGGAAGAGCTGAAAGAAGAACACATCAAGACTGCCCTTTCCGCTAATGGATACCCTGCATGGATGTGGGACAACCCTCGACTTCCCTACCCTTCTTCTACAGAAACGGACAGTGTGAAAGTGGGGATCCCTTACATTAAAGGAGTTTCAGAGCGTCTGGACAGGACCTTCCAACAACATGGATGCAAGGTGTTCCACAAACCCACCAATTCCCTACGCCAGCAACTGACCCATGTCAAAGACAAAACGGACCCCCTCAAGCTGTGTGGTGTAGTGTACCAGGTAGGGTGTCAAGACTGTGCCAATACCTACATTGGCAAGACAGCAAGACCACTCACCACCCGTCTACAGGAACACCAAAACCAATCTACTTCTGCCATACACGAACACCTACAAGCCACAGGTCACAGCTTCAGCCCCCAAGAAACCAAGATCTTAACTACAGAGCCCTTCCTCACAAAAAGAAAAGTTAAAGAAGCCATCAAAATCAAGACTAGACGCCCCAGCCTGAACAGAGATCAAGGTTTTGAACTTCCCTCCATCTACAATCAGATCCTGACAACTATTCACCCCACACAACAGTCGCCCCACCAGGCCTCGCTGCCACAACACCAACAGTGAGCTGAAGAAGACGGGGCGACCCTGTCAAAATATTCTCAAAGTAAGTTTTTGATTCTGAGTCTAAATACTTTTCTAACTGCCACATATGCTCCGTCACTCTTCATTATATTTTCCACGGAAAAAGTACAAAACAATACAACTGTAATTTATGTAAACATTCAGGTTTCAGAATTATACAAAATAGGACTGTGATACACAAATAACATTTGGCAAAATGCATGTAGCTAAGAAATTTTTAAAAGATCAGACCGATTCTTTATATATACTTTTATTATTTTAGCCTGAACTAAGCATAATTCTGAAAGGCTGTATGTACTTTCAGGTATGACAATGAGTTAAGAACACATGCTGATTTCTCTCTTTCTGTATTACAATGAGTTAAGGAACTCATGCAGATTCTCTCTTTTCCTATTCTATGATTATAACATTCCCCGGTGAATACACCACAATAAATGAAAGCATTTAGAAAAGCCTTCACCTAACACACAAGATCACTACACGACTTCAAAAACCAAATTAAAAAAATCCTTAAAACAAGCACATGCAGACAATCTTCCTCTACACTCAAACACACTAGACAACCTTCCTCTACATTAAAATACACTTACACACAGCCTTTCACATTGTGATTCACATTACTGGCATCCAAATTCATATATCCACATCGAACCTCACTTCTTCAGCCCAATACACAAACTCGAGAACACACAAGTACATACAATAAAGAAATGGTACTTACTTCTGAATGCGCTTCTCTATGACTGGTCTTGCAACATCTGTCCACTCTGTGTCTGCAGGTATGGCACCTGGTGAACAAGCAACCACTTCTACACATGGATGTGTTGTGTGTACAACATACATACACATCATGGTAATGTGGGCAAATTCCTTTAATTTCAGTGAAAACAAAAATTCTCTTCTGTGAGCTGAACTCTTCTCTCCTACACATGGAAGATTTGAAATATCAGAAAGAAAACAGTATATATCATTATCTTTATTTCCACCACCATCACCTTCAAATCACCTTTGAAAGATGATGCACATAAAGTCTGAATGTCTAACTGCTGTAAATGAAACTGAATGACAATAGAAATGATTACACTTGGGAATAAGAAGAATAATTAAAAAATGTTAAAAAAAAAATCATTTGAGAATACTGGGAGCGGGACAAGTAATCATTTTTTCTTTGATATTTTTTTTCCATCTCCAACAAGTCATCCATAATTTCTAATTTAACCAGCAATTTTTCTCACGCTTACCTGTCCAAACAAAATGCCTAATTCCTATCTGGCATACACAATATCCTTTATAACTAGGATGCCAAAACAAAACAATGTAACAAAGAAGGGTGCTAAATCCTGTTCCTCAATAATATTCCCTCAATCATTCTTAACATGCTGACCTCCCCTAACTGAAGGTTGCTTCCTCTGAATGAGCTCGACTTCAGTTCCTTTCCTTGGCAAGCAAAAATTCGTCTCGTTTCTTTGCATGCTTGTTTGTTGGCTTCAAACTCTGAACAGGGCACTATTATCATGAAAGCCACATCTATGACAAAACTGGTCTGGGCAACCAGCTATGTTGGTCAACTCCTTACATAATCTGAAGTCACCATAAGTGTCATAGTCAACACACTGTGTAAAACGTTGACCCAAACAGGTCTGAAAAAAAACTTGACTGTCTCATCCATTTTGACTCTTGTCATCAGACTCAGCAGAAACACACCGCAGACACAGCCAATCATAGTGCCAAAGAACTGTTGTACGTATGGGGATGATCAGGTATAAAAAGAAAAGTAACTGAAAGACAGATTATGACTAACATGAGTTAGAAATTAATTAATGACAGTCTGGAAATGGAGAAATATAGAATTCAGCTCTGTGTGTGATATCCCTACATCAGATCATTTTTTTTGCCCCCCCCCCCCTCCCCCCCCCAGTTTTGTTTTGTTTTTTGGTGTGTGTACACATTCAACACTACCTGGCACATTTTCATAAACGCACATTCAGAATACTCTGAAACAGGACCAGTAAACAAGTCAGTAAATCAGATTATATTATCAGTAATAAGATCAAACCCAGTGCTCACCCAGATCTACTGGCCCGTCTTTCAATCCATCCAGTTCATAGAGACGCCCCTCGAATGGAATGTAGCCAACAAAATGATACACATCATCATCTTTCTTTGCCATTTTCTCGTCAAATTCAAACATCTGTTGCCTGGAAAGATAAACATTCTCTTCACGACAACTGTACTGACACACAAGTTTCCAAACTTCTGCAAATACTTTCATATTATGAAGTAAAAACACAATCTATACATAAAAACAAAACAACAACACACATACACCAAAGCCCAGATCACTAAATCTGAAAGAAACTTATTCAGAGTTTCTACAACTACATACACATCAACATTCCTACTTTACATTGTAAAAATGGTTTCTGAACACCACTGAAAACTCATCATCTTCTGTGCGTGACACCACTATGACACTAACAATCTGAGGGAAAAGTTCTGCAATTTAAAGACATGGTTGTGTACAAGCAAAATACTGCAGAAGGACCATCCTGATTCAGCATAACACAGAGGCAGTCTAACAAAGACTTTTAATTATATCAGACAGAAACAAAACTTGGTCATAGGTGTCATCAGTTCAGTAGCTCAGTGAATACTGTCAGTTGCTTGCCCTGTCCTGAAAAAAATGTACTTTTCATGCATTGTCAAATCAAACACAAATCAAAATATGAGATTTAGTATGGTCTCATCTTGCTTATAACTATGAGTAAATAATAACACACACACACACACACACACACCACAACATAGACACACACAAGCACCGAACAAGACAATCATTGAATCAACCATCACCAAACAAAATACACACCAACCTATGGGAAGCAAACATAAGTCAGCACACAGTTCAGCATGGAGAAAGAAAAGAATTTCACTGTTAAAAGTAGTTTTATGATAAACTTACCTATCCAAATGCCTTATCTCTTCCATCAGGATTCACTTAAAAAGATTATTTAAAAAAAGTGGAGAGCTAACTCTTCCTTTTGTCCATCAGGCCAACATGAGTAGTCTCCCTATTGAATCACACTTGATTCACGCTTGCAGCTTAATTCAGTTTTCGCCCCTTCTCTACACTACAGGGAGAGGGGAGGCTGTCCTAGTGTTTGGATAGGTAAGGATATCATAAGATTAATTTCTTAATAGTAAAATTCCTTTTCTTCAACCTTATCTGTCCAAACAAGTGCCTGAACATCAAAAAGGGTGGTGAGAATTCTCACCTGAGAAACCAAGCTCAACTATGCAAGAAGCTGACCATAATTCATCCTACAGCTTAGCGCCAAACAGCCAACTTGCTCAAAGTCTCATCTGTCTCCTTGAGGTTACTCAGCTGATACGCATAAAAGTACGCTTTGTAACAAAAACCTCTGGCATGCAAAGACATAAGCCATCATCTGCAAAATCTGTAAGCTGCTCAACTGTGCTGACGATATGTGGACACAGACCTAAATTTCATTCGGAAAAAATCAGCTGAGACCAGAAATAGTTACAACACAAAAAAGTTTAGGCAGTTCTGTATTTGTTTAGATGTATCATAACTTCTCTCTTACCTGGAGAAGCTGTTGTGCACATCTCTGATAAGATCAGAATTGCTCAGACTCAATCCTCGTAACTGAAAAAAACAAAAAAAAAACGCCATCACTCACTCAAAATACACGTATCAATTAGCAGGTTCATAAATTCTTTTAACTCTAATTCTTTCATCATTTTCTTCTTTCCATTCTTCTTTAGAATCATACACTGTTCAACAGACAGTAGGATTCAAGGTCATCAATGGTGCCTGTAGTAACAGTGCTGATAACACCTGCTTTGGCCCCAAGTGTTTAGTCAAGAAACCAGACATAGTGAGCATTGCCTTTTGGAAGATCTCTGCCTCCAGTGACAAAATGTCTTGCCTCTGCCGTGACTGAAGACTTTACCACAAATTTACGATGGCGTATTGCTAAAGAAAATTCCAAATTAAGATCATCACCAATACAAAGCATCAAAGTCCACTGATTCAGTTTTTTTTCTCTCTCTCCCTTGTTTATGATTTCCAATAAGGATGTTGTTACTAACCCTTTGGAGTTACAGTTTGGTCAAGGCTGTACTGTACCCTTCCTTCCATAATAAACCAAAGCGATTCTGACACCTACAGAGTTGGTCAGAATATCTGAACAAAGAAACTGTTATGAAATACCAGTGTGAGACCAAAGCACACTTAACACATTTGAAAGGAGGTAGCCAGTACAAAAGAATAACAAATCTGACACCGTTACAATTATATTCTGTTGACTGGGTCAAAACTAGCGACCTCCCAGCTACAATCCTATTGCAAAAAAGTGCTTCGTCCATGGAACTATGCACTTTCTTGGATCACACCTATTGGCAGGGAACAACGCAACTGCCCAGTTACAACACATAGAGAGAGAGAGAGAGAGAGAGAGAGAGAGAGAGAGAGAGAGAGAGAGAGAGAGAGAGAGAGAGAGAGATCATGCTGCTTATAGCCCAGCTGACCACAAAGAGCCATATCAGGCTGTTACTGCATCGAAGGCAACTCTCAAGTAAAATTTAAAAAAAATAAAAAAATAAAAATCATCCACATAAGGCATTAAAATACACCTTCTAAAAACTGGAAATTTTGTTAAAAATCTTTCTTCCACAGAATTTAAGATAAGATGTGATGAAAAAGTTGATCCCTTTCAGAAAGTCCAAGATCACATCAGGTGGGGCATCTCTGAACAAGGTTTTTAATGGAGACTGCTGTAAAGTGTTTATGTGTCACATCATGCAAGTCACAACACTAAAAAAGAACATGTTTCACTGTGAGTTACAACACAAATCATGATAAATCACTTTACACAGACCTTAAACACATGCAAGTATAAAATCATAAGAAAACCAGTGCTGTAAGTAGCATATATTAAAAGGTATCAAAAACTGTCAAGGAATTATTCTCTAACTTGAAAAACAAACTGATCATGCACTTAATTCATTGATCAGTGGATCATTTGATACATAAACTGATCAATCAAGAAATAAATGAACTGAAAAACCACGGCATAATCTCTTCTTGTATATTCTGGTATTTACTGACTGTTAATTCTCTTTTATCAAACTGCTGATGTTCTATACATATTTTTTGTTCATGACTTTTTCTTCTCATCCTTTACTTTCCAGCCTTTGGCTCATTTGTTCTTATACTTTTGAAGTACTCTTCACATGCATCAATTACCAATACACTTACAAAATAGATCTGCAGTGATCATTTTATGTCTGCGCCTTGCGCCATTGGCGCATAAATAAAAAAAATGACCCATCAAAATCTTAAGCTGTGCGCCGATCGACGCATCGTTATAAAGTTTCGACACAGAGTGCTGTGCGTTCACAGTCTGTAGACTCCCCCAACAAAATCCGTCTGCTACCCAGCGACAGCTAATGTGACGTAAAATGTCATTGGATGAGACTACAATCAGGCGGTCTGGTCTGCCCAATCAGAAGCAATCTTTCGTCTACCCCAGAGCCTCGTTTTGGAGCGCTTTTCACACACGAAAAGTTGTGTGCGCGTCGCCGTTTTTCTGTGTGTGTGTGTGTGTGTGTGTGTTTTTCAGTTGTTGTGTGCTTTTTCATCTGTTTGGTTCCATTTTAGAATGACCCATAAAATTTGGAAATGGCCCATAGAAGTTGGTCACAGTGGGCCATTTGACCCATAGATTTTCAACAAAAAATGATCACTGGATCTGATCTACACTTTGTACACTTTTGTAAAACCCTTGCACAGACATGAACTCCACTCACACACTCACCGCAGGGTCAAAGTTCTGTGCAAAGTCTTTGAAACTGGAGAGCGTTTCGCCCAAGGACAGATCTTGGTGGGAGCAGTTTAACAAGATGCTCAGAATGGCCTGTGTGGCACAGGCGTTGTTTATCACCTGTACATAGTACCAAATCCTTTGACAGTCCACAAACAGAACAAGGCATCAATCAGTGGTTTTTTTTAATCTATCTTAAAAAACAAACAAACAAAACACCAACAACAATAAACAAACAAAAAAATCATGTATACTCTAGGAGAGACAGTCAAATAATTAATACTAACATTAAATACTTTATTACTTTTCATGCCTTTGCCTTAACCATTCTCACCCCCAAAACATACATGTATGCATCCTCACTTGCACAAATAATACAAGATGAGTGCAAAAAATCAATTCTGATTACAACCGAAAAATGAACACAAGTTACCATTAAATCGTTACCTGCTTTGCAAAGAAGATTTTCTCCAAGCGACTGTCCTGTACAACTGAGCCATCTGGTTCTTTGTCTGGCACCCACTTGAACAGGAAGATCAGCCCATGGACAGGTCTGCAGAAATAGAATCATGATTGACTGTGTGTTCCACGCTTAACAGAGCAGAATCATTATTCCTGAAGAGATCTCTTAGTTCCTGAATTAAGACTGAATGTCCCACAAAACATGAATGAAAACAAAACAAATCCCACAATACCATTCATTCATCTTCTAATTTTCTATGAAAACCCTGAATGTGAAGTATTATATTCCTACATCTGTTGTATTTAGAATCAAACTGGACTGTCCTGCTCACGTTAGAATAAAACCATATACATCTCAAAGAACAGACTACATGCCAATTGATTACTGAATCAAAGCACTCATTCAACAGAAACATTATTATTATTATGAGATATACTGCTTTGTTTTATCAACTGCAAAGTAACAACATAACCATGCAGAAAATTTGTATTTGAAAAAAAAAAAAACTTTCGAATTATTACTGTTAGTATTATTACTCCTATCGAAATCGTTATTATCCATTTATTTCTATTTGTACAAAATGCTTTAATCAAAATCTGCTGTCTCTGAAAGAAAAGTCTATTTTATTTTCAAAAACAGAGAGTATCTTGTTAGAGACAAACTTTATTACTACACTGTTGAATACACTGTGTGACAACATTCCATACTAAAAATTATGCACACAGACTTTATTCTTTCTCTCTCTCTCTCTCTCTCACACACAGGTATACCCACATCCAGCCTACTCAAAAGCACAAACACATACAAAGGCAGAAAAGAATAGCATGCTTATTCATTTACCTTTAGTTTGCTTCAATGAGTCACAGGGATGAGAACAGATTTTTAAAAAGCAGAGGAGATTTTTCTGTTGGGGTCTGGGGGCAGCGCCCCCTGAAGCTGAAGCATTTTTTTAATATATAAAGAAAAATCCACATTTAAAACCATCAAAATATGTTTCTAGCCTTCAATTCAAACCTCAGATTCTGAGGGTTTTTTTTTTTTTTTTTTGGTTTTTGTTTTTTGTCAAACATGCAAATGGATTTAATACAGGGCTCTCTGCATTTGTGGCTGGTCGATTTACGAAAGAAATGGGGTTTTTCCGAAAATTACCTGCCCTTGGCCCTGGTTCTATTATTAGTAACTAGACGTCTAGGTTTTGTTTCACAACATAAAGTCAAATGACGAATGTTTCAGCTAACTGAGATAGTTTGACCATTGCAAATGAATGATAAAATATAACAAAGAAGAGAGCAAAATCACCAACAGCTTACTTTCCAAAGTTTAATTGTTCTTCAATGCAGCGACACGCTGCCTGTGAACCAGGCGTTTCATGTTGTCAGCAATCGTAATGAAGCCACGACTTCCGAAGCTGATTTTCTTGTTGCAAGCTAGACATAACGCCTGCTCGTCACTGCTTTTGCATATGCTATCTCTAACTCTACTCCCACACACACCTCTTCCTCGAGCCAGTTTTCTTTCCAACGGTTGGGATATTTTTTTTTTTTTTTGCGATTTCGTTCGACGCCATGAATCACAGATGACACTCGGTCGATCGGCGCTGTAAGCCGATGTGCAGTGGTTGGCCGAGTCAACCGAATAAAAACTAGCCCATTTGGGTATAAGCCTAGAGTAATCTCGCCGGAGGCGTCTCGCCGAGATTGGGAGCAAAGAAAATCGCGATAGCTTTTTTTTTTTTTTTTCGGCGGAGATTTTTTCAAACGGCGGACATTTTTTTTAAGACGGCGGAACGGCGGAGCTGTTCTCATCCTTGGAGTCAATATAGATTACTTACTTCAGCTGTTCAAAATTGTCTTTATCCAAGCTCCATATTTCTTCTACTTGAACACCTGTGCAACCTAATGACACACACAAAAATATGGCATAGGCATCAGTTATGCAATGAAACTCCTCATTAATCAAGAAAAACACTGTTTCTAAAAAAGAAGCATACAGACAAGCATAACAAAGGCTTAAATGATCAGCGTCACTACTCAAATGAATGGTTTCTTCTTATAATATGATAATCGAGAATGGTAACATGCTGTTGAACTTCATAGTAAACAGTTTTCCAGCTGAGGCCGCTTACCCACTCCTCTTCCTCCCCTTACTGTCTTGACAAAAAGAAACTATGCTTGACAAAATCAATTTCTTTCAACAAAGAAGCATGAAGTAAACATGAAGAACCTAAATCAGCACATAGAAATCCAGCTAAGTTTTCTTACTATCCATGGCAGGACCATTTTTCATGTAAATGAATTTAAAATAACAATTTGTTAACCTGTTGAAGTGTTATTAATGTTTGTTTTTATTTTTTATCATGATCATGTTATCCATCAAGAAATCAGTGAGTATATCTTCATCAATGTTTACAGTATTTCACTGTTTGATCTGAATACACATCTTCAAAATCAGTAAATTTTTGTATGTTGGTCAAAAAGCATTCTTCTTCTTTCTCCCTTCATACGACCAACATCATTTTACTGATGGTTTTATCGTAATTTGGGGAGACTGCCGAAGATTGAGCTGTTGTGAGGATTTGGAAACATTTTCGCAACTCCAACTGAGCCAGCCTAATTTCCTTGGAGGTACCCGGGGTCAAGCCCCTACCAGTAGTGCCTCAGTCTTCATCTTGTATCTTGGCTAGGTCCAAAATAGGTGTGTGTGTGCGGTGTGTGGGGGGGGGGGGGGGGGTGTGAAAAGTGGGGGGGGGGGGGGAACAGGAGTAGAAAAGTGACTGGGAAGGATGGCAGGGGGAGGGGGAAGGGTTGTTGGGAATAGTGGTCAGGAGGAGGGTAAGGGGGGGGGGGAGGTGGAGGATGATGGGGATGAGGGGGGGGGGGGGGTGGTTGTTTCAGGTTCTAGAGATGGAGGCCAGCCTGGACTTGAAGCAGTCCAGTGATTCTGCCGTCATGATCAATTTTATATCAAATAAATTAAATAGTTTTAATGTTTTGGGTGAAAACACAGAAATGAAAGGCCTGTCAGTTCTTTGAATTGAATATAAATATTACTAAGGCATTTACTGGCTTTGTATTTGCTCTAAAAATGTATCTGCAGGAAGCGGCCTCCTTCAGCTTTCGTCTGAACCTTTCCTGCGGTCCTCTTACCAAGCAGTTGATCATAATTATAAGTTGTGTAAAGCAAATCGATTGTGTCAGGCAAATCGACCTTAATGTCTGCTACTTACAAAGTACTCTTCATTGAATTCAATAATCTTAATTATTTCAAGTACACTGGACTTTATGCAGTCTCAAGGAGCAAATAATATCGACATCATGTCACGATCGATCTTTCACCCTTTCATCTTTGATGAGCGATGATAATGGTGGCGGCTTGTGGCAAATGAAACAATAATGTTAAAGTTGTTACTATGAATTTAGCGACGAGATTATCATATAAACAAAAACAGTAGTATTTAAGTTAACTATGCACATAAATGTTATACCAAATCCTTTGATGAGTTCAGTAAAGACGCCGGGATCACTCTCAATCAAGCACCAGTCCCCGGCGGCTGCCATGTTTGCTGGATTTGTGGTGATGACAAAGCAAAATTTGATCTCGCTGTCCATAAATTTATTTTTCCATTTTATTTTCAAACCGCTAATATTATGTACGTTTTCTCTCATTAAAGAAAAATATAATTCATCTTATTTTTATCTTTGTAATGTACTTTTTACAGCCAAAATACTTTTTACATTCAACAAAGTCAATACTTTGTTTCTGTCTGATTAAAGACTTTGAAATAACTGACTATCAGAGTCACTTCCCTTCCTCATATTGATGACGTCGGTGCATAGGCACCTGACAATGCGATCACGTTCTTCATGCTGCACATTAGTGGCAACAGCAGCAGAGATATCCTAAAACAAACTGAAATCCCTACAGTTGTCCCCAAAAATTCTATTCACTATGTCCCCGCCCTCTCTTTGACCTTTTCATTTTTGACAGATCGGTTTGTCGCAAAGCAACTCCCGGAATGTACCAGAACTGAAGTGTTTTCCCCTACACTCGAAAATAGTTGAGTTTTACGTCCTCATAGCAAAAGCTTTTAGGGACATGTTTTTCATTCACGGTAGTCTTGGCCCTACACTCAAGAGAAGTTCGTTTATATACCTAGCACTTCTGCACTCACACACGTACACTCTACCTTACCTGGTCAGTCCAGACTCTGGCTTGGGGGTTTCGTCAGGATTCTTTCCCAAGCCCTTCACTGGCATGAACTACCAAGTAAGGTCTGTCACACACAGTCTGCGACGCACTCTGTCCAAGCTGTCCACATACAGCTTGCGTCAGAGGGTCAAGCAGCTGGTGCACTGTCTTTCTGTCAGTGTCCACCTCCGGGCCCAGCAGTGGTACTGTCAAAACCGTGCGTCACTACAGGACGTTTTGCAAAAAGGTGACAGAATTCCTACCGTGAACAAGTGTTTTGGCCCTGAATTCCTCATTCTACCAGTAAGGGGACAGGGCCGCATCCATGTCTTGACTACTAGATGTCCTACTGCTGCCAAAATTCAAAATGCGCCCTGTGCAATTCAGATTTTGTATTTCTATGTGACTTGATCGCCACAGTCACCGAAACCTCCATAACCTCCTTAACAGATTGATTTTCCCGCGAAGCAATTTTTCCTGCACAATTTAGGCTGCTTGTTTTTGTATTTTTAAGTAACATTACACCACAGTACTACTCTTTTGTGTGTCTTCGAATCGAAACGTAAACAAGTGTAACATATTTAAGTCCAAGTTCATACAAGTTTATGTCAGCCTGTTACTCTCCCTCTTGTGAGCTTTTTCAGTGCAAGATACTGTAAGTTGTACACACCGCCCAGTGCTGACACTAAGTGTCCACTCTGCGATGTCTGTTCGTCCATTAATGTCCTTTTTATGTATTTTTGGTCACACACACACACACACACACACACACACACACACACACACACACACACACACCCCACACACACACCACGCACGCACGCACGCACGCACGCACGCACGCACGCACGCACGCACGCACGCACGCACGCACACACACACCAACACACACACACACACACACACACACACACACACACACCTCTCTCTCTCTCTCTTTCTCTCTCTCTTTTTCTCTCTCTCTTTCTCTGTCTCTCTCTCTTTCTCCGATTTAATCTGCAATCGATCACTTAAGCGAGCGGAAAGGCTAGGACTTTGCTGGCCTTGTCTTATCCACCTTGCGGTGTCAAATAGTTTAGCCATCTCGTCATTGAAATATTGAATACTGTTTGGGGCACTTGTTATTGCTCCTTCAGGATGTTACATTTCTTTTTCAGGATGTGGCCCTTTACAGCTTTCCTCTGTGTGTTTGACAGGCCTAAAAAACAGAACAGCATTGTGTGTTGCCTGAGCTACAATAATAAATACTTAACATGTCTAATACCCAAATCAAACGAGAACACTTGATGACTGGTGTCTACAACATGATGACACTTTCAAATTATATTACTGTTTGCTAAATCCTGTTTTTCGGTGTGAATCGAAAACCAGTAAACATCTTGTCATAACAAAACAACAAAGATCTGGACGAGAAGCTGTACATCTTTAGAAAGTTGCTTTGTTTGCATGTCAGTTGTACAGGTAGGAGCTACGGATACCAGATGCATGTCCTTGTTTTGTCTCTAAAACAAATGAAAGATCGGATCAGCGTGCGAATTCTGTCTTCCTTCTTCTCCCTCAACTCCGCGGGAAGATCACATGAAAGACGAGTTCATCACATTCCTCCAGGTCTGTCAGCTGGGTGCCAAGGCCTGAGTGTCTGCAAAACTTTCCTGAACACTCTGCAATGTTTCAGTCCTTTTTTCCCCCTGTCTTCTCCTTTGTCTCTGTCTTCCAACAGGTCACTCTGTGTGTGTGTGTGTGTGTGTGTGTGTGTGTGTGTGTGTGTGTGTGTGTGTGTGTGTGTGTGTGTGTGTGTGTGTGTGTGTGTGTGTGTGTGTGTGTGTGTGCGCGCGCGCGCGCGTGCCCGTGTGTGCGTGTGGTGTGTGTGTGTTGTGTGTGTGTGTGTGGAATGTAATGTTCATTGAGTGAATACACAAGAAGATTCGGAATACTCAATAATTGTACAAATGAAGATCATGCGTTGTGAACCCTGGCCAGTGGGGAACACAGTTCCAGTCTCTTGTGGTGTCAGGCCTAGTTTCCGTAACAACCCCCATTCTCACCCTTTAGCGCACTACAATCCACCACGTGAT
>CM031595.1:124548698-124556198 GCA_018398815.1 Conus ventricosus
AGCAGGTGCAAACAATTCTGACAATACGGCTACTATTCATATTCCCTTGAGCTTACATGAAGGATAATCTCTCTTACAAAGAGCCTCTTTTGAAAAAAATTGAGGAATACTACAATGAAAGTGTTCTCCCCCGAATACACAAACCCGACTCTTCTATACTTTGTTGTACGAACTCTCGAGCAAGTAATCTTTTAAAAAGGGCTTCCTCGGTAAATCCAGTAAACTATAATACAAACATAGGATCATACCAAGACACAATAAACAACTTCTCTCCTTATTATTTCGGTTAAAAATAAATGCATTCAGAACAAAATATGTCAAGAATATTCGATGTGCTTGCGGCGCCCTTGATAATTGTACAACAACACACGTTCTATACTTTTGCCCCTACTTTGATTCCGATTTGTCAGAATTTGGAAAGGATGTTTCAAAGTGCATATTCCAGGATACTATGTCTCTCTTAAATTTTGTACGAATTCTTATGTTAAGCCCAGTTGGCTCAATCCTGTAATTGCTGTTTCATGATCTTATTTTGTACAGTTGTTTGTTTTTACTTTTGATGTCTTTCTTTTTTTTTTTTTTTTTTTTTTTTTACAGTCGAAGTCTTACTTTTCTCCCCATCACACATACACGCACACACGCACACGCACGCACGCGGGCGCGCACTCACGTACGCACGCTGCACGCACACACGTACGCACGCTGCACGCACACACTCAAACAGACACACACACAAACACACACACCTTGTCTAATATCACATTTAGTGAAAAGACGTTAAATTGAAGAACAACAACACACACACACACATTGGCGCAGAGAGAGAGAGAGAGAGAGAGAGAGAGAGAGAGAGAGGAGAGAGAGAGAGAGAGAGAGAGAGAGAGAGAGAGAGAGAGAGAGAGAGTCTTTCATGATCACCGTAACAGAATAAAGCGAAGAGCCCGCTCACCCTTTCAACAGTTTCTATAGGAAAAAAGAAAAGAAAAAAGATCCGCATTATCTCTCATAAATTTTCTTGTCAAGGTGATTCGCACCACCCCACCCTACTCCTTCCCCTTTCCCCCCGCCAGCCCCTTTCAGAATTGGCGAGGTGATCAGATAAATAGTCTTGTGTAGACTGGCAAAGCTGGCCCCAAAGATTTCTTTTTGTCTCACAATCCTTGTCTCCCCCTCCTCCACCACAACACACACACACACACACACACACACACACACACACACACACACACACACACACACACAACACACACACACCACACACACACGCACGCACGCACGCACGCACGCACACGCACGCACGCACGCACACAGCGCGCGCACACACACACACACACACACACACACACACACACACACACACACACACACACACACACACACTCTCTCTCTCCTCATCCTCTCTCTCTCACCACACACCACACACACACACACACACACACACACACACACACACACACACACCAACCACACACACACCATACTCTTTCGGTATCCGCCTCCACCCCCTTCCCCCCCCCCCCCCCCCCTTCAACCCTTGGAGCCAACTATTGTAAAAGATAGTCTGTTACGATCAGTGCAAGAGAGAATCTACAGCCTGGGATATTCCTTGAACATTGATTGAGGGGTATTCTCAGAATAGAATCTGTCTACACGTAAACATTATGATAAATACTAGGTCTGTTTTGACCAGATTTAGGAATATTCATTCCACCGCCTAGGATATTGCTCGTATACATTTCTACGACATTCCCAGGATAGAACTGATCTATTAGGGCTCGGCTGACATGAAATCTTTGGCAGACGAAGTCTTCATTTTGGTGGGGGAAAATCTCTCCGTAGTCATGCAGGCCAAACAGCTTCTGGGGCCGAGGTTAGTCCGGAACTAAAACCGGTTCCCTGCTTCTGGGCTCGAAAGGACATTATGTTATTTTATTGGCGAACGTCTCAGTGCATGCTATTGACTCAAGAGGTGTACGGGTGTAGTCACATTTATCTCTCTGTCTCTAACGGCAGATTGCTGCGGTTCTGCGGTTAAAGTGTCTTTTATTCTGTGATTTTGTTAAGATCTACAGAATGAGTGAATGGTTAACTGTGTGTGTGTGTGTGTGTGTGTGTGTGTGTGTGTGTGTGTGTGTGTGTGTGTGTGTGTGTGTGTGTGCGTGCGTGCGTGCGTGGGTGCGTGCGTGCGTGCGTGCGTGCGTGCGTGCGTGCGTGCGTGTGTGTGTTGTGTGTGTGTGTGGTGTGTGTGTGTGTGTGTGTGTGTGTGTGTGCGTGCTGCCTCCCTCCCTCTCTCTCTCTCTCTCTCTCTCTCTCTCTCTCTCTCTCTCTCTCTCTCTCTCTCTCTCTCTCTCTCTCTCTCTCTCTCCAGGCAGTAACACGGTAGATATCAAGGCAGTTGGGTTTGTTTTTGTACAGGTCTTCACATTTAGTAAAGACATGTACTTTTTATGTTTGCATATTTTCCGTTTACCCCTCTTGGGCGTGGGCTGGATGTAAAAAGAAAGCATGTATTTGCTTACTTATTACCCTCATTAACGAAGAGTTCTCTCTCTCTCTCTCTCTCTCTCTCTCTCTCTCTCTCTCTCTCTCTCTCTCTCTCTCTCTCTCTCTCTGTGCGTGCTTGCGTGCGTGCGTGCGTGCGTGCGTGCGTGCCTGCGTGCGTGCCTGCGTGCGTGTTGGAGACTGTCATGACTCGGATATGTGAACATGTATGTATCTTTGCGCGAGTGTTTCGGTACCTTCTCAGGAACAATTCAGCAGGTATTCATATCGCTCAGCCTCGGGCTGAAGCGTGGACTTCGTCGGCAACTGAACGGCACTGCTGAAGACATGTGCCACAACCTGTTACACACCACTCTATACACCCGCCAGAACCTTTGGAGTGGCTAAACCCTTTCTTTACACCCTGAGATTCTCTGAGGTGATGAGTCATGGCGGGGATGAAAACGAGGACACTACAATGTAACCATTAAAACCCTTCACTGAAAACCATCAAATTCTGTTCATGAACGGAACCATTCGACACACCTGTCTACAGTCGACTTTCGTCTTCTGAAGGAGCCTCGTCAGCAGAACTGCCGTTTGTGTAAGTCCACCCATGGTGTGCGACAGAGACATTGGCCACTTGTAAATCAGTGGTATTCTCACCATTACAGGTGGAAAAAAAAAGAACCGCAATCCATCTGTCTGGAAGGACAGCCTCTGGGCCCTTTACGCTCACAGCTGACTGTAAGCTAACAGCAATGCACGCTCTCTCGCGGGAGCGTGCGGGCTCTTTCTCTCGCTTTCTCTCTCAAAGTGACCAGGCTGACGCAATTTTCATTAAACGTGCGCAAAGCAGACGATATTTTAGTACGTATTCATTTCATCAGAAGGGGGAGGGTGCGTGTATTTCGTTAAAGAAATCGTAAGTTCTTTTGAAATATATTTCTTTTTTTCGCGGTGGATTCCATACTCTGTGCATTAATTACAATACACGCACTTGTGATTAATCGACAAAAATGCCGAAAATAAAAGCACAATACTCTATTTGGGACCGCTGTAAAGATATGGTTCTACTGTTAGCGTAGCGGGCCCACAACAGCCAGCAAAGGGGAGAATAAGGAGATCGGAATGAAGTGCCGGACAGAAAAATAGGTATCGCGAAACAGGTGGAGAATAATTGATATGAAATGAAAATCTTTTACATATGTACCCCTCATTTCCATTCTCTAGCCAGGTGAAGACACCTTTAACGCGCGTGTCGTTTCGAATCGTAAAGGGATCACACGCTGGGACGACAGCACCGGGAGATCAGGCAGAGAAATCGAAGCCTTCCCACGCTATTGTCAACGGGGCTTTCACTGCTTTCCTCCTACCCGTTGTGTCACTGGCACAGAAGGGACCAGTGTCTCCGAGGAGAATACAGCCTGTGTTCTGGAGTGTGTGTGTGTGTTTGGGTTCTCTCTGCTGATATTCGTTGACAAGGTAATGGTGTGACAGGTCCTATTACATTCCTCTCTCTCTCTCTCTCTCTGTCTCTCTGTCTCTGTCTCTCTTGCTCGCTCACTTTCTCACTCTCTCGCTCACTCAATCACTCTCTCTGGCTCTGTTGTGTGTGGTGTGTGTGTGTGTGTGTGTGTGTGTGTGTGTGGTGTGGTGTTGTGTTTGTGTTATGTATGCACACGGAAACATATAATACACAGGCTGTCTACACTTCAATGTGAACAAATGTGTGCAAGCTCTCGCCTGTATACCTATGTGCTTATGTAAAGCCTTCCTAGAGTGTCATTATTCCATTGATCAACCGAAGGACGTTGTTCAACTGGACATGGAAGCCTGCAGATATGTTCCAGAATACCTCGGGGATGGGACAAACAAACTGCTCTTTCTCATTTTTAGAGCGTATGCGTACGTATGTGTGCGTGTGACTGGCTGGGACAGTCCAAAAACGAATTTCTTTTATTTTATGTGTGTGCGCCTACGTATTCTTACAGAAGTCCCAAATAGAACATTATGTGTTTATTTTCGGCACTTTTGTTGATCAATAAAACAAATATGTGTATTGTAATTAATGCACTGAGTACGCAATCCACCGCGATGAAAGGATATTTGAAAAGAAAGTACGATTTCTGTAAAGAAACACTGCAATACATAATTCCCCACCCCCACCCCTAGATACCACAGTATCGTCTGCTTTACGTGCGTTCAGAGAGAATAAAACTTCATAATCGGGGGTTATTCCTGTTTTTCATGTGTCATGGCAACCAACAATGTTTTTATGAAACAAACAAACAAACAAACAAACAAAAAATGAATAACAAATAAACAATAAACGGTCGTTATGGGCCTTTGAAGCAAATATTTTCCCATAAAAGGTCATGACCTAGTCGCTGTGTGTCCTGGCTGTTATGTAACGATAGCTGGACGTGCTGAATGGACTCTAGAGGGCTGGCTAGCTCCCACTCTGTTCTGTTTGCCTCTAGCTGCTGCGTGCATCGATTTGTATCACAGGCATATGAAGGTGTTTTGTGTGTGTGTGTGTGTGTGTGTGTGTGTGTGTGTGTGTGTGTGTGTGTGTGTGCGTGCGTGCGTGCGTGCGTGCGGCGCGCGCGTGCGTGCGTGCGTGCGTGCGTGCGTGCGTGCGTGCGTGCGCGCGCTTGTTGTGTGTGTGTGTGTGTGTGGTGTGTGTGTGTGTTGTGTGTGTGTGTGTGTGTGTGCGCGCGCGGTGCGTGCGCTTGTGTGTGTGTGTGTGTGTGTGTGTGTGTGTGTGTGTGTGTGTGTGTGTGTGTGTGTAGGAGCCAGCGTGCACGTGTTGTATTAAGTCAAGTCAACATTTCATTTTAAGATGGTACACCAATAAGCAGTATCTGCTTTTTGCCATCAAGCCATCTGCAAAACTAAACAAAATGGATAGTGTGAAATTAGAAAAACAACAGTAAGCGGCAAACACATCCGAATACAAAAAATGAAGTGTAATATCTGCACCATAAAACAAAGACAATAAAATTGTTATCATTCACCCTTTCAGTTCCATCAATCACTCTTATGTATGTAGCATAATCCGCGCGCGCGCGCGCGCGCGCGCGCGCGCGCGTGTGTGTGTGTGTGTGTGTGTATGTGTGTGTGTGTGTGTGTGTGTGTGTGTTGTGTGTGTGTGTGTGTGTGTGTGTGTGTGTGTGTGATATCTTGTGTTGCGAATAGGTGGATAGATAATTATGAATCTATATGAGAGAGAGAGAGAGAGAGAGAGAGAGAGAGAGAGAGAGAGAGAGAGAGAGGAGCAGACAGACAGACAGAAGAAGAGAGAAGAAGAGAGAGAGAGAAGAGAGAGAAGAGAGAGAGAGAGAGAGAGAGAGAGAGAGAGACAGAGAGAAGAGAGACAGACAGACAGACAGCAGAGAAAGAGACAGAGCTAGAAACAGTCTATTCTCGCGGGAAACGCGGTCACACACGGTTTGGTGGGGCTCGCAAAATTGTTTATCGATGCAGAAAAGTTGGGCGTGGGAGAATATATTGAGGAAGGAGAGTGGGAAACCTGAGTGGGTGGCTCGGTTGATTAGAGCGGCGACCAACAGCTCGATGAATGTCTATAGTGTCAGCAGTCACGAGGATGTTGGCAGAACTGGGGGAATCAGGCAGTCCCACGCTTATATTTGATTTTGAAAAATGGAAGAGACAGAGGTTCATAACAAAGACGACGTTCGAACAACCTGTTGTCTTATTTTGTTTCGTTTCGTTCAAAATCCACTTTATCTTTTGTACAAACAAAATCAATGTTGTCCGTAGGGTTAGAGTCACACACACACACACACACACACACAAACACATCTTTTCAAATTATATGCCGCTATTATCATGTTTTTTCCCCCCATTACTATTTCCACACACTATAAAGAGTAACGCCCTCAGATTGGTGCAGGAAATAACCGGTATTCTCGCTGTCGACTTTCGTACCTAAAAAAACAAACAAACTTCGAGATGGAAACTCGGGCCCCAGAATTGAAAGATTATTTGTTCTCTGCCCATATTTTGGAGGTATCAGTTTGTTAGATAAGATAGTTTCCGTGTCTGTCTGTCTCCACGAATGGAGTTGTGACCGTCGGTCTTATGACCTGAGGCGGATGTGAACGCTAGAATTGAATGAACTAGCCAGCCTGAAAGAGTATTCAGGTATAAGAACGGGTGTATGAGGCAGGCTCTGTGTCGAATTCACAAATAAGTATACAACATTGCACGAATCATTGAACCCGACACTGCCTTAATATTTAAAATTAATTAGATTTAAGAATGGTGAATTTAAGCAATTCAGTTTCAGTTCAGTTCTTCCATGAATCGCAAATGTTAATAACAGACGAGGAAATGTTGTCTTGAGAAGAAAGATCAAGATTTGTTTTCGATTATGTTCACATTCCATGCATGAAAGTTGTCATCGGCTGACGGTTAAACAGAAACTCAACATCACAGAGATGGCGTAACAGACTGAAAAATATCACAGCCATATCAACACGACGAAATGTCAAGCATATTGGTATTGTCCAGCGCTTTTTTCTCTTTTTAAAATTGTATATAATGTTTTCATCAGCCTCTGTCTCGACTTGGGAATAAAACGAAGAGATACGGACAAGATTTCTGATCTTAGGACAAGACGTTATGGCAAAGCTTGGCTGTGCTGATGAACCGTTCTTCATCTGTCCGCTGGGCTGGGTGGTTGGGTCGTGGAGTGCTCGGAAAGCAGAGAGGTGGTGGTTTTCGGCAGGGGCTGCACAGAAAATACGGCGTATCAACCAGGGATGCTACTTTAAGGCTGTTATGGCTCATCTGTAGTCTTATTTTTCCTCTGTTCATGCAGTTATGTCCTTGATTCTTTAATGGAGTGTCCTGCGCGTGCCTGTCCTCGTCAACACAGGCAGGCCTCAGGGTGGACAGATGCTTCAAGCAGGTGAAGACGGTGCTTCTTGGCATCCAACTGGGGTTTCTTTTTCTTGAACAGTGCGAGTACGATTGTTGCAATTTTTTTTT
>CM031595.1:124566198-124583698 GCA_018398815.1 Conus ventricosus
GTAGTGGGGAAAATAAGTGGAGGCTAACATTCCCTCTGTCTTTAAAACAATGGCATTTGTTAATTTAAAAAAAAGGGGGGGGGGGGGAGGGGCGGGGGCCTGGTAGTGGTGGTAGTGTATGGGGGTATATACTCACATGTTGATACATTTGCCTATGTTGATAATTTGTACATGATAAAATCCAGCTGGCGGCAATGACAACACACATGTGTTTTCAATATTTTATATGATTATAGGTTACATGTAAATGATTATCGAGAAGATCATACAACACAGGTTTATAGTAATCATGACTGAATGGGAACAACGGTGCAACCCCCCCCCCCCCTCCCCCGCCACCCACCCACTCACCCCACCCCCAAAACTGTTTTTGAAAATGTTGGCCATGTTTCCTGACAAACGGCTCCTGAAGCGTGAAACTCTCGGGCATGAATCCGGATTAACCCGTCAAATGAAGCACTGAGTCAGCCCCGTCAAGCAACCTCACACGGACCATAGGAGCCCTCGTCAACTGTGTTCAGTGACTTTATTACCTCTGACCTCATCCACCATCGTTAAATAAATAAAATCAAGTAACCAGATTCTAATGCCCCCCTTCTCTCTTGCATCTCATGTTACAAGCTTCAGTCATGGCGTATATGTAGAGAAGAGCGTAGCCAGAACATGTTCAGCAGACAAGGGTTGTCGGGTCATTGTGTTCTTCGAGGTGTTCAGTGTAATCAGGACCAGTGCAGCACTCGTTGGACGCGTGCTTGGGATGGTTTCTACTGCTCTGGCTCTGGAACTAAGCAGTTATTGTCGTCAGAAGAGAGGAGAGAGAGAGAGAGAGAGAGAGAGAGAGAGAGAGAGAGAGAGAGAGAGAGAATGCGAATGCGAATGTTTATTCAGTTTAAGGCCACAGCCCCATACTGAAGGGGTATTCATACACGCATCATACAACATTCCTAACACATAACACAATGAAATCATGAAAAAACGTAGATATGTTACAAAAACGCAGAGTGCATTAAGCCATTACTGTCCGAATTCTCTTATTTGCTTCGTAAATATACATGGCTAATTTCCAAAGTGTATTCTCATTCCTTGTTGACAGCAAAAGAATTAGTCTGAAGTTGCATGGTTCGGTGTGAGAGAGAGAGAGAGAGAGAGAGAGAGAGAGAAGAGGAGAGAAGAGAGAGAATTTGTATGCGCGCGCGCACCCCACACACACACACACACACACACACACACACACACACACACACACACACAGTTTGTATGCGTGAAATTGTTCTTGGGACTACGGGGGAAACAACCCGGTTTAGGCTGTGTAGGAAGGAGTCAAAACAAAAACCCAGAGAGAGAACAGACGCTGGAACAGCACAAAAGAAAATTCAAATACAGAGCATAAGCTGAAAGAGCAGTCGAGAGACCACAGACCTCAGTCAAGGTTGAATGGATCACAGATACAATCTTTGATCCGGATCTTCGCCAATACGTTCAATAAAAAAAAAAGTGTGTTACTGTAACACGGGAGGGAAAAAAATGTAAGGCCAGCAGGTATTCAGGCTTTTATCACAATGTTTTTCCCTCAAACTTCGGTGATCAAAGGTCGTAAGTGAAAACAGAATTACCGTTCATTAGGGACAGTGTTGATAGGTGCGACAAAAAGAGTTGCTTCCCTTGTACTTTTCGAAAGCGCACGTAAACATTTTGAAACGTTCAACAACAGAAACTTTCAATATCCCAGGAAAACATATTACCTCAGGACAGTTGTCACGCTGAAAACTGACTTTGTAGTGTATTCAATGTTTTATATGATTACAGGTTACAATGGAGAGGTATTGTAAGCGTATTCTGGGTTTGTCTTTTGATACGGATGCTCACTACATATCCTCACCAGAAATCAACAGAACTGTTCTGAACCCATATCCCATGTTGCCACGAAGTTTGGGTCGGTAAAACCAAACGAACGATGAACTAAAGGACGCGGGTGGAAATATAACCATAGCGAAGGTAATGAAAGTAGAGACGTAAGTTCCCCTCCTCCCCCGCTTCTCTGTCACCTGTGTTGTGATTTCAAACTGCTACGGCTGACGGCAGTGACAATATGTTCGTTCCGAATGGCAGGTGCACAACTACATGTACACCAACACCAACTTCCTGGCGCGGAGGTCGCCCACGTCGTGTGACCGACGTCGTTCAGGCTCCGCCCTGCCCAGCACCAGCCACCGACGGCTGAACGAAAGGGAGCTGCAGAGAATTATCCGCCGTCTCCGCAAACCCACCGTCAGCCATGAGGCTTCCAGGTCAGTCTGAGCTTGCAGGCACACACAACAACACACACACACACACACACACACACACAGAATACGAATGGTGTAGTGAGGTGATAAAATGGACAGCCAACAGATTCTTCGCGCCATGCCTGCACGAAGAAAAAAATAAGGGAGGGGGGGGGGGGGGGGGGGGGGGAGACTAAACTCTGCATTTAAAAGAATTCCTTCGCTTTTCCATCACCGCTACGATTGCCTCCCCTACTCTCCAGACACAGAATTGCAGGGAAACAGAAAGTGTGGGGAAGGGAGGAAAAGAAAGAGTCGAGGGCATATGGAGAAGGATAGGCGTGTGTGAGACAAAGGAAGTGGTAGGGATATATGAGAGAGAGAGAGAGAGAGAGAGGGACGGGGGATTTCAGGACAGAAGAAATGAAGAGAAAGAGAGAGAGAGGGAGAGGGTGAGATAGAGGGAGGGAAAAAGAGAAGAAGGAAGCGGCGGAGGTAAAGGAGGGAGGGAGGGAGGAAAAGAGAGGGTGTGTGTGGGTGTGTGGAACATATTAGAAGAGGAGGAATGATGAGAAACAGTGGGCGGTGTGGTGTGAGTTGGAAATGTGGACAGTTGGAAAGAGGGGTGGGAAGTGGGATGAGGAGATACATCAGGACAGAAAAGACGAAGGCAGAGAAGAGGGAGGGAGCGGGGACGTAAGAAAGACAGGGCTGTTTACATCCCTTCTACCCTGTCGCACTTGACTGCGGACAGTAAGTTGTGAAGACCTCTGACTTCGTAAGCGTCTGTGAAAGCTTCCCTATAATCTATCGTTAGGGATAATATGATTATAACAGATTAGTGGATCTGAGTAACTTCTGGTGAGACGTCGCGCAAGTCCCGAATGCGAAGTCCAAGTTGTGGCCCTTAGGGGACTAGATCAGAGCTTCGAGGCGACTTTTTCTTCTGCATATCGTGAAAAACGGCTAATTTGTTGTCGTTTACTGTCGGTCATACTGTCGTCTTCAGTGTTTGGTGGTTGTGATGACGGTTCAAAATTGGCGTCCATTGCCCAAACAACGGTGATTTCCCATCAGCAATTTGCATCACATATGTTGCTGTATTCCGATCCAAGATTTGTTGCCTTTCTTATATGCATGTATGATATTTTTCGGAAAGTCTTTTTTCTGTCTTTGACAATTTCCAAGCTACAAGCAATGGAACAAAGCTCATGTAATCCACTTCGATTTCCCTGTACTTCATATCAGCAGCACCAGCAGCAGCACATAAAAAGTCATGATACTACTCATTGGTGGGGAGATAAGTAATAGTTCTATTAATATAAGAAATATATCATAACATCCATGCGACGACGAGTAGTAGTAGTAGTAGTAGTAGTAGGAGAAGTAGTAGTAGTAGTAGCAGCAGTAGTAGTAGTGGTGGTGATGGTGGTGGTGGTGGTAGTTGTAATAACAGCTGTACTTGTAGCAGCGACAGCAAAACAGCAGCGGTGGTGGAAATAGTATAGTACAGTAACGAATTATACCTAAATAATCATGCCAAGTAACACGCGTCTCTCTGGTTCTTCCAGGTATGACTACGAAGCCAGCGACGAGCTGTCCCTACCCAGACCCCACCGGCCCAAATCAGCTCCCGACGACCGCCAGAAGGCCTTCCAGCAGCTTTCCCGCCCCACCACCGCCTCCCGGGCCAAGACCCTGGGGGACTGCACCCTCTGCCTGGACCGTGAGGAGCTCGAGATGAAGAACTCGCTGGTGCCCTTCGAGTACGACTTTTACGACGACAAGACCGTGGTGCCCGAAGAACTGGACTACATCGTGGACCGCGTGAGCGCGCCCACGTACGCCCACAAGAGGATGCGGTGTCCCAAGACCCCGAAGCCTGTGGATGAAGTGAAGCTGAGGGCGAAGACTCCTCTGGCGAGCGGCCTGCCGCGGAGTAAGAGCGTGAAGGAGATCGTGCAGAGACTTCATTCGGCCAAGACGACGCGCTACCGTGCCCCTGCAGCCACTGAAATCACCATTTTCACCTGACAGTGCCTTGTTTGTTTGTTTGTTTTATTGTGAATTTTAACATTTTCCGTCCAGCCCGTACTGTTTTGGTTGTAATTACAGTAGCTGAAAGATTTATATAAAAAGAACTGAAGATATGCACACGTTTTTCTTGTTCAAAATTGCAGTGTTGAGCACACGAAGCTACACGACACACACACACACACACATACACACACACACACACACACACACACACACACACACACACACACACACACTGTGCGCGTTTACATGGCGCACTTAGCGCATACACGTATACGTTAGCATGTGCACACTCGCGCGCACGCACGCACACACGCACGCACGCACGCATACACACCCACACACACACACGCGCGCACGCGCACGCAAACGCGCGCGCATGCACACACAGACACAGTGTGAAAGTTTACTATGTCTTTAAATTATGTCATATACATACTCCTCCCTCTCTTCCCATGTACAGTCAGTTTTCAACTGTAAAACTCGGCCAGCAACATTCGACACGGATGCAATCAAAATACATATCAACACACAAAAAGCAAGATGCAAAATAACCCTTGCACAATACACAAAAATTCGAAACAGACAAGCAACTTTAAGACAACTGTGTCTTCTTCAGACGTAACTATTGATAGACATCGAAAATGCACACATCAATACTCCCTATATCACAACCATCATGGAAAATGACATAGTCATTGAACATCTCACTATATATATATATATATATATATATATATATATATATATATATATATATATATATATATATATATATATAAAATGTCCTTTCTAAAAGAGATTACTGGCTCCTCTTCCGTGTCGGCCATAATTTTCAACAGTACCATTAATGTGTTATGTATGGTACGGAATTACACCCACTATTCACGTAAAAATGCATTATATATGTAGAATATCTATCTATCTGTCTATCTATCCATCTAGAGAATTATAATTATATAGAGACAGTATTTGTCTGTTGCTCTCAGCGTGGTTGATTATGGGTCAGGGGTCACAACTCTGTACGGAGGATGTTTTCTTAAACTCGAAAGAGTACACAGTGAAGCAATGAGCATAGTTTAGCGGATCACGGAGGATGCCATCTTGATTTCCTCCAATGCAGGTCAGTCAGAATTAAATCAAGTAAATGTGGACTTCAGAAATTCCAAGGCTGTGTCACAGAGCAGTGTAAGAACCCAAATGCGGTCGTCCTGGAGTTGAGGAATCGTGGATAGCACAAACAGAAGACACCAACCTGCTCCTCCGACAAATGTAGAATTCAGAACCAGCCAAATCCCGAGGAACATACCATGAAAGCTCAGAGCGCCATCACAGAACTGTCATTGTAGCGGAGCTTTGAAGATACTGCAGAAAATAATCAGAGGAAAAAACGAATGAACTTTTTGAGATGAACACAGAGACAAAAAGCCCAAACAACAAAAACACAGTCGGTTCGGTCACCAAGTGGGGTACACAAAGAAACAAAATGTCGGAACAGTCCAATTACATAGCGTGACATACAGACTCCCAATATCTAATCTAACACGAGTGGTAACAATAACACGCATCGAGGTGGCTGACATCCATTAGTAAGCCGGTGAATAACGACGATGTTATATTGACCAATGCCCGATCAAACAGTGGAAAATAGAATGAGGAATCCAAACTCTCACCCAGCAATGTGCTGTCTCTTGATGAAAAAGCTGACTCAGACATACTCTCCGGATAGGTGGGTATTGATGAAAATGATTTAGCGACTGGCAACGAAACTGTATCCAGTGGACTACAACTAGAAAGATTTTTATATGTCATTAAACTTAAACTTTAAAAAAAATCAACTGAAAAAAGCGAGAGCGAAGCTATTTTCAATTATCAAAGATCACACCCCGTAACAAAATACTGAAAGAATTCAGCGGCATATCTGAGCTGTAAGCGAGGGCATTACCCATCATCAACTGAACTAATATCAATATTATTGTAAAACCATCTTTCCACAACGCAGCGGATCATTTCCGGACCTTCTTGGTTGAAGTTTTCTTTCTTTTGACAGCTGAACACATGATAACTTTGTCCAGTAAAGTCTCAGACATTGAAGCTCTGATGACAAAGTTTCCTTAATGCAAGTATAAGAATGAATGTGTGTACGTGTGCATGGCATGCATGCGTGTGTGTGTGTGTGTGTGTGTGTGTGTGTGTGTGTGTTTGTTTGTGTGAGTGCGCACGAGCGCGCACCTGTATAAGTCCCGTCACGTATATCAGCCTGTAAGTTTTCAAAGGCTTATGCTTATTGAGCGTGCAATCGCTTCTCTGGAGATTAAGCCAGGCATCTGCATCAAACTATGTAATTTTACACAGGAAGGGAAATAACACACGTAGATATACATGTAAGTATTAGTCTCAGTAAAAGGGAAATAACCTCACTATCAAACGTGATAAAATCGACATCACGACATACGGACCTAAGCCATAGTTTTTAAAAACCTCGAGAAATGTTCCAGTTTCTCTCCCCAGTTTCTCTCCCATGACCATGTTTCTTTTGGTGTTAGATACGGGAACACACCGCTATACATGTGGACGATGACTGTCACGAACTGACGGGGCTTCATATCAAACTCGCCTAATAGAACGTTGCAGGACAGCCTGACAAAAACGAAAGAAAAACGACTCTTTGCCTCTTCATTTCATAAAGAAGGTCGGAAGAGTTATTTGAATGCGCTTGTTTTCCTCGACCTTTTTTTTTCTTCCGCTATTACGTCATTTCCTTCAGTTCCTCTGTCGTTTCTTTCTTTATACACTCCTGACCGTCTATTTACACACACACACGCACGCACCACACACACACACACACACACACACACACACACACACACACACACACTCCTCCTTCCGCCTTCCCCCTCTCCCTACCCCCCCCCTCCCCCCTCCACCACCGCCATCCTCCCGTCTTCCACACGCATACATCTGACTCTTTCGACAGCACATCTCATTTGCTTATTGGTGAAGTTCGCAAGAAGAGCTATAGCCTATGAAGAAGGGACTTGATACTTCATGCAACAATCGAACGACACCAAACAACAAACAAATAAACGAACAAACAACAAACAAATAAACGAACAAATAAACAAACACACACACAAAAAACCTACAACCCCAACAACAGCAAAAAATAAAAAATAAAAAAAGGCAACCAAAAATCAAAAACAAACAAAAACAAAAGACCCTAAACAAATGAACAAACAGACAAACCTACAACCCAACGACAAAATATTATTTTCATAAACCAAAAATAAAAATCTCAGGCAGATGAGAATAGAATGGTAGCTTGTGATGCCATGAAATGGAAGTCCTGATGCCAGCCAAACTGTCAAGGGAGACTGCGAAGAGGATTGGCACAGACTGCAAGAGGCAAGGAGGTAGGTAAGGTAAGGTAATGCTGCTTATAATGGTAATGTTGCTTATCGCTCAGCCGACCGCATAGGGCCATGTCAGGGCTGTCACCGCGTTCTAGTCAACTTACAAGGTCATCCCCCCAAAAAAAAGAAAAGAAAGAAAGAAAGAAACCTCATCCACACAACTCTTTAAAATACACCTTCTAAAAACGCATAAAAAAATTTGTTAAAAATCTTTCTTATGTGAAATATGAGATCAGATGCGGCTGGTGCGACAACACAATTTTGTTTTCTGTGCGGTGCCTATTATGTGGTGCCAGCATATTGGATCAGAACATGACGAGGTAGGTATAATTGCTTGTTTCAGGAATGTTCTCAACGTCTGGTAACTGCGATGAGAGTTCTCGTTTGCCATTGCATGTGCTGCAATCGGACTTTGTCATCTGTCGTGCGTCCAGGGTACGAGGTTGAATAATTTGTGTATGTCATTAATCTCGAACGCCTGTTGTCGTTTATACAGACAGCCATAAGGCTAATATCTAAGGTCACTGGCCCTTTTCTTCCTTCCAAATCTTCCCCTCCTTCTACGCATAATACTATTACTGTTACTACTGCTGCCGTCACCGCTAATACGTTACCAATGGTTAAGCTGACATCTAAAGATACTTAACAAATCAAAAGTCTGAGGCGCCATTGCATGTCTGTTACGCCCCCTTTCTCATCTTCTTATCGCCGATCTTCACGTCCTATCGGTCAAATGTACCCTACGTGGGCGGAAACACAAACAATTGAAACTGTCCCTGACCGCAAAATAGACGAGGATTAGTCCTCGCACCGTGGTGGGTCTTAGCGTCGCGGTCACTACAGTTCACGCACAGAAAGGACAGCACGTAGAAACGAATCATACATGGAAACGAATATGCACGTAGGAGTGCTGGAGTCCTGGAACACCTTGGCTCAATCCTCACCCCCGAGTCCTTTACTGTGATTGGCAGGAGTGTGGCGGTGGGAGTGAGTGGGATGGATACGCTGCTACCTATAGACAGCTTACAGACAAATCCCCCAGTGTGTCTTCACATCAGTCTGGCTGGCTGCCTGTTTCAGTGTCTGTCCAAACAACTAGCTTAGTGTTCATCAAGTACATTGTTTAAGGATATACACCGTTTGGTGAAAGCGGCGCTCACATTGTTCTAACATCCCGTTTCCGACAACACCCCATCCTCTCTCTGTCTGTCTGTCTGGCTGTCTGTCTGTCTTCTCTCTCTCTCTCTCTCTCTCTCTCTCTCCTCTCTCTCTCTCTCTCTCTCTCTCTCTCTCTCTCTCATACCTCCGCTGAGAGAGTTGCTTTCTGTCCACATCTGTTGCCTTAATTGTCTGTCTTGTCTGCAAGATGACACAAAAACTGCAGAACCGATTTCATCAGATGCTGGTGCAAAGATGGGATGTGGCACAAAGACAAACCCGTGACATTTTTTTTACTGATCGGAATGAAAGGGTCGATCCGCGGTTATTTTTTCCCTAGGCAACTGTTTGACTTTGGCGGAAGTCGACACTCCATTGGGTGCCCATTCAGTTTTGATTATTTTGTTCGTTGTCTGCAAGCCAAACGCCCATCAAACCCTTTTATCTGGGACTGGCAGTAAATATGCAATACACACAAACATGTCATGCAAATCTGGGACTACTCAGTTCCTTGAGATGCATATATCCGTAGAGTAGGACAAGACTACCCGACTTTCATCAGTTGCAATGTTCTTTTGTTTTCAGGTCAAAGAATGAATTAATTTCGTGACTTGCACTAAAAAAAAAAATCAGCAAGAGAGAGAGAGAGAGAGAGAGAGAGAGAGAGAAAGAGAGAGAGAGAGAGAGAGAGAGAGAGAGAGAGAGAGAGAGAGAGAGGAGAGAGAGAGGTATAAGAAAAGAGAATTGGGGGATAGGAGGGGGTACAGAATTTCCCACTTGCTCTATCCATCACGCTTTCCCGGCCCCCATCCCTCCTCTTTTTTTTAAGATAGATTTTCCTCTCCCACTCCAACTTTGCATGTAACAAGCTTCACTTTCCGTACGTAATTTTGATTGCGTGAGTGCGTATGCGTAGGATCGCTACCTTGTGTGTGTGGTGTGTGTGTGTGTGTGTGTGTGTGTGTGTGTGTGTGTGTGTGTGTGTGTGTGTGTGTGTGTGTGTGTATGTGTGTGTGTGCTTGCGTGCGCGCGCGCTCGCTCATGTGTGTGTGTGTGTGTGTGTGTGTGTGTGTGTGTGTGTGTGTGTGTGTGTGAGTGAGTGTGTGTGAGTGAGTGATGTGGTGGTGTGTGTGTGTGTGTGTGTGTGTGTGTGTGTGTGTGTGTGTGTGTGTGTGTGTGTGTTGTGAGTGTGTGTGTGTGTGTGTGTGTGTGTGTGTGTGTGTGTGTGTGTGTGTGTGTGTGTGTGTGTGTGTGCGCGTATGCGTGCGTGCATGTGTGTTTGTATGTTGTTGTTGTTGTTCTTCAATTTAACGTCTTTTCACTAGATGTGATATTAGACAAGGTGTGTGTGTTTGAGTGTGTGTGTGTGTGTGTGTGTGTGTGTGTGTGTGTGTGTGTGTGTGAGTGTGTGTGTGTGTGTGTGTGTGTGTGTGTGTGTGTGTGTGTGTGTGTGTGTGTGTGTGTGTGTGTTTGAGTGTGTGCGTGCAGCGTGCGTGCGTGCAGCGTACGTACGTGAGTGCGCGCCCGCGTGCGTGCGTGTGCGTGTGTACGTGTATGTGTGATGAGGAGAAACTCTAAGTAAGAATTAAACTGTAAAAAAAAAGAAAAAAAAAGACATCAAAAGTAAAAACAAACAACTGTACAAAATAAGATCATGAAACAGCAATTACAGGATTGAGCCAACTGGGCTTAACATAAGAATTCGTACAAAATTTAAGAGAGATTTGGTATCCTGGAATATGCACTTTGAAGCATCCTTTCTAAATTCTGACAAATCGGAATCAAAGTAGGGGCAAAAGTATAGAACGTGTGTTGTTGTACAATTATCAAGGGTGCCGCAAGCACATCGAATATTCTTGACATATTTTGTTCTGAATGCATTTATTTTTAACCGAAATAATAAGGAGACAAGTTGTTTACTGTGCCTTGGATATAATCCTATGTTTGTATTACAGTTTACTGGATTTACTGAGGAAGCCCTTTTTAAAAGATTACTTGCTCGAGAGCTCGTACAACAAAGTATAGAAGTGTCGGGTTTGTGTATTCGTGGGAGAACACTTTCTTTGTAGTATCCCTCAAATTTTTCAAAAGAGACCCTTTGTAAGAGAGAATATCCTTCATGTAAGCTCAAGGGAATATGAATAGTGTTTGTATGTGTATGTGAGCGCGTGCGCACTTTTGCATGTCTATTGTTGAAGGAGAAGAAGGGGTAGATGGTCAAGTTCTGATCCAATTTTTCCTCAGCTTATTCAACACATCATAATACCATCGACACTACCACCACCGCCACTCCTAAATCTTTCACATTCATATTGTCCAGCATAAACTCTGCTTTCGCACGACAACACTAACAAAGAGCTTGCACGCCGCCCACAACACTGACCAGCGAGACAGAGGAGCAAGTCATCTGTCCGAATTTTATCAACCTCCCCCCTCCCTACTCCCCTCAATCAAGACCTGCTGGTCTATCGGTCCAGAGGGACAAACTCAAATGGTCCGCGGGCCACGGAAATGTGCCTTAATGGGGATCCGATGACAAACCAGACCACCATGCCGGACCCTTGGTGTCCTCCAAGCGAGATTAGCCTTGTTGGCGCTCTGGGCCGCGTTCCTTGCTCACCATATAAAGACCAGGGAAGACTACATGGTCAGACTGTACACCCAGTGGTGCACTGTATGGTGGATAACAGCTACAAAAGACGTACCACTGGGTATGTCATTAAGACCTCATAACAACGTTAAATGTTCCAGGGAAAATTTAATTGCGTGTCGTGAGAATTGTAGTTTTTATCATGTGCTGGCTTTTGAGAGCACATTTTTGTTTCCATCGTAAAATGAGAATATTGTTGGGCCGAGACACACACACGACAAATACAGTCGCGTTTTCATTATCTTAATCGTCATAGTTTCATTGTCAGAAAGCGCTAGATCTAAAGCTTGAAAGGCAAAATCAGATTGTAAATTATGCACGCGTGTTCCGAAATTGTGAAAAACACGTGGCTCTTGTACACTACCTTTTCTTTTTTCTTTCTATTTTTCTTCTCCATTTTTATTCGTAAAAAAAAAAATTTTAAGGTTTTTTTTTAACCTATTTCTTAATATTTCACGGACAAACATGGGAACATACTGAGAAAAAAATAATTCAAAACTACACTTACCTTACATGTCATGGGCAAAAATTAGATCTATATGAGATTAATGTTCTCTGCTTTTGACGTTTTTTTTTCCTAGCACAAATGTGTAAAGCAACCTCTGTCAAAGTTATAAATCATCTTCAGTAAACTAACACTTTGGTAAATGTCTTGGCACCTCTGTCAAAGTTATAAATCCTCTTCAGTAAACTAACTTTGGTGAATATCTTGGCTGCGTATGATCAAAATGAATAACCAAGTCCGTGAGATGCAGATACCTGTAGTGTTGGACAAGAAGTTTATTCAACACCCTCTGAGACGCATCCATTATGTAGATGAAAGTCGACTGTGTGGTCCTAGTCTTTCCATTACTGAGCCTACAAGCAAACCCAACAACTCTGGTAGGAGCATGTAAACAAAAACAAACAAAGAAACAAACAAACAAACAATTGTATCTTAAAGAGGATGGGAATTCTTCACAGTGATCTATGTACATGCTACGAAGCTGACACCGATTCAACACTACTTGTGGCAGTGTCAGTTTGCAAAATATTTCGGGGGGTGGGTGGGGGGGGGGGGGGGGGGGGGCACAAAAAACATTAGAAGATGTGAACATTGCAGCAGAATGGAGTTAAATATGGAGCTGGTTTTATTTGGAAATGACGAACATACAAAAACTGATGAAGTATTTGAACACATTATTCTATGGGCTAAATATTATACATACAGGTGTACAATAAACAAAATATGACCTACTGTAAAACACTTTTGAGATACTTTAGTAATATATGTAGGGTTGAAAAATATATGCATTGTTCAGAAATGAAATACATGGATTTAATAGAAAATGGTATCCCTATGAAAAACTAGTTGACATGTCTAATGGAACGAGTTAGACGAGGAGGGAAAAAGAAAAAGAACGAGCAATAAGTGATCGATGGTGATAAGCAGCTAATGAAATTTAAGAAAATATGTCTAGACGTGTGAAAAATTCTACCTACCACTTTACCCTGTTTGGCCAGGCATACTGGATGTATGAATTCCTCGAGTGCCTCCTGAACGAGAAAAGGTTGTACGTTTGTGATTTTTTTTTCATCTTCCCTCTTTCTTCGTAGATTATGGAATGGAACTGTCTGATTTTTTTTTCTTTGTGTGTGTGTTTATACCCCCCCCCCCCCCCCCCCAGTTTCCCCCTTCTTGATTTAGTATACTCATTTGTATGATGTTATGTTGATTCTGCCGTTTGTTATTAATGTTGGAAAATCATTTTTTTTAAAAAAGAAAGAAACAAACAAACATCAAATATCACTATGATGCAACTGATGGAATTCAAAACCTGCCGGGATTTCCCATCAGCATCCCGTGACACTGCCACCGCGATGCGGTAGCTGGTCGACATTTCCATGTCCAAATTTCAAAGCATTGCTGTTGATCTAAAAGCAACTGACGAGGGGAGGGGAGGGGGAGGGGGGGGGGGTGTTCCGTAAAAGCAATGTATGATGAAAAAACAAAACTTTTGACATAGCAGTTACTCATACAGAAGGCTGGTCAGAAGAGGGAACGTGGAACAAAGCCCAGTGCTTCTGACCAGAGCACGGACATGTTTCAGGACAGGAGGACTGGTGTCTTTGGGGGCCGGGAATACACTGTTATGACACCTGGGATTAGGCCACTTCAAAGGAGCGGCCTGATTTAACTCCCTTTGTGAAGATGTAAGGCTATTTCAACTATGCCAGGAGAATTTCGATCGTTTCGAACAGCATGACACAACACTCTCCCCGTCTCTGTCTGTATGTCTGCCTGCCTGCCTGCCTCCCTCCCTCCCTCCTCTCTCTCTCTCTCTCTCTCTCTCTCTCTCTCTCTCTCTCCTCTCTCGCAATGGATCATGCTTGATGTGAACCAAAAAAGAATCAAGATTTGTCATTATAGTCTTCTTCGTAGCTAACACAAACACACGACAGACAACAGTTCAAATCAAAGCTGTTCTTGTCAGATACCACAAAAAGGAGTTAAACTGTGATGTCATAGATACGGATGACTTGAAAGCAGGAGGTGTGTGTGTGTGTGTGTGTGTGTGTGTGTGTGTGTGTGTGTGTGTGGTGTGTGTGTGTGTGTGCGCGCGCGCGCGCGCGCGCTCGCGCGTGTGTGTGTGTGTGTGTGTATGTGTGTGTGTGTGTGTGTGTGTGTGTGTGTGTGTGTGTGTGTGTGTGGCGTGTTGTGTGTGTGTGTGTGTGTGTGTGTGTGTGTGTGTGGCACGTGTTGTGTGTGTGGTGTGTGTGTGTGTGTGTGCGCGGGGTGGGTGTATGTGTGTGGTGTGTGTGCGCGCGCGCGCGGCGCGCGTGCCTAATGTCATGCGCATCAGTGCTGCACTGTTTGACCTCCGTTGTCGCTGAACTAACATCTCATGACTGACTTTGACTGAGTGAGCGCACGCAGACTTGAAGGCGAACACGCACTGGAAGGAGGGACATGACGGAATGACGTGGGAACGAGGGATAGAAAGGTGAGGAGGGGGGGGGGGGGTAGGGGGGGGGGGAAGGGCGGGGTGGGAAGAGAGGGGGCCTGGGTGGTGGTGGTGGGTGTGTGTGTGTGTGTGTGTGTGTGTGTGTGTGTGGTGGTGTGCGGCGTGCGTGCGTGCGTGCGTGGTGCGTGCTCGTGTGTGTGTGTGTGTGTGTGTGTGTGTGTGTGTGTGGCTATCCAGGATCTATCGAAGGGATTCGATTCTTGCAAGGTGCGATGGAGCTTCAATATCTGTGACCCCACCATTGAGCCAGTCGCCCTCGCGAACGGCCGTAGCATCTGCCTTCTTGAACCAACCCAAAGATACACATGCAATTTATCTCACACCCACTGAAGGCAGCCCCAGACCCTTTATGATTCATCGAACTCCAATTTGACGTTGCACATTCCACAAGTGCCACTGTCTGTATGTTGTTACTGCCTTCGTGATGAATCATAGAACTCCAATTTGGCGTTGCACATTTCACAAGTGTCACTGTCCATATCTTGTTACTACCTTCGTTCGTAACATCTAATCTTGTAACTTCGTTTTTCTTTGTCTGAAATCGTTGAAGAATCATCACATGTGCCAGTTTACTCTAGGAATTACCTGAGATATAGCAAAACACAAAAACGCTTTCTCGCAGATTGTTGAAGTTGGGTTGAACTTAAATTTGTTTGATTTGCTTGCTTTTGACTTCTTTGTCATATAGTAAAAAGCTATACGCGCTGTCATTAGCGGCAGGAGGGCGAGGGGAGAGAGAGAGAGAGAGAGGAGAGAGAGGAGAGAGAGCGAGAGAGAGACAGACAGACAGACAAATCAACGTCAAATTGGAGTTCGATGAATCATAAAGACAAGCAAACAAATCAGAGCGACGAGAGAGAGAGAGAGAGAGAGAAGACAGACAGAGGTAGAGAGACAGACACAAACAGATTCGACACACAGACAGACAGACAACATACGGACAAATCGGAGAGAGTGAGACAGACAAACAGACAGACAACGAGACAGACGACACAGACATATCAGAGAGAGAGAGAGAGAGAGACAGAGAGGGAGTCAAATGATAAGAGAAGACAAGTAGGATAGAAGGATCGGAAGAAGGAGAGGGGGTGGGTGCGGGCACACGAGTTGGAAAGAGAGGGAAAAGGATGGTTTGACGAGGGCTAACGGCTGGTCAGATGAAATGTTTGGGTCAGTTCATGAAAACAGCTACAGATCTTCAAGTGAGTTTGGACAACAGCGCACTATGAAGCAGGCACGCCCCCCTCCCCATGCACCCTATGATATCCTGAATCGGACATGTTCAATGACAGGTGTCTTTCTCTACGTTTAGTAGTAACACGTGTCGAACCTTACCAGCCCCCTTGCGCGTGAAACTATGGATGGTTCTTATCGCAGCGGTGAATGAAGTGTGAGATACTACAATACAAACCAACGGATGGATCTGGTAATCTGGACGACACTTGATCACATATTTGATTCGATTCGTGTTTTAAGTCAAAAGAAGGGGAGCTTGACATCGAAATATATATATAAATATATATATAATATGAATTATAAATAAAGCTTGCTCTTATGTCTTAGATTGAAAAAATAGGGGAGAGATAAGCATTCATATCTGCAGTGATAGATAATTCTGCCTAACTAACAGTATGTGTTTGAGTGGATGAATAATAAAATAAATGCTTCTCAAAATGAGCCTTCAGCAAGCTTATAGTCTCCAAGGGGAGACATCCTCCAATAGGGATGGAAACTCACTAACATATAACTCCTGGTCATATACCGATATTTCGAAATTTGGTTGTTTCTCCTCAGTGACCGCGTAAAGTGGTAATTTGACTCCTCTGCCTTTTCAGTTTTAAGAAGAATGCAATCCCAGAAAAGGCTGGTGTGCAATACCGTAGTATGTTTGTTGAGTTTTCAAAAAACCAACCAAAGGTGCCACCTAAGAAGCAAAAGAAAATCATGAAAGAGCAAAACAAGCTACATTTTCTTGTGAAAAGTAGAAAATATAAAAAGATATCCTCTTAAGACACAAGTGCTGAGGGCCCCATTCACCCACTCAAGCACATACTGTTAGTTAGGCAGAATCATCTACCACTGCAGATATGAATGCTTATCTCTCCCCCTATTTTTTCAATCTAAGACATAAGAGCAAGCTTTGTTTATAATTCAATATTTCTTGCAGTCACTGCAACACCAAGCTGCTCTGTAAGTTGCTGGAACGGTGCTCGGTACTTATCCTTGGAATTTATTAGTTTGTTGTATATATATATATATATATATATATATATATAATATATATATATATATATATATATATATATATACTCAGAGTACTGAGTATCAGAAAATACATTTAGTTTGTTATTGCTTTTAGTATTCGTGTACAAGTGTCACTTGACAACTGAACGTAAACGTATGTATTGGTGCTTCATTGGACAAACCAACATTTTAGGAATGTGTCTTCCAGACTGTTACCTCTCCAAGTCAAACAACCGAATTTCGCGGTAACTAATTACGTAAGACAAGATTGAGGACAAAAAAAGAGACAAATGTATGCGACGGGGAGACGGGGAAGGCAGAGGGGAGGGGCGAGAGGGAACAGAATGAAAAGATAAGGACGAGTAGGGAAAGGCAGTAAAAACAATTGAAAGGTAAAATCAAGCAGTAAAAAAAAAGTGGCAAAAAGTGTTGAGAAGTAAGAACGAGGGAAAAGGTAGTGAAAAACACTGAAAGGGAAAAACAAGTAGAAAAAAAAAGTAGCAATGTGTGTGTGTGTTGTGTGTGTGTGTGTGTGTGTGTGTGTGTGTGTGTGTGTGTATGTGCGTGTGTGTGTGTGTGTAGGCTATATTTTTAGGGAAGGTCATAGCGAAACTGACGCTTTCATTCTCATGACTACACCCTATATGAGCAGCCACGCTGTCTTTTTTTTCTCTTTTTTTTTGTAAGTAAATCCCCTTTAAGGAACTATGTATTTATGTTTTCTTAGAA
>CM031595.1:124588698-124598698 GCA_018398815.1 Conus ventricosus
TCTTCTATACCGTCTCCAGCTGTCTGCTTCTCTTTTCTTCTCTAGTCTTTCGCGGTCTGTCTGCCCATTTTATTTCTGAGTCTCTTCAACCCACTACTAGCTCAGCCCCAACCCCACCCTCTCTCTCTCTCTCTCTCTCTCTCTCTCTCTCTCTCTCTCTCACTCTCTCTCTCTCTCTCTCTCTCTCTCTCTCTCTCTCTCTCTCTCTCTCTCTCTCTCTCTCATGTTGACCCTACTCAGGGCGAGGACTGGATGTAAAAAAAAAAAAAAGCACACCAGTGCTTGTCTATCATCCTCGTAAATACAGAATTTTGTCTTGACTCTCTCTCTCTCTCTCTCTCTCTCTCTCTCTCTCTCTCTCTCTCTCTCTCTTGTTTCTCTGTCTGTCTCTCCCTATCCTCTTCCATCTGTTCTGTCTGCCCCACCCCCTTCCCTCTCTTTCCTTAACACTCACAAAATGAAAAACTGTAGAGAAAATAAAGCCATGTTCATCACACACATCCTGACCGAATGCAACCATCTGTTGTCACTTTTACCTTTAGCGGTACTGACCAAAAACACCGAAACTGCCAGAGAAAAACTGGAAAAGAACATCTGAGACAGATGGCAACAGAACAACTGATTACATTTAAAAGAAACATTACAATAATCCGGTCAGTGTCGGGACTAGATTTGTAACCATCGGCTCAAAATCTCATTTTAAAAAGAAAGAGGACATTAGCAAAAACTACGGCAAGATTCTTTCAACCACATCACGTAATAAATTTCAAAACGCGGGCGTATCACAGACAACTGCCGCCGTAGTGCAGTGGTTCCGGGCTGAGAGGTCTTTGGTTCGATTCCCATCAGGGCCATTCATTTTGGGGCTTTTTCTGCCCCGACGGAATCCTACCCAGAGTTCCCTGTACGCTCAGTTGGGAAGCCTGGAGCCTCACCGTCGAGTGTCATCCACGCAATGCATACGATCCTTAGTGTTGCTCAAATTTCCTAACACTTCAGGTGCCTGCATCTCTCGGGCCTGGCCGACGCCAGGTGGTGCCCTTCGGAAGGGAACCTTCACTGACTCTGGCTCTGCGACTGAACGATTAATGTCATTTACATGAGTTGAGATAGGGTGTTCCTGTGTATGCTGGATCGAGACAGGTACCCACTGAAGACCAACACTGGCAACACTGCAGTGTCTCCTCTGGTAAGTTTTCCCCTGGCGATTTCACATTGCCTGCTCCCTGTTGTTTCCCGGTGGCGAGACTGCGACTTCAGGGTGTGGCCGTGGACGAGAGGGCGGAATGCGCAGCGTAGGTGTGGTGTCGCTAAAGTGGCAAGGTAGATAAGACAGAGAAAAAAAAATCATAGACAATTGATTTCAACATACATGACGTACACTATACATGCATTCATTGTAATGTTTTAGTCACACACACACACACACACACACACACACACACACACACACACACACACACACACACACACACACACAAACACATACGCCCGCACACACACACACACACACACACACACACACACACACACACACACACACACACTCAAAATAATTAATGCTCAGTCATGGGGACAAGATACTCAAACACTCTTACATCTTGCTACCAGTTTAGTTCGATCGAAATTAACTTATGGTCAAGAGGTTTATTTCTCAGCTCCACGGACGCTGCTAAAAAAATTACAAAGCGTAGATAGTAAGGCTGTTAAGTTGGCACTTGGTGTGCCAGTACACACAAATGCGCTCAAAACATACAGAGCAGCCAATCTGTTAACTCTTGAGGACCAACGGAAGTTGGCCACCGCAAAGTATGTGACTAGATGTCTTTCAGTTTCTAATTCAGTGACAAATGACATTTTTCTTGACTCAAGACAGGATTTTCCGAAGAGAGCGCAAAACATTTCCTATCTTCAACCTATTAGAAACTATACAGATGATCTTTTTAAGAGTTGTGATATTGATATTACATCAATTTCAAGTAGTCCCGTAATACCCATTATTCCTCAATGGGAGCATATTTCTGCTAGATTTGATACAGATTATACAACTCTAAAAAAAGAAGATAACATCAATCTCATATCCGTTGAAGCAAAAGAACATCTAGAAAGTAAGTATCCGAATCATTTAAAGATTTTTACAGATGGTTCAGTTTTGGAATCATACACAGGGGCTGGTGTTTTCCCCCCCTTTGGGAATTTTCCCTTTTTTACATTTTCCCCCTTTTTTGGGGGGAAACTCACCTTCGGGGGGCCCAGGGGGGAATCGACTGGGGGGGTTTAAAGGGAAGTATTTTGAAAAAAAAAAATATAGCAATTGTTTAAAAAAAAGAAAATATAAGAAGTTTTTTTTATACCCCAAAACAAAAAAACCCCAACACAACAAAAAAAAAAACAAAACAAAAATGCCCAAAAAAACCCAACACCAAAAAACAACCCCAAAAAAAAAAAAATTTTTCCAAATAGGGGAAAGAATCAAATTTTAATTTGTACCATTTTTGGATTTAAATTAAAAATTTTAGCCCAGCGGGGAAAAAAAATTAAAACTGATAGGGGGTTAAAAAAAATTTATCAAAAATTAAAATAAAGCAGAACTTTTAAAAGGGAAAAAAGTTCCACCCGTAGTGCATTTTTTCCATTTCTAATTATAAAAATTTTTTTTAAAGAAGGTTTGGGAAAACCCCAAAAACATTTTTTTTTACCCAAAACAACTGATTTTTAAAATTGGGATTTTTTTAAAAAATTTAAAGCCCAAAATATCCAAGGGGGAAAATTTTCGCAAAATTAAAGATTTAAAAAAAAAAAATAAATAATTCATATTTTTTTAAAACAAAAACCAAAAAAATACCCAAAAAAAACAAATTTTTGGAAAACCACTTTTCACCCAAAAAAAAAACAAAAAAAAAATTTTTTTTTCCCAAACAATCAATTCACCCTTTCCCAAACAAAAAAAAATACAACGTTTTCCCAAAATTTTTCCACACCAAAACAAACAAAACCGAAAAAAAAAAAAAAATTAACACAAAATTAAAACAATTAAAATTTTTTTCCACCCACAAAAAAAAAACAAATACAAAAAAATTTTAAAAAAATACCCCCAAAAAAAAAAATTTTAAAAAACAAAAAAATTTTCCCAAGAAAATAAAACAAAAACCCTTCAAACAAAAAAAAACAACCCTTGCCCCAAAAAAACAAAAAAAAAACAAAAAAAAAAATTTTAAATTCGGGGCCCCCAAACAAAAAAAAAACCCAGATCCCAATACAACAACAAAACAAAAAAACAAAAAAATAATCACCAAAAAAAAAAAAACCAAAACCACACAAAACAAAAAAAAAATTAAGCTTTTGTTTTTGTTTTGTTTTTTTTTTTTTTGGGGTTTTTTAAAAACACCACAAACCAACAAAAAAAAAAACCCCCAACACACACACCCCAAACCAAAAAAAAAAACAACACCCAAAAACCCCCCAACAAAAAAACACACACACACCCAAAAAAAACCCCCACACACACACAACAAAACCCAAAAAAAAAAAAAACAACAAACAACAAAACCCCAAAAACCACCAAAAAAACCCCCTAAAAAAAAAAAAAAAACAACCCAAAAAAAAAAAAAAAAAACCCAACAAAAAAAAAAACACAAAACAAAACCCCCAAAAAAACCAAAACCCCAAAAAAAACCCCCCCAAACCCAAAAAACCCCCCCAAAAAAACCAAAAAACAAACCCCCCCAAAAAACCCCCCCACAACAACCCCCAAAACCAACCCAAAAAACCCCAAAAAAAAAAAAAAAAAAAAAAAAAAAAAAAAAAAAAAAATTTTTTAAAAAAAAAAAAAAAAAAAAAAAAAAAAAAAAAAAAAAAAAAAGGGGGGGGGGGGGGGGGGGGGGGGGGGGGGGGGGGGGGGGGGGGGGGGGGGGGGGGGGGGGGGGGGGGGGGGGGGGGTTTTTGTTGGGGGGGGGGGGGGGGGGGGGGGGGGGGGGGGGGGGTTTTTTGGAAAAAAAAAAAAAAAAAAAAAAAAAAGGGGGGGGGGAAAAAAAAAAAAGGGGGGGGGGGGGGGGGGGGGGGGGGGGGGGGGGGGGGGGGGGGGGGGGGGGGGGGGGGGGGGGGGGGGGGGGGGGGGGGGGGGGGGGGGGGGGGGGGGGGGGGGGGGGGGGGGGGGAAGGGGGGGGGGGGGGGGGGGAAAAAAGGGGGGGGGGGGGGGGGGGGGGGGGGGGGGGGGGGGGGGGGGGGGGGGGGGGGGGGGGGGGGGGGGGGGGGGGGGGGGGGGGGGGGGGGGGGGGGGGGGGGGGGTCTCCTCTTGTACTCAACGTGACGGGTGGGGTACTGGCGTTGAAAGATCGGGGTATCCCCCCCCGTCCACCACCGAACCTCGCCAGCCCCTCCCCTCCCCCCCCCCCTCCCCCTCCTGCTGAATCGAGGAGGGTTTCCCTTTGGGCATGAGCTCTGGATGAAATCACAAATTAATATGAGAACACAAAGACTGTGGTCACAGACGATACGCGCACTTACTTGCTGGCAAAAAACGCGCAGAGAATTTGTGTGGTGTGTGTTGTGTGTGTGGTGGGGTGGTTTTGGTGTTGGGGTTGTTGTGTGTGTGAGAGAGGGAAGAGAGAGAAGAGAGAGAGGAGAGTCGCGTGTCGTAGTTATTGGGACGTTTGCGCACGTGTGTGTGTTTGCGGAGGAGAGGGGGGGGGGGGGGGAGAGAGAAGAGGAGGGGGAGGAGAGAGAGAGGGGGGGGAGAAGAGAAAGAGAGGGAAAAGAGAATAAAAGAAAAAAGAAGAAGAAGAAATGTATGATAAATGATGATGATGAGATGAGTTCTTTTCAAAAAGGGAACAGAAAAAAAACACGCTTTTTTTTTTTTCTGGCACTTTCCCTGCAAAGGGACAACAAGCATGACTACGACACACTTACAAAATTTTTTAAAAAAATACATATCTTAAAAAATAAACGACTTCCATAAAAAAAGCGAAAAAAAACAAGCTGAAGGTTGGGGGTTTAATTTTATTGGGCACAATCACAAGGGGGAAGGAGAATTCAAAGTGATTTGTTCATTACACCGGAAGTGTGAAAAAGTCATCAAATATGTCTTTGTGTGGGAAAAACCAAGGTCACGTACAAACCCCTTTTAAGTCCTAATACCTGGTGGGCCCCCATTGCGTTGACAAATCTTGCACCTGCACTCATTGAGTGGGCCAGGGTGTTGATGCTCCCCTTGGGACACCACCCCCCACATGGACGAGGCCTGGTGAAGTTTAGCCGCTGTTTCTGGGATGGACGCGGGGGCCAACCCCTGCCAAGTTTTATCCCAAAAATGTTTTTATTGGGTTTAAATCGGGGCTGAGGGCTGGCCAGGGCGCACATTGACGTTTTATGCGAAAATTTCTGGTGGGCCCCGGCGGGGTGTGGGCTTGCATTGTCCTGTTGGAATGTCCCTTTGGGGGTTTTCCAAAAAAAAAGGAACGACATGGGGGGCGAGCACCGGTTTATGTACGCTGGCATTGACACCCTGTCCACGACCAGACCAAAGTTCTGAAAGATACTGGCCATCGTGGTTAAACCAAAATTTCAACCCCATATCATAACTTCGGGCCCCCCAGGGGTTTCCCTCTACCACACAGAGTCAGCATAGCGTTCACCCGTCGACGCCATAAATCGACACGACCGTCACCATGCAATACAAAAAAAAGGCTCTCCTGGAACATATGCGTCCCCACTGCGCCCGCGCCAGTTGATTCGGGGGTTTTGGGCCACGCACCTGCCGCCGGTGTCTTGGTGTCAGTACCGGACCTCTGGGAGACGCCTACATGCCCCCTCTCCTGAAGATGCCCCCGCATTGTTGAGGGATTTGTTGCTGGGAAATTTCCCGGGACCTGTCGGCATGTTAGCGGGTGTTTTGCGCCGTCCCCCCAATGGGTTCGAAAAAGATGGCGACCCGTTTGGGGTGGGACCCAAACGGCCGGCCCGGGGGGGACATCATGGTACCTGACTCGCATGCGGTGCTGCAGACGATAGATGGTTTAATGGACGTTTAAAAAGTTGGACCTGCCCGGCATCCACACAGCCTCCAAGGGCCCAGGGCCCGATTGCGTTTTTTCTCGAGTCTTGGCATTCTGTACGCTCAGACGGAAAATACCTGAACCTTTCGCGGCTTTTTAAAAGCTGCATGCCTGGTACTTGTCGCTGGTTAACTTTGCCTGCAGGGTGCACGTCCTCACATGCAGCAACCATTTTTCCATTTTTGTTGACCCTCCAATGCCGGGGAAAGATGGGTTTTCTCACACAATATTTTCACTCACCGGTTTGGACCCAACACTTGCCCAAAGGTTCAAAATTTTATATTCACCCCTTTTCCCCAAAAAAAGCCTTTTAAAAATTTTTGCTTTTTTTTTGGAAATTAAAATAAAGTTGATGATTTTTTCTTCCTAAAATTGAGAGAGAGAGAGAGAGAGAGAGAGAGAAAAAGAGGAAAAGGAGGGGAACAACAAGACAAGGGAAGAGAGGGGGGAGAAAGAGGGGGGGGGGGGGGCAGAGGGAGAGAGGGAGAGAGGGGGGGAGAGAGGGAGAAAAAAAAGAGAGAAAGAGGGGGAAAAAAAAGAGGAAGGGAGAGAGAGGGGGGGGGGAGAGGGAGGGGGCAAGGGAAGAAAGGGGTGGAGAAGAGAGAGAGAAAGAGAGAGGAGAAGGAAAAAAGAGAGAGAAAAGAGAGAGAGAGAGAAGAAGAGAGAGAGAGAGAGGGTTCACCTCGCTACGAAGCGATGAGGGGCGACGAAGGCCTATGGGGGCCGAAACTTCGCTTCGGCTAAACTTTTTTTGTTGAAAAGGTTAAAAATGTGTTTAAAACACGAGGTTCACCTGTTATCTAAATACATGAGGGGCGAGAGTAATGCACTGCATTCTTTTAAGACGGGCCTAATTTTTTTCGTAATGTTAACATGTAAAACTGCCCCGCCTCATGGAATAAACTTTTTTAGAGTTGAGTTTTTGCAATCGGTATCATACTCACAACGTGTGCAGGCAACGTTTTTGGTGCCAAGCATGTCTGTTCTGCGATTTATGTTATTGAAATGGGGCCAACCGGAATCGAGCTCCGGAATGCGGTTGATGTTGAATTTTTCGTCAGAATTCCGAGACGTCTTTTAATAGGCAAGGCCATCAAAAACATATTTTTTCGATTTGAATCAAAACAGTTCCGGGGGCGACAGATGGACTGAAATTCAATCAAAGAAAGAAAATACATAAAAAACATTTTTTTCTTTTTTTTCGCTCGCAGGCGATACTCCTGCGGACACCCCCCACCCCCCCCCCCCCCCCCCCCCCCCCCCCCCCCCCCCCCCCCCCCCCCCCGTGTAGACAGGCAAGGATTAATCCCATCTACTAAACAAAGGGTGTGGAATTTTGTGTGTATGACGGTTTTTCATCCCGCCATTAAGATAAGTATAAGATATACACGCAACCAAGTTATGAGGCAAATGTGGATTCCACTGTAAAACACTGTAAAACATTAGATATGTGATGTATGTACATTCAACTATAAGACACCCAGTTATGTGACAAATATACACGTCCAATTCTTTTTTGATGAGACACCCATTTACGTGACAAATAGACATCCAATTATGAGACTCCAAACGCCCATCTTGCGCCGAATATAAGTTCATTGTCCTAAATGTTGTTTATTCTCTTGCCTGAAGAAGACCTAAGAGGTCGAAACGCGTCATGTTTTGTCTTGTAATTTGTTGTCCCGTTTGTTTAGCGGACTCACTGACAATTTTTTTTTTTAAATTCCACCCAGTTATGTGACAAATATGCATCCAATTATGAGACACTCAGTTATGTGACAAACACGCATCCAGCGATAAGACACCAAGCTACGTGATAAATCTACGGTCCGACTAAAAGACAGCCAACTATGTGACACATGTGCTGTCATCTAAACGCACCGCAGCTATGTGACGAAAATCATACTAAACCACACCCAGCAATGTGAACCGACGAAGAAAGGAAACTTTGAATGTGTGTGTGTGTGTGTGTGTGTGTGTGGTGTGTGTGTGTGTGTGTGTGTGTGTCTGTGTGTGTGTCTGTGTGTGAACGTGCCTGCGTGAGTGCATGTGCGTGTGTGTGTGCGCGCGCGCGCGCGTGTGTCTCTATGTGTCTGTGCGGACGCGCGCGCGCGCGCACTGTTTGTGTGTGTGTGTGTGTGTGTGTGTGTGTGTGTGTGTGTGTGTGTGTGTGTGTGTTCTTTTTTTCCCAAACGGTTTATCGTTCAGCTCGTTTACACGCTACTAGTAAGATGCTTCGGTTACATTTGTCTTGTAGGCTTTAAACATTTTTCGAAAAGCCTTACGTCGGAGAGAGAGAGAGAGAGAGAGAGAGAGAGAGAGAGAGAGAGAGAGAGAGAGAGAGAGAGAGAGAGAGAGAAAGTTGACTTTCACCACAGATGTTGACATTATAAGATTATATGAGATACGGGGAGAGTGTCTAGTATCGCTTCTCTCGGTAAACAAAAAAAGAAGAAAAAAAAAAGTTTAAGTTGTAGGTGGGTTGGAAAGTGTTTGGGACCAGCCGGTGTATCTTCCCTCCAAGGCATTTCCATTAGAGGTGGGAGGAGAGAGATGCACAGCTCTGTCTGTACCTCGCCTTCGTTGTGACGCGTTTTTAATAAGAGAGTGGGTATGGGGTGGGGGGGGGGGGGGAAGAAAGGGGAGAAAGGCTCAGGAGGATACGACGAAAACCTCTGCTGCCATCCCTCTCCTCCCCCTCCTTCCCCAGCCTCCTCCCCCCCCCCCCTTTCCACCCCTCCTGAATCACCATCTCCACTCCGGAGATTATGGCTTTTGTCACGTGATTGAATTAAGCGTTGTGTTGTTGACGGCTTCATAGCAACACTGAAACGATTCGTAAAGGTTCCGTTCATTTTACTTATAGTGGGACTTTTTCTCCGTCTTTTAGTGTTGCTGTTGCTTTTGTTGTCGTTATTCTGTTTTAAAAGAATGACGAAAGGGTATGCACACTTCTGCTCTTCTACATATTTTGTTTTGAAACTATCGTTCATTCAGTCTGTTTCAAGTCAAGATCTTACTCAGCAGTGCATCCGACGACTAAAAATACATTGCTTGCATTTTTACTTACTTATTTGATTGTTTATTTATTTTTGCTTCGAAAGAGTTTTCAGTACTGTCAGTGAAGAAATGATACAAGCAACAGTCACTAGAAAAAGGTTATGTTGATAAGAGAAAGAGAAGAAAGAAAAATGCATATCCACCCCCAACCCCACCCCCACAAAAGCGGGTACCCATCTTTGCAACCAAGTAAGCGGGCGTTGTCCACCTACACCTCACGCACTCATGGCAACAGGGAATGGCGTAGGTCGCAGCTGTCCAACCTTGTGCACACACACCGAGCCCTCGCCAGCACAGCGATAGAGAGAAAAAGACATACCTCAGTGGCTGCAAGCTAGGGACCAGAGGCAACGTATGTTTTTTTTAACTTCGCCGTCAGGTGGAGATCACGTCACGTGGCGAGTAAACAGAAACGCGCGTGTCTGATTGGTTGATTATAAGGGATGCAGGCCACCCCTCTTCCGCTGAAACTTTTGGGGCTTTTTTTTTGGTCTGTCAAAACAACTTCGTTTACCTATTCATTTTCATCCTATCTGTGCGATGTTGGCCTGTTGAATTTGTAAAGAAAAGGGCACTACTCGGGTTCGCGTGGCTGTTGTGTAGTCTGTAAATCGTTATTTGTTTTAATTTCACATTGAATGAAGACCGCTGTATCCTCGGAAAGACCAAACAAAACAACAACAACAACAACAACAGGGGAAAGAAAAGCTATATATTTTGCCCGTGTTTACTGAATCTCTTTGTAACTAACTACACCGATTAACTTCAACGCAAGTTTTACGCTCACTAAGCCCAAAGTTGCAGATACTGTGTGCCCCCATATTCCTGTCTGAAGACTTCGTGCCTGGCCAGATTTAGACGCTAACATTCGAAGAGAGAGAGAG
>CM031595.1:124606198-124616198 GCA_018398815.1 Conus ventricosus
TGATGGGCGAGGGGAGGTTTGCTGAATAAATTAACAGCACCAGCTCAACACAGACCCGAGCATAACACAGTAAACAAACCAACTGAGGAACGTTCGCTAAAGGTCTCCTCACACGAAGCAGGTAAGAGATTACATTCACAGGCTAAACACACGAATAGGAATTTATGTCTTCATCCTTCCTTCATTCACGTTCAACATTTTCCTTTCTTAGGAACTGAACTAATACAGCAACCATTGTTTTATAACTGCCACCACATTTACAAATAATCATAATTCAATGGCACAATTATCCCCACATTTTATAGCAACATTTCAAAAAAACACAATTCACCCACGCATCCAAACGACTAATCATGCGTACGCACGCTCGCAAACATAAAACTCGTTCCCCTTGCACACACAAACAGACGGTGGCCGAAGAACAAGAGACCGGTGATTGTGACAGGGGCGGACGAGCGAGACCAAGCAAGTTCCAACCCTGAATCACCAGGTTCTCCCCATCCCCACCGACTACCGCATCACCCCATGCATAAAAAGAATAAAGAATTTTGGATATAATTTTGACTGGCCAGGTTAAAGATTGAATTAACCAGAGAAAAGTGGTCTCAAACAATATTTCTTTTATAATTTGAAAACCAAAAGAAATTGCGCAAAAGAGAAAAATTAGCCGGCTAACAAAAAAAACAACAACAAACAAACCACGAAACTGATGCTTACCAGCTACCGTGGTTGACCCAAGTGGCGGGTCAAGCGACTCTCTACCCCCTGTCCAGTCGAGAGGACAGCAGAGCAGATGCGGAAAAGAGATGACGTGATGTCCCTCCCCTACAGGCCGACTGTAGGAATGAAGGTACCGACCGTACCTTCGACGAAGTGGTGAAGAACCAGAACCGGAGCAGGCGCTCCCAGAGACATCTTCCGCTCGAGTGAAGAGAAAACCTGCCTAAACGATGGCAGCCAACATGCCACGCTACGTCACAGTGAGAATACCTCAAGCCTAAGAGGAATGATGCACGTGCGGCAGGTAAAAAGACAGGCGAGAGGCCGATAGAGACAGCCAGTTCAAGCGAAAGGTACCAGCCACCCGTGAACCGCAGATGAATTGCACGGGCAGTGGAATTAGAGAGAGAGAGAGAGAAAGTAAACCTAACCTGAGCTGAGCTACATTAAGGTGCAACCACACCACAAGCCACATTAAGGGACGGATACACGACAACAACAACGACAATAAATAAATGAATAATTTCACCACCCTAGATGGGTCAATCGTCATAGGCCTCGTGACAAACTCGTGACATCGAGACAAAGAAGAACAAAAGGTTTGATAAAGTTTCGCGTACACACCAAAGCACCGACAGCCCGGAACGAGTCTGTGGGAATCACTGTTGGCAAAGAGGCAGGGTATCCTTGGATACTGACTGCTAAACGTAGAGTTCCGGGCCATGCTATGACTTCGTGTTCTCCCGCGATTCGATAATCACTTTTGTTGATCACTGAAGGTTACGACCAAACAAGGTAAGTCAGACTGGGTTGAAGTTCTGCGAAGGTGTTAGATTTGCCTTTTTACGTGTGTGTGTGTGTGTGTGTGTGTGTGTGTGTGTGTGTGTGTGTGTGTGTGTGTGTGTGTGTGTGTATGTGTGTGTGTGTGTGTGTGTGTGTGTGTGTGTGTGTGTGTGTGCGCGTGCGTGCGTGCGTGCGTGTGTGTGTGTGTGTTTCTCTGGTTTAAATTAGACTAGAACACGAAAAGGATGGCGGTGAACTAGGAAGTGGTAGTGGTAGACCTAAAGATGTGAAGCGGGGGCCGGTGTGAAGTGATAATAATGTGTGTGTGTGTGTGTGTGTGTGTGTGTGTGTGTGTGTGCCTTCGAGAATGTGAATTCTTCACCTTTGATCATAATTCTGGTGAAATACTTCCTCCACAAAGGACGTTATGTTTTCTGCTTGGTCTGTTCGTTGGTTGGTCTCGTGTGTCGGCAACATTGCACAGTTACTGAAACTTAATGGGGGAAATGCAATGTGGCCAAGACAAAAAAAAAAAAGTGCACAGTCACTATAAAGCCCACGATTATCAAAGTGAAATATTTCTTTTTAAAATAAGGAAGGAAAAAAGAAAAGAAGAAAAAGGATCTGCTCGTGGTGATTTGCTGATTCATTCATGTCCTAATCATAATCATCACAACTGTCATCATCATCGTCATCATCATCATCATCATCATCAGCAGCAGCAGCAGCAGCAGCAGCACCATCATCATCACCAACATTATCAGCATCAACCCCATCGTCATCATCACCGCGTCGTCGTCACCATCATCGTCGTCGTTGTCGTCATCATCATCATCGTCGTAATTAACATCATTATTATCAGTGTCATAATCTTAACAGGAATTCTCTTTAAGATCATATCGAGTGTGTCTCAAACGAATCTTGAAACTGAGTATGAATACATATGCTATTTCTTGACTTACTTTAAAAGGAATGTGTGTGCGTGTTTTTAGTTGTAACCCGTAACTATCACTCATTTTAAAAAGAGTCCAGGTTTATAGATTTACTCTAGTAAACTGCCGTTCTCCCCAAGAAATTCTGTGGATCCGAATTAAAGGACCGATTCGACTTTGACTGAGGTCTACACTCTCCCGACTACCACCTTTCTACTTTATTTACTGTTTCTTAATCCATTAGTTATTTATCAATGTGCTACGAATGAATATGAACAAAAAGAGTGACATATTAACTGGTGTTTAGGTGTCGGAAGTAGCTTACGCTTAACAACTGCAAGTTCATTGCTCAAAACGCGTAACCAACATATAAATGTTATCCTCTTTGTTTGCTTATTTTACTTTGAATTTTCCATTTGTCATTTACTCATAAGCCTGATGTTAAAAGCTTCTTTCTTTGTCGTTTGTATGACTTTATTTTGTTTTGTTAGTGTTGTTGTTGTTGTTGTTGAAAGGAAGAGGCATGTTAGATGATTGACTGACTTCGAACAAGTTACTACGACCGCCGTACATATTTCCCGGGACTTCTTCCTCATCATTTTTCATGGATTTAACTGACAACAAATTTTGATTGAGCTTGTTATCGTATATGTGTTGTCTTTGACGTGGGTGAACATTTTATTCGTTCTTTTTGTTTGTTTCTTTCTTTCTTCTTCTTTCTTTTTTAAGGTTGGATTGCTTATAATTGCATCTTGTTCAAATGCAATATTTGTTTCTTTGATTATTAATTTATTCAATAGGTTTGTTTGGCATACTGACCGGGTAGTTTTTTAGTTGATAATTGGTTTACTGGCGGGGTATATGTTGCGTTGTTTCAAAACTGTCATCATGAAAATCAGCTGTGTAGACCTAGTTTTATAATCACTTTTAAATATATTTGACAAGAGAGAGAGAGAGAGAGAGAGAGAGAGAGAGAGTAAAATTTTGATTGGTGTGTTGTGTGCGTGTGGTGTGTGTGATGTGTGTGTGAGTGCGTGCGCGCGCGCGCGCGCGCGCGCGCGCGACGTGTGTGTGTGTGTGTGTGTGTGGTGTGTGTGTTGTATTCTGTTGCATTGTAGGGATATTATTGTTACGCGATAATTATCGCTCTGACTGGATTTTTGTTAAGATCACCACACATTGACCAATACATTAAACGCACAGACATTCATGTTCACAATGATACCAAGACGGCACGACGCCACTTGAATACTCTGAAATTTTAAATGTGAGAGGGGCCAATTTTCCGTCACATTTTTGTCCTTAGTAACAACACTGAGATCTTTTAACCTATCACTATAAGCTGTGTTACTGAAGACATTTTAGAATCACGAAAGATCTGTTTCATTAATTGTTTGACTATCTGAACATACAGCTATCTTTTCGTTCAATTGCCGTTGCATGCAAGAGTATTCCCCCTTGTACCGCTCGTGCCAAGAAGCTGGCTGATTTCAAATCACCTGGGAGAGAGCCCTCCTTGACGGCTTGGGATGAGAAAGAGAGAGAGAGAGAGAGAGAGGAGACGCTTGACGCCTTTGATGTTTTATTGCCTTCAGCGAAGTTAGCCTAAAGGCAAGGGGGTTCTAAACATAGTTTTAGAATTGCATCATTCATAAATCATAACAAATAATAATCATGATAGAAAACAATACAGTCAAAACAAATATTACAAAGTTTTTTGCGTATTAATGTTCCGGCATCTTATACACGTTCATAAGAAGTGACATAAAATAAACACACACGTAGAATATACTATCTTCCCCTTCCCTATCGCACCCTGCCACCCTCCACCCCCCCCCCCCCCCTCCCCCTCCTCCGCCGCCCCCCCCCCCCCCCCCCTACCCCCTCCACACTTGCCTTTTCCTATCCTGACCCACCAATCTCCTTCATTTGACCCTCACTCTCTACCCTCCCCTCAATCCTAACTGACAACACCCACGCATACAAGAGAACCAAAAAAGCACACGCTCACTCACACGCATACGTCGCACAAACACCGCTCTCCTAGCTTGTCCACCCCCCCCCCCCTTGCCCATCCCTCCCCCCCCCCCTTCATAATATAACTGTTCTCTCACTCCTCGCGCCGCTCCCTCACCCCCCTCTCCATCTCCGCACGCCCCCCTCCCTCCCACCGCCCCTCCCCCTTCCCCCACGCCCACCAACCCTCTCAAACGCACGCACACTTGGCTTACAACATTCGACCATCCAATGACTACGGACTTAGTATTTAATTATTAGGTTCTAGTTTCTATTCTTATTTTCATAGCTTCCACTATATATTTAGCAAAGGCAACATGTTGAATTATCATTTGTTAAAAGATCCCTTTTACCATTTATTGATGGCTTGGATATGAATCATATTAAAGAAGGAGTATTTACGACGAATGTCTGAGAACTGTTGACACTGGAAAATAAAGTGTACTTCATTTTCAACATTCTGACCACACAACACACAGTTTGTGACTTCTCTATCCATACACCAGTGTTTTGCAATACCTAAGCCGTGTAACTCTTATCTAAACCTTGTCAGTGTTTCTCTCATTCTTTGTTTGTAATTAAGTTAAATACTTCTCTGGTTCAAACACAGATTTAAATGAATAATACCATGAGTATTTATCACTAGTTCAATCTCTGCTGCCATTTTTGCTTGTAGCATGATTTAAGCCTGTCCTTGAATTCTAATATAAACCCCTCTTCAATTCCGACATCTTGGCATAGCCATACTTTTCCCAAAGCCATTTCTATTAAAAATATTCTTTACTCTCGAAGCCCAGTTACAACTATCTGTTTCTAGCCGCATTAGCATCATCTCATAAGCTTGTCTACATATTCTATTCATCGGCAGTCTAACCAATCGGACCCAGTACTTAACGCAATTTTATTGCTGTTCTGACAGATAGCGGATATCTTCCTGTTTCTCCATAAACCATTTTTGTTGGAAGAGTGCAATGGAAGTCCCAAAAATCGCTTGATAGCAAAAGTTATGAACTTTTTCTATTTCTGTTACATCTTCGAGCCCCCAGATTTTCTGCTGCATAAGTTAAGATGGGTTCAATTTGGGCATCAAACAGTTTCCAGAATAGAAAGGGATCAATCGTACGTAATCTTCGAAACGATCTCAGGATCTCCATCACTCCCTTCTTACCTTTCTTACTCATTTCAAGCAAAGAAGCACTCGTACTTAATTTTGTGTAAATACCAGACCTAGGTATTGTACGTATTTGTTACCTTAATGCTTCACTTCCGTACACCCATCTTTCCCTTACTCAAGGAGCCTCCTTTACGAAAAACCACTACTTAGTTTTATCTAAATTAACTCTAAACGCATCTATCTGCTTCTTTTTTTAGATTGTTTAGCTGATTGTGTAGGCCTATGACTGTATCTGAAGCAAGATTACGTCATCTGCAAAGAGCAGCAGAAATAGCTCGATAGATCCTGGTGCCATCTGAATCCCGTGCTTACCCTCCCTAATTAATTCCAGGGCCAATTCATTGATAAAAAAGTAAACATTATCGGACTGAGTATGCACCCTTGTTTTACGCCTCTCGGGCGTCGAAGAAGTCTGAATACGAATGTTGTCTCTGACACAAGCTTTTACGAGTTGTAGACACCTTTTAGACTTTATACAACTTTCCATCAACACCAGTTTTACGTAATACAGACCATAAAACGTTTCTGTTCACAGGTCCAAAAGCTTTTCTAAAATCAAACAAAGCTACATAGAGTTTTGTATTTTTTGCTAGATATTTATGGACAATAGTGTACAGAGTAAAATATGATCAACTGTACTATAACCTACTCTAAACCCAGCCTGTTCTTCTGCTAGTTTTCCTTCTTGATTCTGCCCACTGAGTGAGCCTCTTATTTAGAATGCGTGTGTACACTTTGCTGACGACACTTGTTCGGGCTATACCACGGTAAATTATCAGGTACATTAACATCCCCTTTCTTGTGGATTGGAACTATTATAGAGTTGCACCATTCTGCCGGAAAGGTACCCTGTTCAAAAATCTTATAAAAAGTTTTGCGAGAAAGGTAACAATAGCATCGTTTGCATTTTTTAGCATCTCGCCAACTATTTTATCAATGCCAGAGCTTTTGCCCGTTTTTAATTTTCTAATACTAGATTCAACTTCCTCCTTAGAAATAGGATTGTTAAAAAGGGGTTCATGCGACTCACGGTCGGGTCATCAATTACGATTTCCTCTTGTTCCAGATCAGGAGTTGCTGTGTTGAAAAGATTATAGAAATGTTCAAACACTGGTCCTTAGAAATGTCGTTATATAGCACTGTTTTTCTTTTCACTGATCTGATGGTTTTCCAAAATAACTTTGGGTCATATTGCCAACAGCTTTAGCTTCATTATTCGTTCTTTATCAAATTCTTGTCTCTTGGAAAATAAAAGGTGTTTATACTGTCTCCTTTCTTCTACGTATTTATCCCCATAGGTTCCATTAAGTTTTTTGACCTTTGAAATAGGTTCAAATACCTTTTCACAGTTCTCTTTTTTAGAGCACATTCTTTATCATACCATCCATTTTTGCTTTTTTTTCCTGTTGCCAACAGTTTGAATCATGGCGGCTGCAGCTCCATATAACGTTTTGACAAAATATTCAAGAGAGGCATTTATATCGACAGAAAGAGCCTGAAGAGCTTTTTTAATACAACATTTTCAATCATCGGAATTAAGTTCACGAACATATCTAGTAAACAATCGTTTGACCAAACAATACATTCTTCTTCATTCTCCATTGACATCGAATTGACCGTACGTTCAACAACATTTCGTAGGCTAAATTCGACAGGCAAATGCCATGAATCGATCCGGTCACTGACATGCAATAACATTCACACAAAAACAACTCTTTTGAATGATTAAAATAGTCAATAACACTATTTCCATGTGGAGAAATGTAAGTAAATTGACCATCACCATCATCAGAACACGTACCGTTTACAATAACACAATCTAACATGTAGCACAAATTCAATAAAGATTTACCAAAATTATTCACACACTTATCCCTTGACTGTCTGCTAAAGTCATGCAAGTCGTCGTCATCCTCATCATCCTCATCAGTAAACAGGAAAAATAACAAATACTTCATCCCAGTTGGGCTGTTCCTGACCTGTCCTAGAGTTGAAATCTCCACATAGTAACAGGTATACATTTTCATTATTTAGAGTTTCAAGAATGTTTTCTTCTACAGAATTATTCCATCTTTTGTATTTTGTTGCTATAAACAGGACTACTTTCTGGTTCGACGTACGTTGCAATCATCAGTATGTCTTTATCAACTTGAAACACGAATTTATCTAGTTTTACTGCCACAGTATTTTCGCATTAAATGTAACCCGTTTACATAAGTCTCAAAACATTTGCGTATTAACAATAACAAACCCCCAGAATTTCTTTGGGTGAGAGGGAGGGGAGAGGAGAAAAGGAGAGAGAGAGAGAGGAGAGGAGAGGGGGAGAGAGAGAGAGAGAGAGGGGAATGTTATTATTCCTCATTTATTTTTTTTTTAGTGACATTTTTTCTGTAATATGAATAGCCGAGGAACAAACACTACGGGTTAATTTTACAGAAAAGACACAATGTGGGCCCCACAAGAAATGCACTGTATTTCCATTCCTGTAAAGAAACTCACCCCAATACTGTTTTCACACATCAAGTTCAAAATCAAAAACAACTAAAATATCATCACTTGTTTGTTGTCATGGAACATAAGGATTAAAAAAAAAAACAACCTAAAATTCTCTGGCCAAAACACGCTGGGGATTTGCTTGTTTTTTCTATCGTCTTTCTGATCATCTATAATCTTCATTTGCTTCATGTATCAAGACTGTCCTACGTCAGACTGAATTTGACCTTTCCAATGAATGAATGTCTGTCAACTTTTTAATTATTTTTCCCCCTCCCCCAGAAAGTTTCTGTAACCAACCTCACATTGTTATTTTTAACATTTGTGTGTAAATTATTTAGCAAATTAATTTATCTTTTTCAAAATTCCCTTTGTTTCTATTGTTATCGTTTTCCAAAATAAGTCCAGCTGTATACTTGATTTTAGTTTCGTAGTTTTCTTTAAATGTTTTCTCTTGTTTGCACAAAACCATGAAGAGAGCATGCAGTATTTGTGTGTAATGTTGTACTACTGACTTTTCCCTTATTTAGAAAAAAGAACACTTGTTGCTTTCTGTGATTCCAGTGGGTTTTATTTTTACTGTGTCTTCTTTTACCTGCTTCTATTACGGTCATCTTAATCAACTATGTTCTGTTACCATTCTCGTTCAAAGTCATCCCTCCTTTTTGCATTTAACCTTTTTTTTTATTCATTGACCACTTTACTTATTTATGAAAACAGAAAAGGACAACGGAAACAATCTTCAATTCCCTTTTTTTTTAATAAGAAATAAAGCCTCCGTGAAGGATTGTAAGTCGAAAATCAATTTAAAAAAGCAGGAAAGTATGAACATTCCCGGGGTTTAAGTACATACAACTTGAACCAATACAGTCATTTTCGCAATTGCTTTATCACTGATTTCTCTCTCTCTCTCTCTCTTCTCTCTCTCTTTTCTCTGATATAGACCCATGTCTGTGTTTTGATTTAATTGTCCAAACCGACTGCAACAAACTCCATGGGATGTAGAGAATCGAGGGCTCCAGACGTACGTGAAAATTAATGTGCGGAAATAAAACCAAATTCGTGTGCAAAACTACCTTCGGGGGATTTTCAAACCGTTATTTAGGAGGCGGTGTTATGATGATTCTAGCTGACTGCCAGTTTGTATTCAAGTAGTATTTTAGGTCATAGTTGTAATAAAAAGTCTCTTTCGCACATACCGTTGTAACGTTTATTGAAAAAACAAAAAACAAACAAAAAACCAACTTGATGTGAATTGAGGTGCGGATCATTTGGGTGCCTTTCCACCGAATGAATGTTTGTCGATTTTCAAGTGTAAATCTGTGTCCCCCGTGTGAGCAAGGTATATGCAAGTCGCAGTCCTATTTCAGCGGACTCGGATGTTTTTAACCACAAACATTTTCGTCATTCAATGGTAAATCGATAATCCTGCAGAAAGAACAAAGTTGACGTTCTTGTTTTAACCTTTCAAACGTTTTTCCCTAGTATGACTAAATGAATATCTTTAGTTCAGATTGATGTCCACAGAAAGATAATGCAAGGTTTTCGCTAAGGAGCATCCATATTTCTTCAATCTAGAACTAAATGTTCTTTTGTGTCCCACTTTGTAAAAAAAACAAACTAGTAAGACATCAAATAATACAAATACTTATAACAAATAATGTAAAGGGGCATCTTTATTTCTTCAATCTAAAAACTATATGTTCTTTATGTGCCCCACTTTGTGAAAGAAACAAATTAAGACTTTCAAACAATACAAAGTATTATAAACAAATAATACAAAATTTTATTGCAAATAATGAAAAGGGCATCTATTTTCTTCAATCAAAAAAACTAAATGTCCTTTAAATATGTCCCACTTTGTGAAAGAAACTAGTAAGAC
>CM031595.1:124621198-124671198 GCA_018398815.1 Conus ventricosus
CGCACTTAAAGTACAATCTAAGCAACAGCATTTCAAAATATGTAGAAAAAATCAGAGCATACTGAACGTGTAAAACGATAAAACGTATTTATGAATGATTTAATTAACCAGCGTGGATGAATTAGCGATACAACATATTTCTTCATGTGCCTTTCCTTTCACTGTTATAGAGTGTAGTTGTGTCAAATACTTCTTCATGACTTTTATGGCAACAGATGTTTTGTCTTTCTTTTAAGTTTCTTTCTTTCTTCTTTCTTCATTTGATCCTTCGTTCCTTTCTTGTTGTTGTCGTGTTGTTGTTGTTGTTGCTGTTGTTGTTGTTCTCCTTCTTCTGCACACACACACACACACACACACACACACACACACACACACACACACACACACACACACACACACACAAAGCGCGCTAATGAAGAAAAAAAACAATTCCGATACAATACACATGAAATTTTTAGCAACCGAAGTAAGCTTATGTAGGCCTAACTGTGCTACAAAAATAATCTAACGTGAATGTGGAGGGGAGGGGGGGTGGGTGGGGGTGGGGGGGGGAGCTTACCAGTACAGAGTTGTAACGCAGACAAAATTCAACCATCTCATTATATTGAAATTCATTGTATAGTTTTTAAACTAAACAACATCTACATTTTATTGGATCTAGCCTTAATTTTGGCCTTTGCTTGCACATGCCCCCTTTCTTTCTTTTTCTTTTTTCTTTTTAAAGACAGTATTTGAAGGCGAGTCGATGGGAGAGAGTGTGGGTACGTGTATTGTGCTGGGTTTTTTTGTTGTTTTTTTAAAACTTGGATTTGTATTTCTTTGCAGATCTACATTTTTTTAAGGAAAATTGCTCACATTTTGTGTGTGTTTTCATTCATACTTAATTTACAGATTCTTCTGTTTCATTCCCTGTTTATTTCGTGTTTCGTTCATACTTAATTTACAGATTCTTCTGTTTCATTCCCTGTTTATTTCGTGTTTCGTTTTTAACTCAGATTGTTTGTTTCACGTGGCGCAAAACTAATGTAAGAGACCAGGCTGTATCTAACTCAAAACTGTAGGAAGACAATTCAAACTAACCGCTACACTACGACAGAGAGGCAGAATAGGAGACTGGATACGGTGGGGCCTGGTGACCATTGCTACAGTAAAAATACAGGCATGTGAAAGGAGATATGTGTCGTAAACACGAGTGTAACAGGATCCGAAACGGATACAGTTTGAGCCAGGTTGGGAGACTAAGAGACGAAAACGAAGAAGCAGACGTTATGAACAAAACGAAAAAGAAAGAAAGAAAGAATAATAAAAGGGAGGCAGTGGGGTGAGGCGAAGTGCGTGTTTTGAACGGAACATGAAAATGGGCTTTTTCTGAAAAGCAAAGCAAAGCAAAGAAAAGAAAAAGAAAAGAAGCACGAAGAAATAGATGTGTATCTGTTTAAAAACACTCAGCATCCGTTGCGACTGATAGTGAGAGGCCTCCGCGAAGTTTAAAATAGCTGTGTCACCCAGCAACGGTTAATGCTCATCCCTCGGCTCTTGGACCCACATTCCGTTGTGGTCGGGCGGAAAAAAAGAGTTAACCTCATTGGTCTCCCTCTTGAGCATTGAGGGGGAATAGGGGTGAGAGGAGGGTGGGGGTTTGGGGTGGAATTTATTCGCAAAATAAGTAAGACTATTTGATTGTGATTATTTTATAGGTTGTATGTTGTATTAAGTTTTTGCTATCTCTCTCTCTCTCTCTCTCTCTCTCTCTCTCTCTCTCTCTCTCTCTCTCTCTCTGACTGTCTAACTGACTGACTCTCTCTCTCTCTCTCTCTGTCTCTCTGTCTGACTGACTGTCTAACTGATTGACTGAATCTCTCTCTCTCTCTCTCTCTCTCTCTCTCTCTCTCTCTCTCTCTCTCTCTCTCTGACTGTCAAACTGACTGACTCTCTCTCTCTCTCTCTCTCTCTCTCTCTCTCTCTCTCTCTCTCTCTTCTCTCTCACTCTCTGTCTGTCTGACTGTCTAACTGATTGACTCTCTCTCTCTCTCTCTGACTGACTGTCTAACTGACTGACTGACCCTTTTCTCTCTCTCTCTCTCTCTCTCTCTCTCTCTCTCTCTCTCTCTCTTCCTGTTAATATCACAGTTCATGATCAGTCACACCATCATTGCCTGCCAGGTACATCGCGTCAGCCACATGTCTCATCCCTGAGACACCCGTCCCAGCTTTAATTTTTTCAGTGTTTGCTTTGTTTTGTTGATAACACGAATATCGGCTTACCGGTTTCACAGACGTAACGTAGCATACATGGACTTGTCCGCACGTAACGACGCTTCCTCAATGACACTGACACGGGAACTGACCCACTGCTAACAAACAACCAGTCCGACATCCACTGTGCATTAACCGTCACTGCTGTACGGCACAGGGCGACATCCCGCGCACCAGCGGCAACGGACCCCTCCTAGACCGCCCATCACCGTCGCCTTACCCGAAAGCAGCAGCGGCAACAACAACAGCCGCATCTTCGACAACCACACCAGCAACAGCCACGCGGGCATGGAGGACGACAAAGAGCTCCTCCACCAACACCACACCACCTCCACCTGAGGGAGACCCTCCCAATGGCTTCATCAACCCGGGTTTCGAAAGCGGGCCGTTGGAGGGTGGCGGGGGGCCTGGCAGCAGCGACAGCAGCGGCACGGACAACTGCGCCAAGCAGAGTGACCGCGAGGACGTGGGCGAGCAGAGCAGCGATGGGGAGCTCTTCAAGAGGAGGACCTTCCCGGCAGGTTGGGACTTCTGGACGAGGGCAGCAGAGACAGCTGTGCCAGGTGAGGGGTAGGGATGGGGGTAGGGGTAGGGAGAGAGTGTTGTCATTGTCGTGATTGTTAGTAGTATTACCATCATCGTTGTCGTCGTTATGATCATTCATATCAGAATCATCACAAATTTTCTAACTATATTGTTACGACGACGACGACGACGACGACGAGATCCGCTGCTGTAGCTTGCCGTAGTTTGCCATGGTCCAGTGCATAACGCCGACCTACCTACCTGTGACAGCATTACGTCCATGGAGAGTCTGGAGGGCCGGTCACGGTGGAAGGGCTGGGACGTGTTCCGCACCTACAAACGGCAGAACAACGAGGGCCTGGACGACCAGACCATCAGCAGGTTTCGGAAGATGGTCAAGGTACTGTACTGACCCGCGTGTCTGCCTGCCTGCCTGCCTGCCTGTCTGACTGACTGACTGTCTGCCTGACTGATTGACTGCCTGACTGCCTGCCTGACTGCCTGCCTGCCTGCCTGCCTGCCTCCGCCTGCCTGCCTGCTGCCTGCCTGCCTGCCTGCCTGCCTGACTGACTGACTGACTGACTGACTGACTCACATACACAAAGCCAATCAACATCAGGCAGAAGGACTCAAACAAGATGGTTCAAGACTTCACAAAGGCCGTCTTGAATGCTGCTACAGAATCCATCCCAAGAGGAGCACGCAAAAACTACAAGCCCTACTGGACAGAGGAACTTCAGAATCTGGAAGATGCTGTTACGGAAGCCAGGGACCGAGCAGAAAAGCAGCCATCACTGGAGAACAACATAGCGCTGAAGGAAGTAACTGCCAGATACAAGCTTTCCTGCGCACAAGCTGCAAGGAAAAGCTGGCAAGAGAAAACTGAAAGCCTGAATCTCGACAAGGATGGCAGCAAGCTGTGGAAACTGGCTAGAACCCTCAGTAACGAAACAACAAATCAGTCCACAATAACAATACAAGAAAATGGAAATTACCTCTCTGGAAAGAAAGCAGCAGACCACTTCATAGACGTCTATGAAAACATCAGCAATCTGGAAGTCCCTCCTGAACATAGAGCTGCAGTGCACAAGGCCCAAGGTGAACTTCATGAGAAAGAGCCCCAAGAGGAAGTCATGACCACAGCTTTGACAGAGAAAGAGCTGGAGGAAGCGTTGCAGAGCCTCAACCTGAAGAAGTCACCTGGGCCAGATGGAATCACCAATGAAATGATTCTGCATCTTGGGATGAAGAGCAAGGCAGTCCTTCTAACAATTTTTAACTCCAGCTGGAAGACAGGATCAGTACCACAGTGTTGGAGGGAAGCAGACGTGATCCCCATTCACAAAAAGGGAAAGGACAAGTCGAAGGCTGACAGCTACAGACCCATCAGCCTTACAAGCTGCTTAGGAAAGCTGATGGAGAGACTTGTCAACACAAGGCTTGTCTGGCACCTAGAGGAGCATCAGCTGCTGAGCCCTGAACAGGCGGGCTTCCGCCAACACAGATCAACAGAAGACCAGATCATATTCATCACGCAAAGCATTGAGGACGCCTTCCAAGAAAAGAAGAACACGCTTGCTGTCTGGATTGACATGGAGAAGGCGTTCGACAAAGTCTGGAAGGACGGACTCAGGCTTAAACTACGGCGATGTGGTGTGTCTGAGAGGATGTACACCTGGATCAGCCAGTACCTACACAACCGCCAAGCCCGAGTAAAGATTCAGGGCCAAAAGAGTAAGAAGAAGGTGCTGAGACAGGGAGTACCACAAGGAGGAGTCCTTTCGCCAACGCTGTTCCTCATCTTTATAGATGACATTGTCAGAGATCTGCCAAGAGGGGTCAGAGGAGCGATCTACGCAGATGACCTGGTGCTATGGTGCTCCGAAGAGTACACCACTACAGCACAGGTACGCCTCCAAACTGCGCTCAATAAGATCAGCAACTGGACCAATGAATGGCTTGTCTCTGTCAACTCAAGCAAAACAACCTACACAGTCTTCAGCCTATCCAGCAAGAAGCAAGAGGCGAAGCTGACTCTGAACAGCCAAAGACTTGCAGAGGAACCCACACCTACCTACCTGGGAGTGACCTTTGACCGCAGGCTCACTTGGAAACAGCAGATCACCAGATGCTGTAGCAGGGCCAAGCTGAGACTGGCGATCATGAGGAAACTTGCAGGAACGGACTGGGGGGCTGACGAACGAATCCTGAAGAGACTCTACACAGGGAGAGTCCGACCTGTAGTTGAGTACGGGACATCAGCATGGGCATCAGCTGCAAAGTCAAACCTTGACCATCTCAACAAGATACAGAACCAAGCTCAGCGTGTCATAACTGGCGCCATGAGATCCACCCCAATTCTGAAGATGGAGGAGACCACTGGGCTGCAGTCATTGGAGGACAGAAGGGACACAAAGATCCTCATCCAGGCAGCAAAATTCAAACGCCTTGAAAACCATCCAGTGAACGACAGAATGAGCAGACCCACCAAGAGCCGGCTGAAAAGAGGCAGCTTCATCCACCAGTCAAGACGCCTTGAAGGACAGATCCCAGTCTTGATGGAACACGAAGCAAAGCCTATCGCGGCAAATGTCACCCCCCGTCTTGGAAGAGGCAGGTGTTCCCAACAGTCGTCACCAGCATTCCCGGAGTGGAGAAGAGAGGAACACAGTCAGACACCCAAAGGAAAGCCCTGGCCATGGAGTACATCTGCAACCAGTATCCCCAGGAAGACTGGACCCATGTCTTCACAGATGGCTCCGCCACAGAAGCAACGAGGGATGGTGGAGCTGGAATCTTCCTCCGATACAAAGACGGAGATGAAGAAATTGCAATCCCAACAGGAAAATACTCCACCAACTTCCGAGCTGAGCGAGAAGCTCTCTGTGAGGCAGCCACAACAGTCTCGCAGAACTCCATAAGAACAACAGGGCAGGTGGTGGTGTTCTCAGACGCTCTCTCCGTACTCCAAGACCTCAAGAATTCCCGCTGCAAAGAACAGAACCATCTTACTTCAGCCCTTGTTGCCCTGAGTGCCAGAGTGGAGAAAGTGGTGATGCAATGGGTACCAGCACACTGTGGTATCAGAGGCAACGAAAAAAGCGGATATTCTGACAAAATATGGTGCACAGAAGGAGCAGGCCAACAACCTGGTGTCATATGATGAAATCAAGACAATCATCAAGCACAGCAAGGAATTCTTTTTTCTTTCTTTCTGCGTACGCAGGCTGATACTCCTGCGGACACTCCCTGTATAGCCAGGCAGTGGAGTTTTGTGTGTATGACCCTTTTTTATCCCGCCATTAAGGCAGCCATACTCCAACAGCAAGGAATAAAGTGGCACCTCCAGCACCCCAAACACAACCCAGAAGACAAATACCATTTGCTGGGACGACGGGAACAGGTCAAGATCTTCCGCCTGAGGACTGGACACAATCGCCTGCACCACCACATGCACACAAAATTTGGCATTGGACAGAGTGGAGAGTGCCCTTGTGGTGAGGGACTAATGACAACAGACCACATCCTTCAAGACTGTATGACGCATGCAGCATCCAGAAGGAAGTACTGGCCAACACCGACAGCAGTGGAAGCCAAGTTGTACGGCACCCTGGAGGAGCTGCGGTGGACGGCAGCCTTCATCGATGACACCGGGCTGCTCATCTAATGGGAAGCGAACGAGGAAGAAGAAGAAGAAGAAGACTGACTGACTGACTGCCTGACTGCCTGACTGACTGCCTGGCTGATTGACTGTCTGCCTGACTGCCTGACTGCCTGCCTGCCTGCCTGCCTGACTGACTGACTGACTGACTGTCTGCCTGGCTGGCTGACTGCCTGACTGCCTGCCTGCCTGCCTGCCTGGCTGACTGGCTGACTGACTGACTGGGCTTATATGGCCGAAATGATTGTCAGTGTTGCTTGTTCTTAAGTTTGTAGTGAATGATGCAAATGTTGGCATGCTAGATTTTGAAATTTGCTGGAAGAAATCAATCATCACGAAATGGATGATCGAATGATTGAATGAATGTGTGCGCGCGCGTGTGTGTGTGAGTGTGAGTGTGTGTGTGTGGTGTGTGTGGTGTGTGTGTGTGTGTGTGTGTGTGTGTGTTGGTGTGTGTGTGTGTGTGCATGGGCGAGCATTGTTATCTAATTCTGTTTGCTTGCTGTTATTTTTGCATTTATGTTTGTCTTGTTTGTCCGTGTGTATTTGTAATCGTTTTTTGGCTTTGAATCCTTATGGGTTGGCGCCCAATTAAAAAACATCTTGTGAAGTATCGTGTGTAAACCTCGGAAAATGAGTGTATATTTCAGTGTATAGTGTCGCATTGTTTTTCTTATTGTTACTATTTTTGCTGTCGTTATTGCTGATTCGCTTGTTGTTGTTGTTTTGTTCTTGTTGATAGCTCTGATCCTGTTACAGCGTGTTTCATTCTTCTTATTTTTTTCATTTTAAGTCTCTGAAGCCGTTAATTGCCGCTCCTGTTTCTGTTGTTCTTGACGTTGTCTGCACGTTGATATCGTTACCGAGTTTCTTCTCAGGTGTTCGTGGGCATCTTCCTGACTCTCTTCATTCTGCTGACTGTCGTCATCAGCAAGAGCACCCTCCTCTCATCGCTTCCTCCATCTACCAGAACGCCACCCTGTACTGCGTGGAGCTGCCAGGCGGACGGCAGTTCAACTCGTGTTCCAGGGTCTTCCCTGATAACATCAACGGCACCGTCTATAAACTGTCTCAAAACGTACAGGTGCGTGAGGAGGGCGGCTTGGGGGGTTGGGGTGGGGGGGGGGGTGGGGTTAAGAAGCAGATGTGCAAGGAGAGGGCCAGAGGAGGCGGGGGGGGGGGGGGGGGGGGGGGGGGGAGGGGGATGTTGATGAGCGAGTGGAATCGGTGGTGGATAAGGGTTGCGGACGAAGCCGTATATTATTTCCCGTAAATTACAGTAAATATTTGCGCGTGTGGGTGTGTGCGCCTGTTTGTGAACTCTTGAAGTGGCGTTCAGTGGTTGCATACTTCTTCCTGCGCGAGCGTTTTGCTGCCTCTGCAATTTATGTTTCAGGAAGCAGGTAATTAACTCGTATGTCTTGCTGTCCGGTGTCAGCATTGACTTATGTTCCCATCGTAAATATTATGGGGGCAGGGGCACTGTACATGCATTTTGAGGACAAACGTACATGATAAAAGGTATAACTGTATAAAGATTACTGGTGGGTGATGTCTACAAATCGGGAGGGCCGTGGCTGTAGGACTGGCACCAGCAACGTACGAAGAGATCTGTTCGCGCAGGTACTTTTTGGATGGAAAGAATGTGCTTAAATACTCCTTTAATGTACTTCTACACGTAGCCAAATAGAAACAGCTGCATGGAAAACAGAGGGCTTGGGAGGGAGACCAAAAAGAAAAAACAACAACAACCAAACAAACAAACAAAAGAACAAATGTCCGTATAATCTTGAAATTAGTTAATCACGTAATTTACAGATAACAGAATGAGTATACAGAACAGAATGATGTACGCACGATTGTGGAACATTGCACTAAAGGTCAGGTACGACAGATGATATCTTTGGTGTACTGAATAACACTGGTTTGCATTTGTAAAAAATCTCCATCCTGTAGTGAACTTGTAGAAGTTATCATCGACATTTGCATCACAGTGTTCGATCTTGCATCTCGCGTTCAGTCGCCTCAGGAAACCAAATATGCATTTCCAAGAAAACTAATGGGCACTTTTCTACGTAGTGTTCATGCGTAGGGTGTTTTGCGGTCTGTCTAACATTGTTATCATTTTTAAAAGTTGAAAAAAAATCACGTGCTGTATGAAAATTATGTCTATGTCCACATTTTTCATAAACCACTTTTTTGAGAATTCTCCAAATGTTCTAGTAAGTGAACAGTAAGAAAAATTTAACTTGATACCCCCAAAATTTACCCTCATAACTCATGTTTCTTGTTTGTGCTTGGTATGGCAGGTGAGGTGGATGTGGGCCCTGTTCCTGGTGATCGTGGCCCCCTATGCCATGACTTTCGTCAAGTGTAGCTGGAGGGCTTGCTTCAAGACACACGTACCCCCACTCTCTCCGCCTTTCTAACGGTCAGTGTGCTCATTTGGGGAAAACAATGCTTATTTTGTCTGTTTCTGTCGTTGTCTGTCCGTCTCCCTTTTTCTATTGCCTGTCTTGTCTGTCACTGTGTGTGTGTGTGTGTGGTGTGTGTGTTGTGTGTGTGTGTGTGTTGTGTGTGTGTGTGTGTGTGAGAGAGGAGAGAGAGAGATAGAGAGGAGAGAGAGTGTGTGTGTGTGTGTATATATATGTGTGTGTGTGTTGTGTGTGTGTGTGTGTGTGTGTGTGTGTGTGTGTGTGTGTGTTGGTGTGTGAAATCTTTGCACAGAAAAAATGGGCTGTCGTCAACAGTTACTGTCAGGATGATATGATTTGACGACACGAGTCACATATTTTTCAGTTTCCGGGTTATGGCGTGTGGCTTTTTTTAAAAATCACCTTATATTGTAGGTAGGCCTGTGTGTTTAAGAATGCTAGTATCACAAAATTCTCATCTGCAAAATGTTAATGATAAATTTTAGGTCGCGTTTAAGCTTACAATTAACTTATCATTGGAACTCTAAATAACATAGCACCTCTTAAAGAAGCATCGCTAATCTGTGTTTAGAAATGGAACATCGGCAGTAGATATTATTCTGCTTACTGTCTGTTGCAGGTGTTCGTTTCAGAAACGCTGAATTCAGTCGGGGTGTGCCTGTTCGCTTTCCAAGTGCTACCCTCGCTGGACTCCCTCCGGGGCATGGTGCTGTCTTCAGGGGTGGCCTTCCTCCCTTCCATGCTGAAGATGTTCGACAGGGAGAACGTTGAGGGACGTCCCTGCGTCACGCACCTGGTGGACCTCCTGGCCGTGCTGGTCCAGGCCTCCGCCCTGCTGCTGTGGCCCGTCAGGGACCTCATGCACGGTGACGTCACCTCACAGACCTGGGCCGTCCCCGTCTCCCTGCTGCTCATCTCTTTCGGCTACTGGGAAAACTACGTCAACAAGTACTCCGTCTTGGGGCGTCTGGGCCGCAAACTCCGCGAGCTGAAGAAGAACACCCGGCGCATGCGCGTGAAGATCTACATCGGGGTCAGCTTGTGGAAGATCGTGCTGACGCTGGCCTTGATGATGACCATCGTCAGCGACCTTCACCTTCGGTGTCTGGAGGTGCTGTACTTCACCGGGGACGACGGTGTGACCGGGTGTCCCCACTTCAACGACCCGTACGGTGTGGCCAACGTGGAGACGCAGGAGTACTTTAACGACGCCTTCTGGGTCATGCTCGTGCAGCTCGCGGCCTGTCTTCTCTGCTACAGCTTTGCCAAGACCGCCTGTAAAGTTCTGCTCAGGTCAGACCACGTCTGCAAAAAGCTGGGCAAAACACACGCAAATGTACATTAAAACAGAAAAAGAACGCACATACATTAAGAATTACATTGTATGTTATCTGAATTTCACACACACACACACACACACACACACACACACACACACACACACACACACACACCATACACACACTCACACACACACACACACACACACACACACACACACACACACACACACACACACACACACACAAAACGCGCGTGCAAGCATGTGCGCACGGTAGAAATCGTGCAAAATGCTTTCAAAATTGTACTACCATGCCTATCTGTGGCTATCATTTACAGTCTTAATATAGCCTATGTAGTCTGCAGGGTTATGCAAAACATGACTTGAGTACAAATTACAATACGATGTAAACAGTACAATGACAAGCCTTAAACGGAAACGAAAACCGAATACCAGAAAAAAATCACCTGTATTATTACATACCAGGAAACACGTTAACTTTCTTTAACATAACTCAACACATCTATCGTTTGAAGAAACTATTTGGTGAAAAGCTACGGTCTGTTTCGTATTGTGTATTAAGTAAGCGTTATGTACACTTCGCTTCGTGTAGTTTTTTTGTTTTGCCTTATCTTCAAAACAAACACAGTATTCTGTCTTGATTATATATAATTCGAGATGCTTTTTGCTGCCTCTAGATGCAAAATAGTCGGGTATGAAAATTAAGTGAAGATTCTCTTCTTTTTTTGTGAGTGCACATTCGTTACGCTTTCCTATCCAGAGGTGTTTAAAGAAACAGCCTTTTTAACTCGGTCTGTGGCGACTTTTGTCAACAGTTTCTCATATCGTCAAGTTTGTACATGTACAGTTTCGGGTTTTGCTTTTCTTTAGCACACCATCTGTGGGAACAGCCCTGGGATTAGTCGGGAGTTCTTCGCGGAATTTTCAGTCATGCCTTGTAATGACCACCCCAGCATAACACAGTGAAGGCCGCTACCGAGTAGTCGGAACATTGTTTTTCGATGCAGTTTCTTTGCCAAAAGAGTGATCGTGCTTTTTGATGTGAAAGCCTGGGTGGGGGTGGGGGGGGGGGGGGGGGGGGGGGGGAGTTCAGCCGGCATGTGGGGCGTCGCTAACCAGAAAAATCTGCAGTTATAGATGCAAGGCCTTTAAGTGCACAAGTATGAGGTCAAATAAATTGAAAATTAATGCACTGGCGCGTTCTTTGTAATATCAAAATCCATGAAAACCTTACAAAACATGTCAAAATGGGTGGATGTTGTGTGTGTGTGTGTGTGTGTGTGTGTGTTGGTCAAATAAAAGTCCAATCGAGAGATTTTATTTCTGTACGCGCAGTTCGGTTTTCTTCATGTTCGCGACGGAGTGGGTGAGCCACATCAGACAGTGTTTATGCTACGTACCCGTTATTTATGTTAGACCCTTGTGGCTGATATCAACTGCAAGTGAAGACTAGCGTTTGTCTCTGTACGTCATTGTCCCATGACTTTCCCAAAACGATCCCCGGTCTTTGAACAACCGTCCTTAAGCGCCTTAGGGCTAAAAAACATATATCGTTCCATCGACAGACGCTTAAGTTCCACGACTGAGTGCCTGTTTAGCTAGGCTGCTTACAGGGCTGAGGTCTACAGATTATTACGCATTTTAATCTCACAGGTGCCAAATATAACCTTGATTTTCACTGTCCCTCACACCGTGCTGTCTTTTTGCGGTATCGGGAAGGTTACACTGGCAGGTCCCTGTAGTCGTCTGGTGTGGTTATCCACATCTGCCGTAACGCCTGACGTTGGTGTGGAGGTTAAACGACAAAAGTAATTTAACCTGTCTCATAGTAGTAGATCGTAGGGGAACGATGACGGATGTTTGGGCAGTAAGAAATCTATCCAACTCTCTGTCCTCAACCACGCGTTAAAAGGATAGAGGTTTAATAGTCAGTGCATTCGTTCACGTTCACTATGCTAGCACGCCCACGTTGTGTTATGCCCTATATCACCGTCCTGGATGAGGAGGTCATGACAAGATACTAACTGTGCTAGGCATACTGACAACAACAAAAACAACCAGTTTATAAGGTGACTGTGTTTCTATGTTAACGAAAGCTTATGTTTGCACGGCAACATCGGAGAACTCCTGGGAAAGAAGTTTAGATAAAGTTTCTATTGTTATGAACATATAATTAAGTTTAAGAAAAAAAATTCTGACAATTGCTTGAATGTTTTAACACTTTTCCCCAGTTAAAGAGCAAGTAGAAAGAAACTCTTAGGGAGAGCTTGACAGCTAGTGTTGGGCGAATTTGTTCCCTCAGAGAAGTGTTTCGGTCCTGAACTTCCTACACTCTAAAAGGGGCCGGGCAACATCCAGGTTATGACTCCTAGTATTTGTCTGACTTTATTCAAGTTTAAAAGGCTGTGCCAGTCTTGAATAAAAGTTGTTTTTTTTAAAAAGGTCATGACTCCTAAATGCCCGTCTGCAGTCATAGCAAAACTTACTAACGAAACATATCTTCTGAAATATTTGTTACTTTACAATTTTCTTCCTGCTGTTGTTGTTATTGTTGTTGTTTTTAAATCTCCCCTCTCACCCACTCTTCCCCATTTCCCAATCCTCCCTGCTCACCCAAGACACACTTTGTCAAGTTATGTACATTAAATATATTGTATACCTTGTTTTTATGAACCGATATGACATACCACTTTTTAAATAGAATTATTTGTCTTGCCATTATCGTTCCGAAAATACTGAAAAAAAACTGACAAAAAAAGAAACTCAGCGTGAGCTGACCATGTTGTTATGTCATTCTACCCCTCCTCGTTCAAGTCCAGATGAGGTGAGCAACAAATACACTGTACAAACACCAGTATACAAATATTGCCACGTTGCTCATGCAGGTGGGCAGTTTCGCTCTGCCTCTCACCATCGCCACCCCCATCCTGCTGGGTGCCTTCATCAGCGAGTGTGAGACTTGGGGAGGCGACAGTAGCAACACCACAACCCTGGACAGCTCCAGCGGTTTGGGCCTGCCTTCTTACTGTTCTGGACGTGCGAGGTGGGGGGCGTGGGTCAGAACTACCTGTCCACCCTGCTGACCGAGTACTATCTGCCCGCCCCCCATCCTGTGGTGCTGTCCTTCATCTGGGTCACTGCCCACATCTGGTTCCCCAGTGTGGAGAGGCTGGTCCAGACGGAGAGGTGAGACAGAAGGGCGGTGTCTGAGTATAGAGTGGGGATGGGGGAAGGTGAGGGAGGGGAAGGGGGGGGGGGGGGGGCGGGGGCGGACGGAGAAAACCGTTATAGGGTGGATGGGTGAATAATTTGGAAGTCGCTGTTTATTAGACGGGATCCGGTTCCCAAGTGTGGAGAGGCTGGTCCAAACGGAGAGGTGAGAGACAGGAGGGCGGGATCTGAGTGTAGGGCGGATATGAGGCGGGGGGAGGAGGGGGATGGGGGAAATCCGTGATAAGACGGATGGATGAATAAATTTGGAAGTCGCGTGTGTTAGACGGAATCGGTTCCCCAGTGTGGAGAGGCTGGTTCAGACGGAGAGGTGAGAGACAGGAGGGTGGTATCTTTGTATAGGGTAGGGATGAGGCGGGGGGTGGGGGGATCGGGATGGAGAATTCCCTTATTAGATGTATGGATGAATAATTTGGAGGTCGCTGTTTTTTAGACGAGATCTGGTTCCCCAGTGTGGAAAGGCAGGTTAAGACGGAGAGGTGAGGAAACAGGGCGGAATCTGACTATAGGGTGGGATGGCGTGGGATGCGGGTGCAGAGAAATCCGTTGTAAAATGGATGGTTGAACAATGTTTTAAGTCGCCATTTATTCGAGACTGATACACGAGAAACAGGTAGGAATGTGGAATAGAAGAGGAGAAGTCCCGGGTTTATTGGCCCCTCCGTGTATATATGAATAGATAAAAACAAATGAAAGGATAGAAAATTGGAAGAATATACACTGCGTTACGGTATGCTAATGACCGCATGGAGATTTCTTGTCAAGAGAGATGTGACGGGTGTGTGGGAAGGGGACGCGTGTGAGGGGTGGCCGGGGGTGAGGTATTAGGTTGAGGATGGTTTGCTGGATGTGCGTTAGGATAGTTGTGATGAACAATGAATGCAGACCAGTGTGGTTTGTTGGGTATATGTAAGGATGGGTAATGAATAGTGAATACAGACCAGTGTATTACATTTTCACCGTCATTAGTTTAGGCTACGAAGAGTCCACTGCAAAAGAAGGTTTGGAAATGGGAGGTTGTCATTGGGTACAGAGAAAGAATGAGGGAGGTGGCTGAATAGGGATGGGGTGGGGTAAAAAAGCAAAAACAACATTAGGTGCCTTTCACCCAGCTTTTTTGCTTCGTGTAGAGGCTTTTTTTGGTTTTGTTTTGTGTGCAGGCTTTTTTTGTTTTGTGTGCAGCCGTTTTTTCCTTTGTGTGTGCAAGTCTTTTTGCTGGCCTTTTGGCTTTGTTTCCCGGCCCCGTTTTGTTGTTGTTGTTATTTTTTGTACAGGCTTCATTTTGCTTTGTGCAGCTTCTCACTGCTTTGTGTGCAGGCTTCTTTCTGCTAACTGTTCAGATTTGATCTTTTATGTTCATATGATTGTTGCTTTCTGTTAGTCTAAGTATTGTATCCTATGCATGATACTACTGTTTTATGTTGCATTTGTTATTGCTTTATGCATTATACTATTGCTTTATGTTGCTTTGTGCATGGGTACGTGTTGTGTGCATGTTGTTTCGTGTATGCAAGCAGTTGCCTTTATTTTATTTTGATTGGTGTTTCATATATATATATATATATATATATATATATTATAATATAATATATATATTATATATATATATATATATATATATATATATGTGTGGTGTTATATTGTGTTTCATTGGTTTGTGCATGTGCTGCATATTATTTTGTCGCTTTTTATACTCTGTGTAATTTTTTTTTTGTTTTGTTCATTTTTTTGTTTTTTTTTGGCATGTTGCTGACATGGGCGTCGCAACCAGAAAAATCGCAGTTATAGATGCAAGGCCTTTAAGTGCACAAGTATGAGGTCAAATAAATGGAAAATTAATGCACTGGCGCGTTCTTTGAATACCCAAATCCATGAAAACCTTACAAAACATGTCAAAATGGGTGGATGTTGTGTGGTGTGTGTGTGTGTGTGTGTGTTTGGTCCAAATAAAAGCCAATCGAGAGATTTTATTTCTGTACGCGCATTCGGTTTTCTTCTGTTCGCGACGGAGTGGGTGAGCCACATCAGACAGTGTTTATGCTACGTACCCCGTTATTTAGGGTTAGACCCTTGTGGCTGATATCAACTGCAAGGAAGACTAGCGTTTGTCTCGTACGCATTGTCCCATGACTTTCCCAAACGATCCCCGGTCTTTGAAAAACCCGTCCTTAAGCGCCTTAGGGCTAAAAAACATATATCGTTCCATCGACAGACGCTAAGTTCCACGACTGATGCCTGTTTAGCTAGGCTGCTTACGGGGCTGAGTCTACAGATTATTACGCATTTTAATCTCACAGGTGCCAAATATAACCTTGATTTCACGTCCCTCACACCGTGCTGTCTTTTTGCGGTATCGGCGGAAGGGTTACACTGGCAGGTCCCCGTAGTCGTCTGGTGTGGTTATCCACATCTGCCGTAACGCCTGACGTTGGTGTGGAGGTTTAAACGACAAAGAAATTTTAAACCTGTCTCATAGTATTTAAGATCGTAGGGGAACGATGACGGATGTTTGGGCAGTAAGGAATCTATCCAACTCTCTGCCCTCAACCACGCGAAAAAGGATAGAGGTTTAATAGTCCAGTGCATTGTTCACGTTCACAAATCTAGCACCCCCACGTTGTGTTATGCCCTAATCACCGTCCTGGAGAGGGGGTCATGACAAGATACTAACTTGCTAGGCATACTGACAACAACAAAAACAACCAGTTAATAAGGTGATTTGTGTTTCTATTTTAACGAAAGCTTATGTTTGCACGGCAACATCGGAGAACTCCTGAAAAAGTTTAGATAAAGTTTCTATTGTTATGAACATATAATTAATTTTAAGAAAAAAAAATTCTGACAATTGCTTGAATGTTTTAACACTCTTCCCAGTTAAAGAGCAAGTAGAAAGAAACTCTTAGGGAGAGCTTGACAGCTAGTGTTGGGCGAATTTGTTCCCCTCAGAGAAGTGTTTCGGCCCCTGAACTTCCTACACTCTAAAAGGGGCCGGCAACATCCAGGTTATAAACCCTAGTATTTGTCTGACTTATTCAAGTTTAAAGGCTGTGCCAGTCTGAATAAAAGTTGTTTTTTTAAAAAGGTCATGACTCCTAAATCCCCGTCCTGCAGTCATAGCAAAACTTACTAACGAAACATATCTTCTGAAAATATTTGTTACTTTACAATTTTTTTTCCGCTGTTGTTGTTATTGTTGTTGTTGTTAATCTCCCCTCTCACCCACTCTTCCCCATTTCCCAATCCTCCCTGCTAAATCCAAGACACACTTTGTCAAGTTATGTACATTAAATATATGTATAACCTTGTTTTTATGAACCATATGACATACCACTTTTTAAAATAAAATTTATTTGTCTTCCCATATCGTTCCGAGATACTGAAAAAAACTGACAAAAAAAGAAACTCAGCGTGAGCTGACCATGTTGTTATGTCATTCTACCCCCCTTTAAAGTCCAGATGAGGTGAGCAACCAAATACACTGTACAAACACCAGTATACAAATTTTGCCACGTTGCTCAATGCAGGGGGCAGTTTCGCTCTGCCTCTCCCCCATCGCCACCCCATCCTGCGGGGTGCCTTCATCACGAGTGTGAGACTTGGGGAGGCGACAGTAGCAACACCACAACCCGGGACAGCTCCAGGGGTTTGGGCCTGCCTTCTTACCTGTTCTGGACGTGCGATGGGTGGGCGTGGGCCCGAACTACCTGTCCACCCTGCTGACCGAGTACTATCTGCCCGCCGCCATCCTGTGGTGGCTGTCCTTCAATCGGGTCACTGCCCACATCTGGTTCCCAGTGTGGAGAGGCTGGTCCAGACGGAGAGGTGAGACAGAAGGGCGCGGTCTGAGTATAGAGTGGGGATGGGGCAAGGTGGGGAGGGGAAGGGGGGGGGGGGGGCGGACGGAGAAAAATCCTTATAGGGTGGAGGGGTGAATAATTTGGAAGTCGCTGTTATTAGACGGGACCCGGGTTTTCCCAAGTGTGGAGAGGCTGGTCCAAACGGAGAGGTGAGAGACAGGAGGGCGGGATCTGAGTGTAGGGCGGATATGAGGCGGGGGAGGAGGGGATGGGAGAAATCCGTGATAAGACGGAGGGATGAATAAATTGGAAGTCGCTGTGTGTTAGACGGAATCCGGTTCCCCAGTGGGGAGAGGCTGGTTCAGACGGAGAGGTGAGAGACAGGAGGGTGGTATCTTGTATAGGGTAGGGATGAGCGGGGGGGGGGTGGATCGGGATGGAGAATTCCGTTATTAGATGAGGGATGAATAATTTGGAGGTCGCTTTTTTTTTAGACGAATCTGGTTCCCCAGGTGGGAAAGGCAGGTTAAGACGGAGAGGTGAGGAAACAGGGCGGAATCTGACTATAGGGTGGGGATGGCGGGGGAAATGCGGGGCAGAGAAATCCGTTGTAAAATGGAGGGTTTTGAAAAATGTTTAAGTCGCCATTTATTCGAGACTGATACACGAGAAACAGGTAGGAATGTGGAATAGAAGAGGAGAAGCCCGGTTGATTGGCCCCTCCGTGTATATATGAATAGATAAAACAAATGAAAGGATAGAAAATTGGAAGAATAACACTGCGTTACGGTATGCTAATGACGCATGGGAGATTCTTGTCAAGAGAGTTTGTGACGATGGTGTGGAAGGGGACGCGTGTGAGGGGGTGGCCGGGGGTGAGGTATTAGGTTGAGGATGGTTGCTGGATGTGCGTTAGGATAGTTGTGATGAACAAAATGCAGACCAGTGTGGTTTGTTGGGTTTATATGAAAGGGAATGGGTAATGAATAGTGAATACAGACCAGTGTATTACTTTTTCACCGCCCATTAGTTTATGGGCTACGAAGAGTCCACTGCAAAAAAAAGGTTTTGGGAAATGGGAGGTTGTCATTGGGTACCGAGAAAGAATGAGGGAGGTGGCTGAATAGGGATGGGGGGGTAAAAAAGCAAAAACAACATTAGGTGCCTTTCACCCAGCTTTTTTGCTTCGTGTAGAGGCTTTTTTTTTTTTTGTTTTGTGTGCGGGCTTTTTTTGTTTTGTGTGCAGCCGTTTTTTCCTTTGTGTGTGCAAGCCCTTTTTGCTGGCCTTTTGGCTTTGTTTCCCAGGCCCCGTTTGTTGTTGTTGTTTTTTTTTGTACAGGCTTCATTTGCTTGTGCAGGCTCCTCACTGCTTTGTGTGCAGGCTTCTTTCTGCTAACTGTTTCGATTTGATCTTTATGTTCATATGATTGTTGCTTTCTGTTAGTCTAAGTATTGTACCCTATGCATGATACTACTGTTTATGTTCCCATTTGTTATTGCTTTATGCATTAATACTATTGTATTATGTTGCTTTGTGCATGGTACGTGTTGTGTGCATGTTGTTTCGTGTATGCAAGCATTGCCTTTTTTTTTATTTTTGATTGGTGTTTCATATATATATATAATATATATATATATATATATATTAATATAAATATTTTATATATATAAAATATATATATATATATATATATATAATTATAATGTGTGGGGTGTGTGTAATCTTGTGTTTCAATTGTGTTTGTGCATGTGGCATATTATTTTTTGTCCTATTTACTACTCTGTGGTGCCACAGGGCATTTGTTTCGTTTTTCCCTGTATTTTGTTGCTTTCCCGATTGCATATTGTTATTTAAGTGTATAGACTGTGTCTTTTTTGTATGATTCATACGTTTTTAAAATGTTTTTTTTTTTTTGTGGTGTGCTAAAATCGCATAATGGCTGGGCACTGGCCCAAGCGTCACGTCTCGCATCGCACAGTGTTGCCCATGTTGCAGTTTCGCAGCCGCTGACTCCCGGGGGTTTCTGAGCAGTCTCTCACCTGATAGACGCCGGATGACAAGGCAAGAGGCCAAGACGAGAGGTCAGAACGTGTTTGGGAGAGCCCCGCACACACGCACGCCACGCACGCACGCACACACACACACACCACACAAACCATACACACACACAACACACACCGCCGCGCGCGCGCCTGCCTTTTGCACGCACGCATGCACGCCTCCACGCACCAGAACGCACGCACATCTTCAACCACACACACAACACCACACACACAACCACGCACGCACGCACGCACGCACGCCACGCACGCACGCACCCCACACCACCACACCACACACCCACACACACACTCAGATGTAGCGACAAGTGATGTTAACCTCCTAGACATAGAGACTAGTGATTTGACCCCCTAGACCTAGAGACTAGTGATTTTGACTCCTAGAAAAAACTGGTGATTATGACCTCCTAGCCCAGACGACGCCCGCAGACCCCAGACCAGCAGCACGCACGCACCACGCACGCACACCCCACACACAGAACACCCACACAAACACACTCAATGAGGACAGTGATGTAACCTCCTAGCCCAAGAGACTGGTGATTATACCTCCTAGACCTAAGACTGGTGATTTGACCTCCTAGAGACTGGTGATTATGACCTCCTAGACTAGAGACTGGTGATTTTGACCTCCTAGCCCTAGAGACTGGTGATTTGCCCCTCCTAGACTAAAAGACCTGTGATTTGACCCCTAGACCTAGAGGCTGGTGATTTAGACCTCCTAGACCTAGAGACGGGGTGTTTTAGACCTCCTAGACCTAGAGACTGGTGATTTTGACCTCCTAGACCTAGGACTGGTGATTTTTGACCTCCTAAGACCTAGAGACTGTGATTTTGACCTCCTAGAGACTGGTGATTTTGACCTCCTAGAGACTGGGATTTGACCTCCTAGACCAAAGAGACTGTGATTATAAACCTCCTAGACCTAAGACGGGTGATTTTGACCTCCTAGACCTAGGACTGGTGATTTTGACCTCCTAGAGACTGGTGATTTTGACCTCCTAGAGACTGGTGATTTGACCTCCAAGACCTAAGACTGGTGATTATGGACCCCCAAATGAGCTGGGTGGTGTTTTGCCTTAGATGTAGCTGCGTGGAGGAATCGGAATGGGGGGGGGGGGGGGGGGGGGGGGATGATGGCACTCAGAAGGCACATAAAAGGGTCGGCAAAATCCCGGAATTCAAAATATCTTTGAGTAACGTTCCCCACACTGCATTCCATGTCCGTCCACAGAAAACGGCCCTGCAGTTTTTCCAAGCAAACACGACCAGGAGCAAGAGGCGGGGTTCAAACCCAGAGGGTCGCTGCGGACTGACGTCACGCCCATGATCTACGTCTGTGCCACCATGTGGCAATGAGACGGAGAAAGAAATAAACCCAAGTGCTCAAGTCGCTCTTTCGGTAACGTCACCTCTCTGTCTTTTTTCTTTTTCTGTTCTTTGTCTTGCCTCTGTCTGTCTGTCAGTCGGGTCTGTCGTTGTCTTCTGTCCCTGCTGTTTTGGGGTCTGTCTCCTACCGTCTGTCCCGTCCTGTTTCCCAGTCTCCTTTGTGTTTCGTCTTTCTTATCCCCTTTGTCTCCTGTCGTCGCCCGCCCATCTGCTCTCTCTCTCTGTAACTGTCAGTTGTCCGCCCTCAGGTCTGTCCTTTTGTCTGTTGCCTCTCTTGTGTATCTCTGCCCCCCTCCCCTCTCTCTCTGTTTCTCTGTGTCTTTGTCTATTGTCAGTCTGTCGTCTGCTTGGGCCCCCTTTTCTCTCCTCTTTCTCTCTCTCTCTCTTTTTTCTCTCTTTCTCCCTTTTTTTTCTGTCTTTCTTCTGTCGTCTCTTCCACTGTTGCTGCTTTTTCTCTCTCACGAACCTTCCCCCCCCTCCCCCGCCTTTATTATCGTTTATTTTTTGTTATTTTATTTTCTTCTTTTTTTTTAAACCATCATTTGTTTTTACTTTCTATAAAGGGATCAAAAAAAAACATAAATTTTAAATATGATTTGCAGGGGACCGTAAGACCAGAAAGCCGCCTATTTTTTTCGTGTGGTCGACCCGACTACAAAGAGTTTGAAGGAAAAAAAATTTTAAAAATTCTTGATGTTAGCAAGTAGGAAGGTTGTACGATGTCATTTTATATTTTTTTATCCCTGATGCTTCTTTGATCTGCGTCTATCGGTCGCTTCGTCTGTCTCTCTAAAGGGTTTTTTAACATCAACCTTTAATGGGAAAAAACGCAAAGATCGGCACAGCGCCCTTATCCTCAAAGGTGCAGTGTATTTAAGAAAGGACAGCTGCAGCAAAAAAGGAAAAGGCAAGAAAAACCCCCGCCACAAGTGAAGGGGCCCCACATTGCCTGTAAGCTGTCCCCCCCCCACATTCGTGCTGCTGGGTTGATCAACTCCCCCCAATACACAAACATTCCAAACCCCCCCCCAACCCAAATGACTGAATGGTTTTCGCGTTGAGACAAGAACAAAAATTGAAACTAAGTGTACAATTTTGTACATTCGAAATGGGTGGGGAAAGGCGGAAAAATTTGCTCCCCCCTTTTCGAAATCCCCCCTTGTTCGACTTCTTACCGATCTAGAGGACCCCGCTTTTATTGGGTAAAAATCAAAGTGGTAAAGGGGATTGAATGGATGAGATAATGTTTGGGTTTCAATATAACATTAATGAAGAAGAAGAAGAAGAAGAAAAAAATATGATGTTGGTTTAATGATAGTTTTAAAAAAGATGATGATGTAAAGATGGTGGCGGAGATTTTGCGGGGTTTTAGATACCATGATGCGAATGTGATGATGTGAGGCTGGATGAAAAGAAAGTGAATTTTTGAGTGTGTCAGTGTGAGACGCAGAATTCTTGTCCGGGTATGTGTGATCTTTCCCCTGTCTATTTGTTCTGCGCCCATTTTCTTTGCAGCCTTCGGCCCCCACGGGCGAGACTTTTGACACGGCCAACGATTTCGTCAAAAAAATCGTTTTGAGCATCGACAGAGCTGCCTCGTAATTTATCTCCATGTGTTAAAGGGCCTGCCGTCAAAGGGCTAAGTGTTTTGTCTCCCGGCCCCCACGGTCTAGTTTTTATGGGGGCGATTTTTTTCTTTAAAGCCCCTTTCCACCCAGCTAACGGGGACTCATTCGTTTGAGGGAAAATTAAGAAAGGGAAAAAAATTTTACGCCCCCCTCTTCCAAGATACCACCCCTTGAACACAAACCCCACATTTTACTCCTGCCTACACAGGCATTAGGAAGGAAATTTTAAACCCTTTGTTTCTGGTCTCGATTGTTCGGTCAAAGATAGTTTGCTTCCCTTTTTTCTGTTTATTTTTTTTTTAAAGCGGGGCCCGGATTTTTTTTTTTTTTTTTTTTTTTTTTGCGATCGCTGAGGTCAGCGTAGTGCGGAAGTGCTGTTATTTTTAAATCTGAAGAACCATATCTGCTGAAATTCTATTGTTTTTGGGTTGTGCATTAGATGAACGTTATTTTGTATGTGATTTATTTTTTTTCTTGAATGAAAAAATACAGTAACCCCAAAGGGAAGGGGTTACTGATGACTGACAAAAGATTCGTGGGTATTGGCAGCGCCGCACCCACCCCGATACGCTTTGGGCCTCCCACGAAAATCCGACGCCAATTTGGCGGCCGCTGGGGGGACCCTGCCCCGGGAAAAATAAACTGACGGGCCATTTTTAAGGACAAGGCCAAATGCCCACAAGAAAGGGGAGAGGTGATGATGCTGTGTGCTTGTGTGGGAGGAGAGGGAGGGGGGGGGAGAGAATGGGAAAGGAATCGAACTCTTTTTTTTTCCCATTAAAAACCCTTTGGGTGCCCAAAGTGGGTGAAGGGGGCATAGTTGATTGGGAAGATTTTTGGGTTTACTTTTGGTTTTCTTTTTTTCTTTTGTCTGTCTGCTTCTATTTCTCTCCCTCTCTTTTCCCTCTCCCTCTCCTCTCCCTCTCTCCTCTCTCTCTTTTTTTTTTTCAAGAAAAGGGTACTTAACAGCCCACAACGTTTCCCTTTTTTTTGGTATTAGTCAAAAGGGGAACAATTTTGTTTTTCGAGAAAATTTTACGTTGCAAGTGATTTAAAGTGTACTTTTTTCCCCCCATGTTTGTGGTTCATCGGGGTTTTGCCGTGCAGGTGATGTACATGTGTACCTGCGTCTGTGTAGTTGTTCAGTCGTTTTTTGCCCTGTGCAGGTGATGTACATGGTCACTTTTTCCCTATGTTTTTTGTTCAGTCGTGTTTTTGCCCCGTGAGGGGATGTACATGTTCACTCTGGCCTGTGTATTTTTCGTCGTGTTTTGCCCCTGCAGGTGAGTACATGTCACTTTGCGTCCTGTGTTTTGTGTTTTATGTGTTTTGCCCCGTGAGGGGGAGTACATGGTCCTTTTTCGTCCTGTGTTGTGTGTTCGTCGTGTTTTGCCCCGTGCAGGTCATGTAAAATGTACCCTTGCCCCACGGTTTTTACGTTTTAGTGTGTTGCCCTGTGCGGGGGTGTAATGTGCATTTGCGTCCAGGTTGTGTGTTCAGTCGTGTTTTGCCCCTGCGGTGATGTACGTGTCACTTTGTCCTCAGTTGTGTGTTCATGTGTTTGCCTGTGCAAAGGGGGATTACATTGCACTCTGGTCTGTGTAGTGTGGGTTTAGTCGTATTTTGCCTGCGCAGGGGATGACGGTACTTTGCGCCTTGTTGTTGGTTCATCGTGTTTTGCCCCGTTTTAGGTATGTAAATGTTCCCTTGCCCCAGTGTTTCGTTTTCGTGTCAGCCCTGTGCAAAGGGGGTGTTAATGTGTCCTTTGCGTTGTTTGTGTGTTCATGTGTTTTGCCCCTTCAGGTGATCACATGGTTATTGCTCCTGTATGTGTGTTCAGTCGTGTTGTTTCCCCGAGGGGATTACATGTGTCACGTGTCCTTTTTGTGTGTTCAGGTGTTTTGCCCTGTGCAGGTGATGCACAGTGTCATTTTCCTTGTTGTGTTCAGTCGGCTTGCCCTGTGCAGGTGATGCCCATGTGTACTTGTCTCCTGTTGTGTGTTCATTTTGTTGTGCCCGGCGGGATGCACTGTGTCACTTGTCTCCTGTGTAGTGTGTTATGTTTGTGCTGTAGGGGATCCATGTGTACTTGTTCCTTTTTTTGTGGTTAGCGTGTTGTGCCCTGGCAGGTGATGTAATGTGTCCTTTCTCCTGTTTGTGCTTCAGTCGTTTTGCCCCGTGAGGGGATTCATGGTCACTTTACCCTCTGTTTGTGTTCGTTTTTTGTTGCCCCTTTCAGGTATGTACATGGTCACTTTGTCCTGGTAGTGTGTTCAGTCGTTTTTGCCCCGTGAGGGGATTCATGTGTCACTTTGCCCCCCAGTTTGTGTTTCAGTGTTGTGCCCTGTGCAGGGGATGTACATGTGCACTTTGACCCCCTGTTGTTTTCGTCGTGTTTTTTCCCCGTGAGGTGATGTACAGTTCATTTGACCCCATTTGTGTGTCGTCGGTTTTGCCCGTGGGGGATGTACAGTGTCACTTTGCCCCTGGTTGGTGTTTTAGTGTTCTTGGCCTGTGAGGTGATGTACATGTGCACTTTGCTCTGGTTGTGTGTTCTCGTGTTTGCCCTTGAGGTATGACATGTTCACTTTGCGTCTTGATGTGTTTTAGTGTGTTGTGCCCGGCAGGGTGATATGTTTCACTTTTTTCCATGTTGTTGTTCATCTGTTGTGCCCGTGCAGGTGGGGTACAATTTTCACTTTGCCTCCTGTGTTGTGTATTCAGTCGTGCCTGCCCTGTGCAGGGGAGTAAAATTCACTTTGCGTCCGTGTTTGTGTTCAGTGTGTTGTGCCCCGTGCAGGGATTACATTTTTCCCCTTTTTCGTCCAGTGTTATGTTTCAGTCGTGCTCTGCCCCCGTGCGGGGAAAGTAAAAATGTACTACCTTTGGGGCACCCCCTGGTGGCCCAGAAGATGCGACGCCCCCCGAGGGGAGATCCAGGCCGCAACACCTTCATCCTCACCCTGGGCGCGATGGACTTCCCGCCTCCCCCGTGCATGCTGGTGGGGAGAAAAGAAAAGACAGGGGGGGCGCCGCCTGTGGCCCTACCCCCCCGTGGAAGGGGCATACGGGGCCCCTGCGAAATTTTATCTTCCCCCGCTGCGACCCCCCTCCCCCCCCCCCCACCCACACACCACCCCAAACCCACACACACACAACACACCCCTTAGTAGCTTATTTAAAAGATAATTCTCTATTTTAAACCCTTTTGGGGGTCAACAAGACTTAAAAAAACCCGCTTCCCCCACTCTTCACGGTTTCAGACCTCGAAGACAATTGCGAGTGTAGGCCCGTCCAACACTGAGTTGTCCCCCCATCCTCTCTCTTCTCTCTCTTTTTTCCCCTCTCTCTTCTCCCCCCTTTTTCCTCTCTCCTCTCTCTCTTCCCTGTCTCCTTCTGCCTCCTCTTGTTTCCCTTGGGTTTTGAAGTCCTGTTGATTTGAAAAACCAAATGGGGTTTGGGAAACCCTCCCCAAAACCCAGACCGGGGTTTTTCCGCCTGCCGCATGGGAAAACAAAAGCAAGGCCCAACAACCCCGAAAATAACGGGGTTTGGGGACAAAATGGGGTTTCCTGGGGCCCCCCTGGAAGTCGGCCCCAAGGAAAGGAAAATCGGGTGACCTTTTTCCATAAGGAAACGGGAAATAACAAGTGTTTGTAAATGAAATACCCCTTTAAAGGTCTTCAGACTCTATGGTGGTTCTCGACTGGCCGCTGATCCATGTAAGGGGGGGGGGGGGGGAGTAACGTTCCCCACACTGCATTCCATGTCGCCCACAGAAAACGGCCCTGCAGTTTTTCCAAGCGGAACACGACCAGGAGCAAAGGCGGGGTTCAAACCCAGAGGGTCGCTGCGGATGACGTCACGCCCATGATCACGTCTGTGCCACCATGTGGCATGAGACGGAGAAAGAAATGAACCAAGTGCTCAAGTCGCTCTTTCGGTAACGTCACCTCTCTGTCTCTTGTTCTCTTTCTGTCTCTTTGTCTCTGCCTCTGTCTGTCTGTCAGTCGGTCTGTCTGTCTGTCTGTCTGTCTGCCTGTCTGTTGGTCAGTCTGTCTACCTATCCGTCTGTCTGTCTCTGTTTCCCAGTCTCTCTTTGTGTCTCTCTGTCTTTCTCTATCTCTCTTTGTCTCTCTGTCTGTCTGCCTGCCCATCTGTCTCTCTCTCTCTGTAACTGTCAGTCTGTCCGTCCGTCAGTCTGTCTGTCAGTCTGTCTGTCTGCCTCTCTCTGTGTGTATCTCTGCCTCTCTCTCCCTCTCTCTCTGTTTCTCTGTGTCTGTCTGTCTATCTGTCAGTCTGTCTGTCTGTCTCTGGCTCCTTCTCTCTCTCTCTCTCTCTCTCTCTCTCTCTCTCTCTCTCTCTCTCTCTCTCTCTTTCTCTGTCTGTCTGTCTGTCTGTCTGTCTCTGTCCCACTGTTGCTGTCTTTTTCTCTCTCACGAACTCTCCCCCTCCATCCCAGCCTTTATTACTCGCTATTCTTTGCTTATGTTTATTTCTCTTCTTTTTTTTAACCATGCATTTGTTTTACTTTCTATAAAGGGAATCAAAACAATACATGAAATTAAATCATGATTTGCAGGCTGGACCTAGATCAATGCACCAGAAAGCACGCCTATGTCTTTTTCGATGTGGTCGACCCAGACTACTACGAGTTTGAAGGTAAGAATTTGAAATAATTCTCTGATGTGTAGCAACGTAGTAAGGTTGTATCTGATAGTCATGTTTATATTTTTCATCCCTGTATGCTTCTTTGTATCTGCGTCTATCGGTCTGTCTGTCTGTCTGTCTCTCTAAAGGTATTTAACATCAAACCTTATACATGGGAACAAACTGCTAAAGATCGAGCACGATGGCGCCTCTCTATCCTCAAAGGTGCCAGTGTATGTGAAGAATGGACAGCTGCATTGCAATAAAAGAGACAGGCAAGGAAAGCCCGCGCCAGCAAGTAAGAGCAGGTCTCCCACATTGCCTGTCCAAGCTGTCACCCCACATTCTGTGCATGCATCGGGTTGATCAACTACCCGCATATACACAAATCATCTCACACCCCCTCAACACCAAGATGACTGAAGTGGTTCTCGTCGATTCGACTGACGAATGAACAAACATTGAAACTAAGTGTACACATTTTTGTACATTCGAAACTGGCTGGTTGAAAAGGCGGAAATTAGCTCCCGCCTTTTCGAAATCCCCATTGTTCGACTTCTGTGACACGATCTAGAGGACCCTGCTTCATTTGGATAAAAATCACAAGTGGTTAACACGGTATTGATGATGATGATGATGATAATGTTGGTTACAATGATATAACATTAATGAAGAAGAAGAAGAAGAAGAAAAGGATGATGATGTTGGTTATAATGATAGCTTTGAAATAGATGATGATGATGATGATGGTGGCGGAGATGATGTTGCTGATGATATTTATGATGACCATGATGCCGAGGATGATGATGATGATGATGGCTTGTGATGACAAGATATGTGAATTTTTGAGTGTGTCAGTGTGAGACGCAGAATTCTTCGTCCGGGTATGTGTGACGTCTTTCCCATGTCATGATTTGTTCGTGCAGCCCACTTTTCTTTGACGACGCCCTTCGGCCCGCACGAGGACGAGACTTCGACTACAGGTCCAACGATTTCGTCAAGCAGTTCGTTCGAGTCATCGACAGAGCTGCCTCGTAAGTTTTACTACTCATCATGTGTTAAAGGGCCTGCCGTCAAAGGGCTAGAGTGTTCGTCTCCGGACTGACGGTCGTGAGTTTTCATGGGGTCGATTTTTAAGCTTGAAAGCCCTCTGTTCCACCCAGCAGTAACGGGTATCTCATTCGTTTGAGGGAAGTTAAGATGACGGAAGACAATGTTTACGCCCCGTCTTCCAAGATACCATGCCCTTGACACAGCAACCTCCAGCAGTTCACTCACTGCCTACACAGGCATTAGGCAATGAGAATTTAACCTGTAGTTATGCTGGTCTCGATGTGTTCGGTCAACGATAGTTTGTCTTCCTTTTTTCTGTTTATTTCTTTTTAAAGCGGGCACTGGGATTCTTCTTTTTTTTTCTTTTTTTTTTTGCGATCGCTGAGGTCAGCGTATGTGCGGAAGTGCTAGTTATTTGTAACGTCTGAAGAACACATATCTGTCTGAAATTCTCAGGTCTGTTTCGGATTGTGCATTAGATGAACGTTATTTTGTATGTTGATTTATTTTTTTTCTTGAACTGAAAACTACAGTAACCAGAAGGCAAGGCGTTGACTGACTGACTGACAAATGATTCTGTGGGTATCTGGCAGCGCCGTACACCGTACCCAGATACGCTTGGACCCTCCCACGAATATCCGACGCCAATATGGCGGCCGTCTGGAGTGGACCCTGCCCGGAATGAATAAACTGACGGTACCATTTGAAGGACAAGGCCAGAGTGCGTCACAAGAAGAGGTGGAGTCAGGTGTGTGATGCTGTGCTGCTTGTGTGGAGAGGAGAGGTCAGGGAGGGGAGAGAGGAAGTGGGAACAGGATATCGAACTCTTCTTTTTCTCTCCGATTAACACCTTTGGCTGCCCTACTGTGGGGCTGAAGGGGACATAGTTTAGAATTGGATGATTGTGTCTCACTTTGGTTTTCTTTCTTTCTCTGTCTGTCTGTCTGTCTGTCTATTTCTCTCTCTCTTCCTCTCTCTCTCTCTCCTCTCTCTCTCTCCTCTCTCTCTCTCTCTCTCTCTCTCTCTCTTTTTTTCAAGAAAGGATACTTATCAGCCGACAACGTTTCCTTTTTTTCGGTATTAGCTCAAGCGGGAACAATTTTGTTACGATCGAAAATTTTACGTTGCAAGTGATGTATATGTGTCACTTTGTCCTCATGTTTGTGTGTTCAGTCGTGTTGTGCCCTGTGCAGGTGATGTACATGTGTCACTCTGCGTCTGTGTAGTGTGTTCAGGTCGTGTTTTGCCCTGTGCAGGTGATGTACATGTGTCACTTTGTCCCTCATGTTGTGTGTCAGTCGTGTTGTGCCCTGTGCAGGTGATGTACATGTGTCACTCTGCGTCCTGTGTAGTGTGTTCAGTCGTGTTTTGCCCTGTGCAGGTGATGTACATGTGTCACTTTGCGTCCTGTGTTGTGTGTTCAGTCGTGTTTTGCCCTGTGCAGGTGATGTACATGTGTCACTTTGCGTCCTGTGTTGTGTGTTCAGTCGTGTTTTGCCCTGTGCAGGTCATGTACATGTGTCACCTTGCCCCACGTGTTGTACGTTCAGTCGTGCTCTGCCTGTGCAGGTGGTGTACATGTGTCACTTTGCGTCCAGTGTTGTGTGTTCAGTCGTGTGTGTGCCCTGTGCAGGTGATGTACATGTGTCACTTTGTCCTCATGTTGTGTGTTCAGTCGTGTTGTGCCTGTGCAGGGTGATGTACATGTGTCACTCTGCGTCCTGTGTAGTGTGTTCAGTCGTATTTTGCCCTGCGCAGGTGATGTACATGTGTCACTTTGCGTCCTGTGTTGTGTGTTCAGTCGTGTTTTGCCCAGTTTCAGGTCATGTACATGTGTCACCTTGCCCCACGTGTTGTACGTTCAGTCGTGCTCAGCCCTGTGCAGGTGGTGTACATGTGTCACTTTGCGTCCTGTGTTGTGTGTTCAGTCGTGTTTTGCCCTGTGCAGGTGATGCACATGTGTCACTTGTCTCCTGTATAGTGTGTTCAGTCGTGTTGTGCCCTGTGCAGGTGATGTACATGTGTCACTGTGCCTCTGTGTTGTGTGTTCAGTCGTGTTTTGCCCTGTGCAGGTGATGCACATGTGTCACTTGTCTCCTGTGTAGTGTGTTCAGTCGTGCTCTGCCCTGTGCAGGTGATGCACATGTGTCACTTGTCTCCTGTGTAGTGTGTTCAGTCGTGTTGTGCCCTGTGCAGGTGATGCACATGTGTCACTTGTCTCCTGTGTAGTGTGTTCAGTCGTGTTGTGCCATGTGCAGGTGATGCACATGTGTCACTTGTCTCCTGTGTAGTGTGTTCAGTCGTGTTGTGCCCTGTGCAGGTGATGTACATGTGTCACTTTGCCTCCTGTGTTGTGCGTTCAGTCGTGTTGTGCCCTGTGCAGGTGATGTACATGTGTCACTTTGACCCTCATGTTGTGTGTTCAGTCGTGTTGTGCCCTGTGCAGGTGATGTACATGTGTCACTTTGCGTCCTGTGTAGTGTGTTCAGTCGTGTTTTGCCCTGTGCAGGTGATGTACATGTGTCACTTTGTCCCTCATGTTGTGTGTTCAGTCGTGTTGTGCCCTGTGCAGGTGATGTACATGTGTCACTTTGACCCTCATGTTGTGTGTTCAGTCGTGTTTTTGCCCTGTGCAGGTGATGTACATGTGTCACTTTGACCCTCATGTTGTGTGTTCAGTCGTGTTGTGCCCTGTGCAGGTGATGTACATGTGTCACTTTGCCTCCTGTGTTGTGTGTTCAGTCGTTCTCTGCCTGTGCAGGTGATGTACATGTGTCACTTTGCGTCCTGTGTTGTGTGTTCAGTCGTGTTGTGCCCTGTGCAGGTGATGTACATGTGTCACTTTGCGTCCTGTGTAGTGTGTTCAGTCGTGTTGTGCCCTGTGCAGGTGATGTATATGTGTCACTTTGCGTCCAGTGTTGTGTGTTCAGTCGTGTTGTGCCCTGTGCAGGTGATGTACATGTGTCACTTTGCCTCCTGTGTTGTGTATTCAGTCGTGCTCTGCCCTGTGCAGGTGATGTACATGTGTCACTTTGCGTCCTGTGTTGTGTGTTCAGTCGTGTTGTGCCCTGTGCAGGTGATGTACATGTGTCACTTTGCGTCCAGTGTTATGTGTTCAGTCGTGCTCTGCCCTGTGCAGGTGATGTACATGTACTACCTATTGGGGCACCGCCTGGTGGCCCAGAAGATGCCTGACGCCCGCCGTAGGCAGATCCAGGCCGACAACACCTTCATCCTCACCCTGGACGGCGACGTGGACTTCCAGCCGTCCGCCGTGCAGCTGCTGGTGGACAGGATGAAGAAGAACGACAAGGTCGGCGCCGCCTGTGGCCGTATCCACCCCGTGGGAACGGGTCAGTCACTGTGGCCGCTGCTGCAACATTCACTACTTCACTGCTGCGACCCCCCTCCCCCCCCCCCCACTCCACACACACACCACCACCACACACACACACACACACACACACACTTAGTATGCTTATTTAAAAGATAATTCTCTTGACTTCAAGACCGTTTGGGCGTCACACAAGACTTAACAACCAGCTTCCTCCACTCTTCACGGTTCTCAGACGCTCGAAGACAATTGCAGAGTGTGAGGCCAGTCCATACACTGATGTTGTCCTCCCATCTCTCTCTCTCTCTCTCTCTCTCTCTCTCTCTCTCTCTCTCTCTCTCTCTCTCTCTCTCTCTCTCTCTCTGTCCTCCTTCTGCCTCCTGGCATTGTTCCTTGGGTTTTAGCAAGTCCTGTTGATCTTGATAATTAAGCGCAGGAAGTGGGGCTGGCTTGGCCATACCCTCAGAAAACCAGCACCCAGCGTTGTCCGCCATGCCTTGCGATGGAACCCACAGGGAAGACGCAAGAGAGGCCGACCACGCACCACCTGGAGAAGATCAACGGAGGTGGAGACAACTCGACTGGGCTATTCCTGGGGCCAGCTGGAAGTCGCCGCCCGGGACAGGCAGAGATGGAAAAGGCTCGTGGATGACCTATGCTCCACTAGGAGCCAACGGGAATAAGTCAAGTTGATCTTGATACATGATCATACCATCTCCATACCAACGGTCTTCAAGACTCCGGGATGGGTGGTTCTCTTGACTGCGCGCATGATACATGTCACAAACGTGTCCAGTGTTCCTTTCTTTCAGATTAACATACGCACTGCATACACATATAGCGCGTCATGGTGTACAAAATGCAGTTTCAGAGGCTGAGGGCAAGTCTGAAGAAAAAAAAATCGGTTTGCAGTAAAGGGTTAAAGGGTTACAATACGTTACCGCAAATACTCTCTACCGCGAGAATACATTACCGCAAAGTCGTATATTACGATACCGCAAAAAGACTTGCTACTTTACCGCAAATAGATTTTGTTGATTTCTGTAGCCTTTTAGCACAGGTACCACTGTCCTATATGATTCACCAGCTACTTGATTCAAGTCCAATTAGAACTGCATGGCAGCGAGACACTCTGAGTTGTAATAACGAGTGATATATGAATACTGTTCATGGAAATACATCGTCGCTGTGATGTTTATTCACTACCGCAGTTCAGAGTTTATCTGCCTTCATCACCCTTCACTCTTGTGGTCAAATACAGGCAGCCTATCAGCATGGAGCCATTACTCAAACTAAGTGTGGAGGCTGGCACTAAGGTACCAGCCCGTCCGAATGTGATGACGCTCTCCAGCTGATGTGATGCTGAACTGTGATTGATATTTAATGCCAAATTTTACTGTTAATGTTTAATTAAATTCAGAGACAAAGTAGTAGATGCTGAACGTGATTTTGAATGCAAGGTTTTTTTTTAAGGTACCCTTTTTAATGCCAAATTCAGAGACAAAGTACTGTGGTACTGTCAAAAGTACCTGTTGAACAGATTTGCGGTAACGTATTCCAGCAGATTGCGGTTTTGTAGCATCGGTTTTGCGGAAATGATATACCCACTTACGCTATAATGTGGCTTTTTTTGCGGTAACGTGGTGCTACCGGTTAAAGGTACATATCCTTATTGCAGAGGCTGAGCAGTTTGCTAAACGGCGGCTGTTATTGTCTTGAATAACAGAATGAAGTCACATGTGTTTTGTATGTGGAAAGAGCGGCAAAAGTGCAGAGTCGACTTAGGAGGTTAGCGATGACGATGTGGTACACATTATTTTGATTTGCTGACCATTTTATCATGGAGAAAAATGGAATATTGACCAGTGCCACGACACACATTGTGCCTGTTGACATTTTACTTCGCTCGGCGTGCGACGATTTGGAAGAAGGTAGATTTAGGAATAATCTTAACCTTTACATTAAATGACGTGTAACAAAGGACAGAAGGGAATGTGCATGCCATTGCCATCCCTTTCTACTGTTGTCGTGTTCTGTTGATACATAGGCTGCTCTTGATTAAGCACGTGAAAATCGGGATTTAATTACGTTTTCAAGTGAAAACGTGCTGTTGGTTGCCAGTTTAAACTTTTGCTTGGATGCACAAAGACACAGTGCTTGCGATAGGTCATTCTATTGGGGAAAAAAAATCGCTGTTGTTGTAGGTGTAGAGAACGGGAAGGTGTCAGTCTGTGGGTTGGGGTGGGGGTGGGGGGGAGGGGAGGCCGGTGAGTGGCTGTCTTCTATTTCATCAATACTGTTTGCTGCTATTGTTGCTATTGATCATCAGTGATGTCAGTGATTACAGCTGCAGCGATAATGACACACGAACAATTATTCATCAACGGGGACTTTTAGAAATGATCTTTTATTTTTGCCTCTTGTAATCCAGTTTTCTGCAACTAATATTCAACAGGACTACATCATATGAGTTTAAGATATCGTCTCCTTTGGGTTCTGTAGGTCCTATGGTGTGGTACCAGAAGTTCGAATACGCCGTCTCCCATTGGCTGCAGAAAGCAACGGAGCACATGATTGGCTGTGTGCTGTGCAGCCCCGGATGTTTCTCTCTGTTCAGAGCCTCCTCCCTGATGGACGACAATGTGATGAGGAAATACGCCACCCTGTCCACGCAGGCCAAACACTACGTGCAGTACGACCAGGGTCAGTGATGGGTTTTCAGCGATCATTGTAGAGATTAAAAACTGTATGTATATATGTATGTAAGTGTGTACGGTTATGTGCGCGCGCGCTTGTGTGTGTGTGTGTGTGTGTGTGTGTGTGTGTGTGTGTGTGTGTGTGTGTGTGTGGAGAGAGAGAGAGAGAGAGAGAGAGAGAGAGAATTACTTAGGCCCTTTGTTCCCAACGGAGCATAGGCAAGCGACGACAGCTCTCCCATGGACACGGCTCTGAGGTGTCCTTCCTGACTCTGTTCCGTTGGTTCGCTTCCTCTTCAGTCCTGTCTCAGTGTATCTTCTATAGCTTTTGTAGGTCGTCTTTCTTCTCATCCAACAGACGTCGACCGGTGATGTAGGATGCTGACTTCCTGGGGATGTGTCCTCTCTCTCTCTCTGTCTCTGTCTCTCTCTCTCACTCTCTCTCTCTCCACCCACTTTTCACTCGTTCTTCATCCCCTTCTCCCTCTTTTTCTTCTTCTTTCATATCCCATCGGTTTCCCATTTGTGACTTTCATTTCACTCTATTTCAAATTTGTCCAGTCATTTTAGAACAATGTTTGATGTTGATACGTGTTGCACGTGCAGGAGAGGATCGCTGGCTGTGCACTTTGTTACTCCAGCAGGGCTACCGCGTGGAGTACTGCGCCGCTGCTGACGCCCTGACCTATGCCCCGGAGGGATTTGAAGAGTTCTTCAACCAGCGGAGAAGATGGTCACCGTCCACCATGGCCAACATCATAGACCTTCTTCAGGTGGGGTGGAAGATGTGGGCGACTGACCCTGCTTCAGTGGCGGAGGATGAGGGGGTGGGGTAATGGACATGCTTATGGTGGTGTGGAGGGAGTGGCATAACCGATCTGCTTCAAGTGGTGAGGAGGAAATGCGGTAATGAACCTGTTTCGGGAGATAGTTTGGTGACTGGCGTTGTGAGGAAAAAGGGGTGGGGTGATAGACCTACTTCTGATGGAAAGGAGGGAGTGGGGTAATGGCTTTCTTGAGGTGAGGGGAGATAGGGATGGGGTGATGGACCTGTCTCAGGTGGAGAGGAGGTTGTTTGGTGATTGGTCTGCCTGAAATGGAGAGGAGGGAATGGGATTATGGCTTGCTTCGGGCGGAGAGAAGAGAATGGGATAATGGGCCTACTTAAGTGGGACGGAGGGAGTGGGATGAAGGATTTGCTTTAAGTGGGCAGGAGGGAGTGGGGGGCCTTCTTTAGGTTGGGAGGAGAGAGTTGGAAAATGAAACTGTTCCAAGCGGTGTGGATTCAGTAGGATAGTAGAGCTGCTTGAGGTGGAGTGGTTGAAGCGGGGTGAAAAACCTATTTCAGGTGAGGTGAATGGAGGGGGAATGGATTGGGTTATGGACTTAACTTTAGACGGGAAGAGGGAGTGGTATAATGGAAACGTTTCAGGTGGAGAGGAGGGGCTGGAGGAATAGACCTGCTTTAGGTGGGGTGGATGGAGCCGACTCAGATGGGGAGAAGAGAGGGAGTTAATGTATCTGCCTCAGGTGAGGAGAAGGGAATGGTGTAATGGACATTCTTTAAGTGGGGAGAAGACAGGTGGGGAGGATGGAGTGGCGGTAATAGACCTCTTCTAGGCTGGGAGGAGGGGGTGGGATTATGGACCTGCTCAGATGGGATAGTGTCAGACTGACATGAACCTCAATAGGTTCGTGTACATTGATTCTGAATGTTTCTTGGTCATACAATGATCTCTCACTCTGCCCTTTAAAGCCCTGTTCTCGTTGTGATCTTGGTGTCAGTGTCCTCCTTGGTAGCTGTGCAGTGAGTTCATTTTAAGTCTTCGGCTTGGGGAATGAGGAGAGTTTCGCGGTACAAACATGCTGGCGGTCTCAGTTCCACAAAGGTATGAACACGCAGTTGAGCAGCTAGCAGTGGTGGCAGTGTTCTGAATATGTTAATACAGAACGTTCACCGCTTAACACGGCAGAACTCGCTCATCAGATATGCAAAGCCTCTTCCAGTAAACGTCCTTGACGATCATAGTCACTGCTTCCTTCTCACAGCTGGTGGCGTACTGTGACACATCGACCTAGGGTGTGGCTGGCGGATATGGGAGGAGGGAAAGGGGTCGTCGGAATATGCATGAGAGTAATGCCCCATGAACAAAAGACACGCCTCTTTTTCATCAAGTGTCCTTTGGGATTTCCAGAGCTGGCGGATAATGGATGTTGGGAGGAGGGAAAGGGGTCGGAATATACATAAGAACAAAAGGCACGCCTCTTTTATTTATCGAGTGCCCATTGCGACTTGCAGAGCTGGCGGATGATGATCAAGATCAACGAGAACATGTCGGTGCTGTACATGGCCTATCAGCTGCTGCTGTTCGTGTCCTCCATGCTGACGCCCGGCACCATCTTCCTGCTGATCGTGGGCGCCCTCAACACCGCCTTCCAGCAGATCGACCTCATGCAGGCCCTCTTCATCAACCTCGCCCCCGTCGTCCTCTTCCTCGTCGTCTGCCTCACCGCCAGGTCCAAGATACAGGTGAGGGCTGTTGGTTTGCCTGCGTGGCTGCCTGTGCTGGATGGGAGTAACGTAACAGAACTGGAGGACTCCTACAAGGCAAGCTGTCTTCAATGTGGGAGTGGGAGAGGGGGCAGAGTATGAACGAAGGAAAGAAAACACGAGCGAATGATTCAACGAAAATAAAATCAGAAGAATGGAAAAAAGGGATGAGTGACTGAATGAAAAGTGGGTGAGAAAGGAGAAAAGGAGAGATGAATGAATGCATAAAAAAAATTGGGAAGGAGGAAACAAACAACAACAAAAAATGAGTGAACACAGAAAGTAAGGCAGTATGAAAAGAAGAAAGAAAACATACAAGTAAGAAAAATCGGAAGATGTACAGAACAGGCTAGCGAAAATGAGAAAGAAAGAAAAAAGAAGATAATTCAATTCAATTCGTGTTGCTTATTGAAGAGAACAATGAATGGAAGACATACATTCAAACAAAAGGGGGAAAAAGCAATAAAACTGGATCGGAAGAAAACGTGGACACGCAGTTATGGCGCTCCATGTCGTGGTTGATTATTGAACATTTGAAGCCATATGATTAAAATATACATTACCTGATGCCATATTATTCATTAATGAATCTGCCTAAATTAAGTCAGTCTGTCTGTCTGTCTGTCCGTCTGTTTGTCTGCCTGTCTGTTTGTCTGTCAGTCTGTCTGTCTGTCTGTCTGTCTCTCTCTCTCGCTCTCTCTCTCTCTCCTCTCTCTCTCTCTCTCTCTCTCTCTCTCTCTCTCGCTGCCTGCATGTGCGAGCGCGCGCGCGCTTTGAAGAGATGAGAGAGAGAGAGAGAGAGAGAGAGAGAGAGAGAGAGAGAGAGAGAAAGTATGATTTGTATGTGTGTTGTGTTCAGTGTTGCATTTTACAATCTGATTTTGGATCTTCAAATCTTTGTCGCATTTTGTCAACTGTTTGGAGAATTTCGTTATCCCGGTGTGTAGATTGGACAACCGGATCTATATTTAGAACAAAACTGCAGGGTTATCGGTTTCTGCACTGTGAACAGTCGCGCTGGACAGCCGAACATGCTATACATGACCCCAAATCCGTGCATGTTGACCAGGCAGTTGTTGTACTTTAACCTCTGCAATGTGGCTCTGTCAGCTGGGCCTGGCGGGGATCCTCTCCATCGGCTACGCCCTGCTGATGATGGTGGTGATCGTGGGCCTCATCCTGGAGATGAAGAAGGACGGCATCTGCGCACCCACCACCATCTTCATGATCTTCGTGGTCGGAGTCTTCGTGGTGTCGGCCGTCATGCACCCGATGGAGTTCTACTGCCTGTTCCACGGGGTGCTGTACCTGATGGCCATCCCCGCCATGTCCATGCTGCTCATCATCTACTCTGTCTGCAACCTCAACGTCGTCTCCTGGGGAACTCGGGAGGTCAGTCAGGAGAGGTGTTAGGACACAGACACCATGTATCGTATAGCTGTGTGTCAATAGATGTTCCAACTGAAATGTGCACACGTGCGCGTGCACACAGACGCGTATACACAGACACAGACTCTTGCACACACTGACAGACACGCACAGACACACACGGGCGCACAGAAGACACAGACACGCATACAAACACGCATACACCACACGCGCACGCACACACAACACACACACACACACACACAACACACCACACACACACCACACACACACACACACACACACACACACAATACAAACACGCACACATATACACACAGATACACTACACACACACACACACACACACACACACACACACACACACACACACACATACACACACATACACGCGCACGCACGCACGCACGCACGCAAGCACGAACAAAGACATGCTTGCGGACACTCACGTACACGTACGAACACATTTCACAGTTATTTACTCACGCCACTCAGACACAGTCACAGATTGCACATATAATCAATCAGCCAACTCAAAAATGACACGACTTCTACGTCCACTCTCAGTGTTTTATACACTATTGAAAAGGTGGCCCGATGGATACCAAACTCGCCTGGGAAACGGGAGAATCCCAGGTGTGTGGTTCGAATCTCGCTCGAAGCGCTTTTTTTTTCATACTTTCCTCCCTTGCGTTTGATTTAATGTGAAAGGTCCTATGATCAACATACCGACAACGCATGAAAATAAACAAACAAACCGCACGACAACAAAAGGAGCTGATTGTGTCAAAAATGTTATCCGAAAATCAACTCTGATAAGTAAATAAAATAATATAAGTGGCTGGAACCCCCTACAACAGTGAGAAGAACACCTTTAATTTCATGCTCAGAAATCGGTTGTAACAGTGAAGTTATACAGTATAAAACAGTATTCCTTACCAGGCCATAAATAAAATCGCCTTATCAGAACGTTCATCACAATCAGCCTTGAGTGTCTCTTCGTTAACCACCCTCATCATCATCACATCATTTCAGAGTCTCACGCCAGCACCTCCAGCCGAAGCAGAGGGTCGGAAGAAAAGCGCGGGAAAACCCACGCGCATCCAGCAGATGCTCAACCTCTTCATGGTGGGGCGCTCGGAGGACGTTCGGGCCCAGGAGGACAGCGATTATGGGTTTTCCTGCGGCAATCTCTTCCGGTGCATCTGCTGTCCGCGTCCCACCGAGGACACGACGTCACTGAAGATGGCGGCCATCTTGGAGAAGCTGGACCAGCTGGAAAAGAGCTTGGCGGGAACAAACGATGGCACCGCCGGAAGTGTGGCTGGGGGGTCTCGTCTGCCTTCTTTGACTGAAGAGGCGCAGACTACGGAAATGTAATTCATCAATGAATTTGTTGATTCGTGTATCTGTTTACTTATTTGTGTGTTTATTTATTTGTTGTAAATGTCATCTGTCAATGAATTGTTATTCATGCATTTATTCATTTACTTATTTGCGTGTTTATGCATTTATTGTCTGTAAGTGAATTGCATACTCTAAGGTTTATTGTAAGTTGCTCTTGGACGATTTTAAATATTTTCCTTTGCCAATACATTTTCAGTCCGTGATCGCTGGTAAGCTTTGTGTTTGCTGCTGTTACAATCTCTGTATGTAACCAGATGTGCGTCAGTTAACACACACACACGCACGCACACACGCACTCACGCGCGCATACGCACACACACACACACATATATGCGCGCGCACCAACACACACACACACACACACACACACACACACACACACACAGAATGACAATGAGAATTGCTTAATCATAGAAAGGCATTGCCATTAATGAAGGGTGTGTGCATTATAAACAACTAATCCCATTACCATAAACATAACCAGTCAAACAAAATTGAATTACACACACTCTTTTATCTGAAAGGCCTTGCATAAGAAAACTGATAAAATTTTATGCCACTTTTACAATTTGATGACATCAAAAGGCTCCATTTGAAAGCAGAACGGCTTCTGAAGAATTTTGCTGCTATCAATTCTTTTCTGAGATTAAACAAAACAGGACAACATAAAACAAAATGTAATTTGTCTTCTTCAATTTCTTTACAAAATGAACATAATAATTGTCTATCCTTTCTAGGGTGCCGTCTTTTCTGTCTGATATACCATTTGCAGTCTACAGCAACTTAACAAGATGCATAGAGAGAATACAAATAAATAATGTGTGTTTTCTCTCACCAAAGCATTTGGAATTTCGGTAAAGCACCAGTTACGTTCTTCTGAAGACTCTGTCCAATGTTCAGTAATCTTAAGATTATCTGACTCACCTCCCAACTGAAGAGTTCTGTTTAAAAATGACTAAGACTCGTAAACACAATTACACTCAGTCTGGAAGAGTATTTTTCGAATGTAATCCAACAATAGTGATGTGTGAATGGAACTTAAATGGAGATAACCTAAAATAACATTAAGACAATATTAAAATGAATATAGTTTACAGCATTTTTACTGTCTGCGTGAATAGATTAGTCCTCTATTTTATCATGGGTCATCTTGCAAATATCGAAATCGGGTTTTTGAAAAACCGCTTAATCATAAACCAATTGAGACAAAGTATTTGAATTTGAAAATGAATTTTAAGTGAAAAAAACCTAACAGCAATCTATGGAGAATAGTACGGTTGAATAAAAAGAAAACAACACATGAGGATTGTCCTCATCATAGTGCAGTAGTTCATTCTCATGTCGCACTGTCTCTGCCCCCACTTGCAGGCAAAGTGAGTCTGTAAAGCACCAGGCCACGACAGAGGTCAAGTTGTCTGGAGCAGGAGAAGGCGATTCCGTGAAAGGTAAGTGTGTGCTGTCTTCTGATGGTCTTCTGGCCAAAGCCTGCGTGGTGTCGGATATGCCTCCCACTTACAAAAACACCCAAACGCACTCCCTCTCTCTCTCTCTCTCTCTCTCTCTCTCTCTCTCTCTCTCTCTCTCTCTCTCTCCAACACACACACACACACACACACACACACACACACACACACACACACACACACACACACACACACACTCGCGCGCGCGCTAACCCATAAACACAAACATATATTATGCACACACAAATGCATACAAACACGAGCTTGCAAACACACAACCACACCCCCCCCCACACACACACACACACACACATACACACACAAATCTGTATGTGAAAATTGCAATTTTACAATGACAGTTTTATTCAGTCAGTGTGCTCATCCATTGTTAGCTGTTAGTTAAAATTGAAAAAACAACAACTAAGGATTGTGTTCCAAACCGAGAGTGTCCGCAGTAGGCTCTTGTGCATACAGACTAGGGGCACATATCAAGTTTGGAATCAGTAGTTCAGTTTTCTCGGGTAATTCTATGAGGAAGCGTAGACAGTAACAACAGAAGCTCGGTTTTCAAACAAGCCTATAGCATATGGTACTAGGCAACTATTTCTTCTTCTTACTACTACTACTACTACTACTACTACTACTACTACTACTACTACACTTTCATTTTGATATTTGGTCTCTCATATTTGATCATTAAGTCGTCATTATCACCAGTAGCAATTTTCATCATGGTTTTACCATCTTCATCATGATCTTGACTGTCTGAACAAATTTTTAAAAGTATACATAATGACTCTGCCAAAAACGTTGACAAATGAATCACAAGACAAAACACGACGCGTTTCGAACTCTTAGGTCTTCTTCAGCAAGATAAACAACACTCGGTACGACAAAAATGAAGAACGAGCTATCACTTATCTTTGTCGAATTCGGCGCGAGATGGCGCCGAATTCAACAGCTAAACTTGACCGTGATCAGGAAGAACTCTTCTTGGTTAACAAGAACGTCATTGTATTCTACAGTGAACCCACTGTTCCAAGACCTGAACAGACCCAGCATCTACGAGGACGAGTTCTCTCCCCCTTGGATCATGGACAGCGAGCTGGGCACGGGCAAGATCCGCTACCTGGGCACGGAGGAGACCAAGTTCTGGCGCGAGCTCATCTCGCGCTATCTCTTCCCGCTGAAGAACGACCCGGCGCGGCAGAAGAAGCTGGAGGAGGACCTGAAGCAGCTGAGGAACAAGATGAGCTTGATGTTCTGTCTGCTGAACGCTCTGTTCATCGTGGTGATCGCCGCCCTGCAGTACACCAACGCCGCCAATGATGGGAACGGGCTGGCCATCCCCTTGCCGTGTAAGAACGACGACGGGAAGCACCTAAGCCTGGAGCCCATCTCGCTGCTCTTCATGGCCATCTTTGGCATCGCCTTGGTCATCCAGTTCCTGGCCATGTTCTTCCACCGCATGGGCACTTTCCTGCACATCGTGGCCTCCACTGAGGTGGGTGTGAGTGAGGGAGTAAGACAGAGAGCGAGAGAGAGAGTGTGTGTGTGTTTTGTGCATTTTTTCTTTGTGTGTGTGTGTGTGTGTGTGTTGTGTGTGTGTGTGTGTGTGGTGTGTGTGCATGTGGCGACCACATCTGAGTTAAAACTTTACAGCAATGTTTGATGAAGTATCCACACCCAATGATTTTTTTTTTCTGTCTCCTCAGTAGAAAACCTGAAAACGTTTAACTAATGTGATCCATAATAGTGCAATAGCAGCTTCAGTTTTCTAGCTTGTTGGTTATATTGCTTTACGTATAATGATTTTGATCATCCTTTCGATAGGAATTGTTGTGGTTTGTTTGTAGTACTCCCGCTGTTGTTCCAAATACGCAAAAAACAAAACAAAAAACCCGACAGTTCTGACAGCCATTGTTCCCCTAACGTCAGGTGAACTGCATGAAGCTGAACCAGCAAGAGATGGCCGCCATGGCGGTGTCGGACAAGCTGGAGCTGGTCCGACAGATGCAGAACTTCGGCGACGACGACGACGACGCCCGCTCGGACATCACCAGTACGTCTCTGGAGACGAACAACGGCGACAGCAGCAGCACGACGGACGAGTCCCCGCGGATGGGCCGGAGGCGCAACGTGATGAGGCTGACCAAGAAGCGAGGCCGCCCCGCGGAACAGAAGGGGTCCAGTCTGGCCAACCGCCTCATGGAGCGCTACCTGAAACTGGCCAAGGACCTGCGGCAGGTAGGCTGATAGCACTGGCATCGTTATCATCATCGTCATCGTCATTGTCCTCCTCCTCCTCTCCTTCCCCACTCTTATTGTCTTTTTGTGGTCATGGGTTCTTTGCGGCCCGTTCTCCTGCCTGTGTTAAAAAAAGTTCGACACTGTCTCTCCTGTTCTCCTCTCTCTCTCTCTCTCTCTATCTCTCTCTCTCTCTCTCTCTCTCTCTCTCTCTCTCTCTCTCTCTCTCTCTCCTGTTTATGACATTCTAGCGCTCGTGCTATGGTATGTCGGGAATGATAGTTTATGAATTTAGATCCCAAACCGATATCAATGGCAATACTTTGCTTTATTCCTTTTGTAAATAGCTGCACGAAAACAAATGTTTTTTTTTTGTTTTTTTTTTGCTGTCCAGGCCCTAAGAACTCTAGAAATGAATTCATTCTCGCAAATTTTCAGACAGCCTTCCATGTATAAATCGATACTATTGATGTCGTCGACTGCACATTAATTGTCAAAACATTTTTCTTGTTTTCATGTACGGCATTTGAATTTAGACAAACAGTTACTTCTTGAACGTTCTTAATACGTTTCGATAAACTCCATAACACGTCACAAATATTTTGTTTCAGACTGTATATTGCGCTGACACACCCTTTCATTGGGGGCCAAAGCCTGAATATGAATATACCATCCGAATCCTATTCTCTCTCTCTCTCTCTCTCTCTCTCTCTCTCACTTTGGTTGGTTGGTTGGTCGGTTGGTTGGTTGTATTGGTTCCTTCTGTTTGACTACCCACTATGTCATTATTACGTTTGTCTGTTTGTCTTTGCAGAATTACACTACAGTGTTGCTATGTTGAATTGTCAGTATGAATGATGTGTTGAAATAATGTATGCATGACAAGGACAGATTGTAAACTAGGCCTTGGGCTAAAATCTTCTTCGTTATGTATTAAAGATCAATGAATGAATGAATGAGTTATCTCTCTCCCTCTCTCTCTCTCTCTCTCTCTCTGGGCTAAAATCTTCTTCGTTATGTATTACTTACTTGACTTAATCCTCTTCGCTCCATCGGGAGCATAGGGCCTTCACTGCAGATTTCCAGCGTGTGCGGTCTTGGGCTGCCCGCTTTGCCTCACCCCAGGACAGCTTGATGGAACTCAGCTCGCTGTTCAGCGTCCTACGCCAAGTTGTCACTGGGCGGCCTCGCTTTCTCTTTCCTTGCGGGTTCCAATCCAGTGCCTGCCGTGCGATGTTGTCCGGGCCTCGGCGTAGGATGTGTCCGATCCACTTCCACTTTCGGATTCTGATGGTGTCTCCGATTGGTCTCTGCTCTGTCTGGCGCCATAGCTCCTCATTTGCAATTCTGTCAGGCCACCTGATGCGGAGGATCCGCCGCAGGCATGTGTTGATGAAGACCTGCAACTTGCGCTCCAGCCCTTTGGTGAGTCTCCAGGTCTCCGAGCCATACAGCAGCACAGGTCTTTCGTTATGTATTAAAGATCAATGAATGAATGAATGAGTTATTTAATTAATCTCTCTCTCTCTCTCTCTCTCTCTCTCTCTCTCTCTCTCTCCAGGAAAGAGTGAGCGATCGCAGCGGCAAAGGAGGTCGCCGCAACAGCTCTCGGAAGAAGCGGAAGACGCAGAGAGCCATCGAGGCTATCGAGAGGTCATCTGAGAAGTCCAACGTGCTGCTGAAGGCCCACAAATGGCAGAGCCTACACCGCACGGGGCGGGGCAGCGGCTCCCACAGCATGGACAACCTGCAGAAGGACCCCTGGGTGTCCATGGTCCGGGGGGTGCTGTCCCAGTCCAGGACCTCGCTCAATACCATCAGTGAAGAGGACGGTCGGTGGATTGGCTGATCCTGTCTTTGTCGCTCTGTTTTTGGCTCTGTCTGTCTGTCTGTCTGTCTGTCTGTCTCTCTCTCTCTCTCTCTCTCTCTCTCTCTCTCTCTCTCCTCTCTCTCATTCTTCTTCTTCTCCTTCTTCTTCTTCTCTTCTCTCTCACACACAATTCTTCTGTCTCTTTCTCTTACTCATACACAAACTCTCTCTCTGCCTTCTCTCTCTCTCCTCTCTCTCTCCTCTCTCTCTCTCTCTCTCTCTCTCTCTCTCTCTGTCTCTCTCTGTCTCTCTCTGTCTTGTCCCCCCCCCCTCTCTCTCTCTCTCTCTCGTTGGAGTTATTGTCGATGTCCCCTCCCTTCCCCTTGCACCCGTCATCCTCCTTTCTTCGATTTTTTTCCAACGTATTATTGATTTTCAAAGTCGATTCAAAACACATACCAACACAATTGTTAATGTTGACAGTAACTTGCAATAATCAACCTGATCTACTGAATCATTCTCATGTGGAAAGTTTTGATTTCCGCCCATTTTCCCCCCGTTATTCTGGCTCTCTGTGGTCACTTGAGCTAGGCATGCAAACACTTCACCCATGAACCTGAACACACACGATTCTCCACGTTGCAGGACGGAACAGCCTGAATGTGCCCAAGAGGAAGTTCACGTGGGCCTCCAGCGCCGACACGGCCAGCGTGCTGATGAGGCGTTCAGATCTCAGCCTGCCCAGAGACGCCAGCCGACCCACCTCCCGGGGCAGCTTCGGCGGGCACCGCTCCTCCCTTAACATCCTCAGCGAGGTGAAGGAGGTGGTCACGCCCCAGACCTCCCCGACCGGGCTGTACGAAAGGATCGAGATGCAGGACGTGCTCAGGATGGGCGAGGACAAGGCTGGGGACGGCGACAGCAGCAAGGGTCCGGAAGACTCCGAGGCCAACTCCGAAACGGCCAGTTTCAGAGAGGACGAGGTGGTGTCTCTCCCGCCGTCCACAGCCACGACTGTGCTTTCCGACAGGGAGAGTCAGATCTTCAGCTACAACGTCACCTCCACCCCAACCACCCAGGCCGAAGTGCATGCGGTCAAAGGTTCTGAGGAGGAGGAGGAGGTCCGGGACGCCAGTTTCAGCATGGACTCTCCCGGACAGCTGATCAGGGATGCGGACTCGCTGGGACTGAAGGACAGTGCTAGTGAGGAGAAGACAGATCAAGCCTCGGTGACCACGGCTTTCTGACAGGGTGTCACGTGCAGTGTCTTGATGTGGACGAGCTTTTCGAGGACACTGACTCATCATCTGGCTTCCGTGATCAGCTGAGCTGTAAACGACATGGTCTGACTGAGTTGTAATGAAGTATGCATAGACGTCGCATGTTGTGTTCGCGTGCTTTGTATTTCAGCATCATTAACGTTGAGGATTACTGGGCAAATTAAATGAGGAACTCGGCAACATTTTTTGGTAAATATTTATTTTAACTGTACGCACGCACGCACGCACACTCACACACACACACACACACACACAACACACACACACACACACACACACACACACATACACCACCACACACACACACACACACACACTTATAAATCCCATGAACAGTCGACTAGTTTCGTTCTTCAGTCTACTTTTCTGTACACCCACATTCAAAAGTTTGCATAGTCATAGAACTCATGTGACAGTATGAGAAAAGAATAGTAGACGCTTCATTAAATTGCATAAAAGTTTAACCTAGGTCTACTTCTGCTTGTCATTGTGTTGTTTTTTCCAAGATTTATTTCGCATGTTACCTCATCGGAGACAGCATCATTCAAATAACAACCAGTCGCAATGTCGGTCTGATTTCTCAAGAGACCATTGATCAAAATGAACACACGGTATGACCTGGAGAATGGGCGATTATTCCCTCATCTGCCACACACATTATGCAGAGATTCCCTCATCTGCCACACACATTATGCAGAGTGCTTGAGAGAGATAGAGGGAGAGAGAGAGAGAGAAGAGAGAGAGGGAGAGTATCCTTGCCGTTCATCATGCCGGAGGTTGAAATAAAGAGACAGGAATTAGGGTCGTGGACATCCCCTAGGAGTCTAATATTATTTATCCTGGTTCTGAGAACTGGACTGTCGCCTCTCACAGACAAGTGACAGTCGGTAAGTGGTAAAGACGGCTTCCCGATGCGTAGGGTTACTTTGTTTTGTAACTCTAAGAGTTCCTTGTTTATTGACAGATATTGTATTACTACTGGTGAACGTGTGCGCACCAGTGTGTGTGTGTGTGTGGGGGGGGGGGGGGGGGGGGGGGGGGTTGGTAGGAAGGTATGTTCAAGCATAGTGTAAAGCACAGCTCACAGCAATCTTGGAAAACGGAGTGCGTTTGTTTTGTGTTATTGATTTTGTTTCATTTCTTTAAAGAAACATAACGCTTTCATGGATAACCGATCTGCTTACCTTTTCCTTGATCTATGAAAGTAGCTCACATTTCCTCTCTCTCTGTCTCTCTGTCTGTCTTTCTCTCTCTGTCTGTCTCTCTCTGTCTGTGTCTCTGTCTCTCTTTTCTCTCTCTCTCTCTCCTCTCCCTCCCCATCTATTCACATTTTTTCTGCTAATGTGAACTTTAGCCGTTTGCTGGTTGTTGATTTTTGCCCATTTCACTTGACGGAGTACCATTTTGTCCATCGTCTGTACAGTGAATCCAGATGAATAGAACTGAGAGTGGATCAGGGATGTGGGGATGAAACATAACTGGGTTTCGGGACATCCCTGCTCCCTTCCATCTCCTTCTGACCCAGTTGTGATTTTTTCTAAAAGAAAAATCAAAAGCTTCTGGACGGGTATAAAATCAAATCATCAAAAACAAAAAAAATCACACAGCAGTTATCAAAAGAAATCTAGTTACTGGTTAAAAAGTTTGGGAACCGGTACCCCTCCCATTCCCCTTTCCCGCTGCTTACCTGATCAAATGTCGTGCAGGGGCGATAATTATGGGAGTGCCCGTGCTCCACCTCCCATCCCCACGCTCTCGTGCTTGACAAACTGATCCGCCCTTGAAATTATATAGTGTGTCAGCGATTTTTGAGCCATCTAATTCCAGCTGATATCACGTGATGTATCACTGTTGATATCTTAAAATGGAAATTATGTGGTTGTTCCCTCGGAAGCATCTTCTGCAGTCGGCCCTCTGATTTGTACAGATGTTCGAGTGATTGTGCGTTTCTGTCCTTTCAAATGAACTTGACTCACAGTAAAGCAACTTTGTCTTTCTTTCCGTGTGTACCGAATTCAAAGTTTCCCGCTCCATTGTTATCTAGTCATATGCATTCCACAATACTATGCATTAATTTATCATGGCCATATAGCACGTGAATATATGCACGCCCGCTTGTACATGCATAGAGATATCATTCATGTACTCTAGTTCATCTGTAAACTTTTCATAGCCACTGTTATTATTTCTATGAATATCATCATTTTTGTTAAAATCATTTTTATTACCTACATAGCCATCTTCTTCTGCTGCTTTCAGTTTCTTTTTCTTTCTCCATTCGTCTCCTCCTCCTCACTTTCTTCCTCTCCTTTCCTGCATCCCCCCCCCTCCCTTATGCCCCTTCCTTCCTCTCTACCGTCTGTTATTTCTTAACGTTCTTCTCCTTCAACGTCTTCCATTTCTTGTGTTCTAAAAAAAAAGGACGAGATTCCTGGCTTGAGCACAGGTAACCAAAAGGTTCTAGAAAACGGTGGCATCACTTTTGAAGCGACTGAGACTGGTGAATGCAGAATTCTTAAATCTACTGAAAGTAAATTAATTACTCTGATTACAAATTTTGATGTTTTAAAGATGGAAACAGCATTTTAGGGTGTTAGAAATATGCGTTCATTGATCTGGATAAAATATTTGATGCACGCTTGTTTGAATACAATACCCCGTATTTTTTCAGGCATCATTTAATCATAACTGACAAAACTGACATGACTAAACATCAGTAAAGTAATTTAAGTTTTACAATCGGTAGTCTACAAACTTGTATCAAAGTATCATGCCAACTGCAAAAATGATCATGTAGCGTTATCATCTTTGTTACCTTTCATTTTTTTACGCTCTCGTCTTTTACCCTGGATGCCATTCATTATTTTGTTGATTTGCATTCTTTCACTGCTATTCCAATGTGACATGTTGACGCGTCCTTGCACGACACTGTTAAGAGTACAGAAAAGGTCTTTCTTAAGTAATGCAATTTAAACTTATTTAATCACATCATTACTCACTCAATGTATGATTTTTTGTTTCAAGCCAAGCTGGTACAGATGGTATGACATTACAATTGATGCCAACGAGTTTCCTATCTGCCCAGAAACGCTAAGAAAAAAATCCGTCATCACACGTGTACCAATACAGTCGGCTCATTGACAGAAAGTATTCAGCCAGTCAACCTTCCCACACAAAGGGTCTGTTGTGATATACTGTTTTGAGGCCGGGCAGCTGGTAATCATCGTCACCTTTTCCCGACGACAAAACGCGAGAGGAATGTTGTGGCAGGTGCTCGGTCTAACTTGGGCCATCCTCAGTACTCTGCCTTCGATCATGCACAGCAAAACATAGATGTTGCACCGACTCAGGCCTTGACCCTGTCTCCCAGTCCCCAATCCTGGACTTCTTCGGTGTTCTTCTTGGACACCCACCCTCCATTGTACCCTGGAAGAGGGCTTTGGACATGGAATCGTGGAAAGACAGCATGCGTGCTCCTACCAGGCAAGTTGGCAGCATCTCAAGCTGTAGAAGTTGTCGCCTGCCCGCGAATACATTGAATAACTCTGTGACAAAATCATTTGTTTTGTGTTCAATGCGCCAGAAGCAGAAAACCTTTATGAACTATTATATCTCGTATGCTGGAGTTTTCGCTCGAGATCCGCTAAACAGTGCATCTCTTAACAAATACCATGATGACACACCACCGCACGGCAGGTAGTGGAAGCATTCACACAAAGTGCTGAATGAGGCTCTTCTATCTTCTTGAATGATGAGATCCAAGGATCATAACGCCAATGGCTTTTTTTCCCAAGAATGGTTCGTGCTGACAAAACAACGTTGTCATTGCAACAT
>CM031595.1:124676198-124716198 GCA_018398815.1 Conus ventricosus
TGACCCGAACTCTCCATCGTAATATTTACAATACACAGTTCTGCAATGCAGCACAGGCCCTTGCCGGCATCATTTATAACATCCAAGATGGCAGAAGCATACAATTCCGTGTCACCAAACATGTTTTACAGTCTTAACAGCCAAACGAAGCTACCAAATTCAATACTTGATATCGTCTTCTTACAAATCTTTCCCTATCAAATTCCAAAACATTTCATATACTTTGTAGAATCATTCTGATTACAAATACAAACCAAGTTACCACAAACATATTTGAAGGATTCTTTCAACAGCACGGTTTTTGCTTGTGCGAGTAATGGGCGAAAATTCATTTTATTTCGATGCAAAAAATGTGAAAGAACCCTGAAATTGTTCTGCAGAAATTCTTTTCATGTTCAAATCTGTTATTGTCTCCCACCATCTCTATCTCCCCACTGCTCAAGTACTCCTTGTACGCTCTACATGGTTCAGAATATTTTGCTATTATGGACGTGTCAAAAATGACACTTTTTCTTAATCCTGCCCAATACACACTCTTGGAGACGTTAAAATACTATTTCATTTGTCCCATGCTTTCCTTGCTTGTTCCTTACTGTGCAGCCCCTGCCACATAAAAGGCGTGAAGGTTCTGGTGACATCCATATTCAGCATCCTCCAGACTGTCTCATGACAGCAATGAGACGATCCTTGAATGGACCGATATGTCTTTTCCAGTGAAAGAATTAACTGTTAAACAAGGAATAAAACAAGCGTTTTACACAAAGTTAACTCCATGTGGAAAAAAAGCAAACGCTCATTACCTGTCATCAATGCATTACCAAGTGTTCATTTATCAGTTTGCACACAATTAAAGTTTTTTGTTGTTCTTGTTTTCTTCCGAGAAAATCTGTTTCCAGCCTTGCCTTCTCAGTTCTAGATACACTCAATGCCAACACAAACCAAAATAAAATGAAATAAAAAAGGAACCTGTCCTTAAAAAGAATGAAGAACGAGAAACAATAAAGGGGTTAACGACTGAATCCATGAATGAAGAAGCTCTGTGGATCAAAAAGTCTTCCAAAAGGAAGTACAGCACGTGAGCAAATATTGTATCCGTTACAAACCTTTCCACAAAAGAGCTTGCATGCTGCTTGTGAAATGATACTTCCAAAGCACACGTGGACAAAGGGCATGCATCACCCGAAGAAATTAGACATAGATTCTTACAAAATCAAACAATGAATACGTAGATATAAAAGAACTACCCTACTCAAAATAATGACCGACAGCGATTTTTTTAAATACCCAGGTCAGTTATAGGTAGAATATTTGACATCTTTTAGGAATTCAGTATAAAAGGACAGTAACTGAACTCAATCATCTAACACAAAGAAGAAAATTCAGTTTGTTAGCAGACTGGATAACAGACGGCCTTCTGAATACAAAAAGCACGGTCACTGATTTGTGTCCAGAGCACAGAAGAAAAAAAAAGAAGAAATAAAAAAAGAAAACACGACGCCCATGCTGCACCAGTGTTCGAGCTGAAGGCAGGAGTAAAACGTCACAGAACTCTTCACACACTGTGTTGAAGATGGAAAAGTAGAAATGCTGCCTGACTTGAGCCAGGAGGGGGAGGAGGAGGAGGAGGGGTAGGTGGGTAGGGCAAAGCATCCCGGAGCTAGGGCCAACGTGGCATCATTGACCCCAGCCCACCGGCACCCACTGCGGTTCCTTCTCGATCTTGGAGGTCACCCTCAGCAGTTCTGTCATGGCGTCAGTCAGACTGTCGTTCACGATGACGCAGTCGAACAAGTGACCGTAGCGCTCCTCCACTCTCCTGGAAGCTTCGGCCATCTCCTCCAACTCCTCTACCTGAAGCATGGCACGTGCACACGAGCATACAAGCAACAATAACAAACAGTTCAAAATGTTAAGAGTGAAAAACATATTATCAACTGAAAAAACAGATCGTTGGAGAAATGGTGTTTTACTGCAGTCTTCAATATCAAAAGTATAAAGGAAACACAACTCTACGCGTGCAGCATACATTAACATACCTTGCAAACTGTGGTTTGTGTGAGTTTTAAGCCGGTATTTGTTTACAACCCAGACAGGAAACTTTAAACGACTTGAAATGCATCCTTAGTGTATGTTCCAGTTGAGAGACAATTATACCTACACACAGAGAACATCAAATGTACCTGTTTTTCTTCGTTTACCACAACTAAAGACAAGCGGTCTGCTTGGCTCAGCTCAGGAAGAAAAAAACGAACAAATAAGTTCAGGAATTTATTGTTCAGGGAGCACATCAAGTTTTCTTAAAGAAGAAAGCTGTACTATGTTGGAGAAGATTACATCTGACGGACGAATTGACCCACGAATGTTCAAGGGATTCGATGCTATCTGAAACTAGCATTGCAGCCTGAGAGCGATACGTTGGGCTGGAGGGCTCCAGACTCACGCTAAAGGGACGGATGGAATCAGCCTCAGTGGCCCTGGCCCTGGCAGGCATGCGACTCTCTTTCAGCTTCTCCAGGGTGGGGGCTTTGATGAAGATGATGTAGGGTTTCAGCTCGTACGTCCGGAGAAACTTCAAGGCCTGAGAACAGCAATAGTGGCACACCGTCACATGCTGTTACCACGACTTGTAATCAGAGATCGTTGTCATCAACATTGTCATCGTCATCATTGTTATTGTGTTCTAGCCCCAAACTCCTAGCAATTGTCTTCTTTTTTTTTTCTTTTATGCAGATGTCATCGTGGGTTACCGTGTAAGGAGGCGTACCCTTTTTTCTTCCTTTTTTTTCTTTTTTGTCATTGTCAAAGTGGTAGCAATATTAGCAATGGTGGAAGAAGTAACAGAAGAAGCAGCATAATATATGCAGTAGTAGCAGCACTGGCATTGACTCAGTGTGTGTGTGTGTGGTGTGTGTGTGTGTGTGTGTGTGTGTGTGCGTGGTGCGTGCGTGCGTGCGTGTGTGTGTGTGTGTGTGTGTGTGTGTGTGTGTGTGTGTGTGTGTGTGTGTGTGGAGAGAGAAGAGAGAGAGAGAGAGAGAGAGAGAGAGAGAGAGAGAGAGAGAGAGAGAGAGAGAGTGTGTATGTGTGTGTGTGTTAGTGAGTAAGTGAGTGAGTGTGTGCGTGACTTCGTGCATGCGAGGTTGTGCATGCTCAAGTACATGAGTACCTATGGGCACAGGAACGCGTAGTGTGAGCGTATATATGTGTACGTGTGTGCATGTGTGGATATATATATATGTATATGAGAGAGAGAGACAGACAGACAGACAGATAGAGACAGAGACAGACAGACAGACAGACAGACAGACAGAGGTGCTTATGAGCATGTGGCATTCTTACACTGAGAAAAAGTGATGAGTTTCTTGACTTATCACCACCAGCGCTGGTTAGGAAATTTGAGCATCACCCTCAAGGACCCAGCCAGCAAGTGGATGAAACAAAATAGTGTGTTCCAAGTCTTAGCAAACTCAACGGTGGTAGAACCCGATCAGTGAAAAAAAAAAAAATCCAACAAATATGAATGGCTCTGCTGGGAATCGAATCCACGACCTCCTCACGGGGAATACACGACGACCACTACGCCCTGGTGGCTGGTAGTAAATAACAACAACAATAATAATAATATCAAAATAATAATGATAGTGATGAGAATAATAATAATGATAATAACAATAATAATAATAATAAAAGTAATAGTAATAACAATGATGATGATGATGATTACAATAGCAACAACAATAATAAGGACGATAATATTAACAATAACAACAACAACAACAATAATGACGACGATAATAATAATGATAACAATAATGAGAATAGAAGTAGTGGTGCATGTATCAGTAGTAGTAGTAACAACGATAATAATGATAATGATGATGATTCAAGATCTACTGATGGGCTGACCTGTGTGTGTGGTGCCAGGAGACACACCTTGCCGCCTGCTATCACCTCTTTGATGGATTCCAGACTGGTGCCGTACAGGTGACCGCGGTACTCGCCATACTCCACAAATCTGACGACCACCAAAGCATCTTTCCACTTTCATCATAGGATATACTCTCTCCGTCTCTCTGTCTCTGTCTGTCTGTCTGTCTGTCTGTCTGTCTGTCTGTCTGTCTGTCTGTCTCTCTCTCTCTCTCTCTCTCTCTCTCTCTCTCTCTCTCTCTCTCTCTCTCTCTCTCAGTGATGGGTTGGTTTCATTTTCATCGTTCAGTAATTTGCGGTCTAATTCGTGTGATACATGCGCGTGCATGTGTATATGGAGAGGAAAGGTAAGGTGTGAGGGAATGAGAGCAAATCGGATAGAACATAACAAGTGATGAAGTTAGAGCTCGTATGTTTGAACACAATCACTTGATTGTTCTTGTTCAGGTCTTTTTTTGATTGTTTCTTTGTTTGTTTTGGGGGTGGAGGTCTTTCTTGCTTTCTTTCTTTCCTTTCATTTGGATTCTATTTTGTCTTACTGTTCTTTACCCTGCATCCACTCTTGTTCCACTGATCAAGTCAGCGAAAAACAATACAGATTCGACTTCTCTTTCTCACTCTCTGTGTCTCTGTCTCTGTCGCTCGCTCTCTCTGTCTGTGTCTGTCTCTCTGTCTCTGTCTCTGTCTCTCTCTCTCTCTCTCTCTCTCTCTCTCTCTCTCTCTCTCTCTCTCTCTCACGGTAGACAATACATAATTCGCTGTCTGTTGGAAGTGTTGGTACACGCTCACCTTTGAGAAATGATTCCCTCTTCCATGTCGTCACGACTCAGGAAGTGATACTCTTTCCCATCTTCTTCAAACTCCTTCCTTTCCCTAGTTGTATCTGAAACAAGTGAACCACACAGGCTGGTTCGCGTTTCATCCTTTTGGCTTCATTTGTCTGCAGTTTAAGCATTTCTTACTGTTACTTGATTTTACAGTATCCGTAACTGCTTGTATCCTCACGCTTTCTAGGGCCAATAGCCTGCTCTTCTTTGAGTCCAATATAGCCAAAGGATCGTAATTTAAACCCTGTAATGTGTGTACTCTCCTGCACACTCTCTCTGACTCTAACATGTATGCAAGCGCGCACAGACACAAAGACACAGACATACAGACAGACAGACAGACAGACAGACACACACACACACACACACACACACACACCACACACACACACACCACACACACACACGCACACACGCGCACACACACACACACACACACACACACACACACACACACACACACACACACACACACACAGAGGGAAAGAGACGGGGAAAATGGGCTTCATAGAAGTACATAAGTCACTGAATGAAATCCATCAACGTGTGGTCCCAATTCAGATATTCATTTGGGAGTTACCAAGGCGTTTTGGTCGTGAAACGGGACTTTGCACAATAGAAAAAGGGCTTGGTCAAATGAATCGCACACACACACACACACACACACACACACACACACACACACACACACACACACACACACACACACACTTAAACAGAGACAGACAGACAGACAGACAGACGAGAGAGAGAGAGAGAGAGAGAGAGAGAGAGAGAGAGAGAGAGAGAGAGAGAGAGAGATAGGAGAGAGAGAGACAGAGAGAGAGAGAGAGGACTCACAAGGAATAACTTCCTCAAAGTGCAAAGGGTTACTGGCCCTGAGTCGCCTCTTCAACTCGTTTCTCCCGATTCCAGGGGCACCTGCAACAAATGAGATACAAACATCATCCATCACACCAACATACCCCTTAACCGCTCAGTTCAGGTACCTGTGTGTGACGACATGGTAACAGAGCAGGACGAGTTACAGCGCCAACAAGAGCAAACAGTTTGTCAACAGTATTAATGTTCGTAGCAAACATCAGCTGGAAGGGACACAGTACTTTCCAACCGCCAGCTCCCTTCTCATGTCTGACTCCTGACTCATCCTCACTTGTCCCCCTTGCATCTCCCTATTGCGCCCTGCACAAACATTTCTCACCCCGGTTGCCCAAATTCTCTGGTTTCCATCCACAAAGAACCAAAATTCACAGGTCTTCGCAGTCTGTTTGTTTGCTGTTTGTTTCAGATTTTTCTTTCTTTGATTCTACTCCCTTCCTGGTCTTCGCAAACCCTTCGGCCCCCTTTTCCCCCCTTCCCCACTCCCCCCTCCCCCCACCCACCCCCCTCCACCCCCTCCTCCCACTTCCCCATCTTGCCCTTTCCAGACAGAAATGACATCGCGCCCATCACTCACCGATTAACACGATGGGACGGAACTGACGTGGTTTGGGGGTGTACAACTCTACCTCGTCATAAGCAGGAATCTCATCAGTGTCGTAGTCAGTAAACACTGCAACAACAGAACCACCATACTTCAGTATGTCCAATAACGTCAGGTAAGTCAATGATACAGCAAATCAAGGGCAGATAATACATTTTACAGTTAGGAATAAACTAATAGATAGTTCGTGACCAACCATAGGTTAAAAAAAGAAGACACAAAAAGGAGACTTGCTTATTAAATCAATAAAATTATTATCTTATGAAAGCACAAGTTTCAGACAAGGATTCTATATCAAAACACAAAGGCGACCAAACGGTTACCGGTTGGGCGTCAGCACCTGGTGGATGGACAACAGATTTGTTTCCCCTGGTTTCCCTCGTTATTGTGGACGGCCCTGAACATTATGCTGATGTGTACTATTCCTCCAAAGATTCCTCTTGACTCGTGTACCCCCCCCCCCCCCCTCACTTTTTTTAAAGAACATAATGGCATCGAAAAGGGTGGAGGGGAGGGGGAACAAAGACTTAAACATATAAAAAAAACCCACTTTCAAACAGTTTCATTCAATAATCTAGGAGAAAGAAGGAAAAAGAAAATGTCATAAACCTATACAACCTTTTCTCACCCACAAGGCACTCGAGGAACATATACATCCAATTTGTCTGATCAAATAAGGCACAGAGGTTATGTAGAATTTTTTTTTCACATACATCTTCAACTTTATTAGTCTACTAATTACTATCGACCACTTATTGCTCGCTCTTTTGCCCCTCCTTCTCTAACTCATTTCATCTGACATATTAACAAGTTTTTCATAGGAGTATTATTTTCTGTGAAGATGCATGTACTTCATTCCTAAACTATGCATATATTTTTTTCAACCCTGTATGCATTTATGAAGTTCTCTCAAAAAGTGTTTGACAGTAGGTTTTATTTTGTTTATTCTACATCTGCATATATAATGTTTAGCCCATGAAATTGTGTGTTAATAAAACGACTCATGTATATTTGGTGATGAACACGTATTTTATCTAATCTGCAAGATGTTCAAGATCATCTCGGCTCATATGAGCGAAAGGTTTTAGGCGGGCAAATGATACGGCATACCACAGCTTCTTCAGTTGCTATATGTCACACCCCCCCCCCCCCCCCTCCCGTTGTGGGAAGGAGAAAAACCATGTCAGTATAATCTCACAAAGTGACCAGAGAGGTGCATTTGCGGGAAAAAAAAACTAGTTTGAGACCTTTTGGGGGATAAGACAACATTATCTCTGTGATCTACGCATGGCATTATCTCTGGGATCTACGCATGGCATTACAAACCAGACTGTGGCGGTGTACCTCCGTTCTGCACTATGTGGTACATGGTCTTTCTCAGCCGCCGCTGCTTGGGGATCTGAGGACTGTAGCGACAGGGACTGATGGACCCTGGAACGACATTAGCATTACTATAGACCGTCTGTAGACCGTCTTCTTCCTCTCTCTCTCTCTTTCTCTATCTATCTGTCTGTCTGTCGTCTCTCTCTCTCTCTCTCTCTTGCTTGCTCTGTCCCTGTCTGCTCTCCATCTCTCTGTCTCGTTTATTCTTAATCGTATTGGCCTCTCTCTCTCCCCCTTCTCTCTTCATTTCTCTCTCTCTCTCTCTCTCTCTCTCTCTCTCTCTCATTCTTTCCCTCCCTCTCTCCCTCTCTCTCCCCCCGCTCTCTCTCTGTCTCTGATCCTTAATCGTATTAGCCTCTTTCGCGCTCTCTCTCTCCCTCCCTCTCTCTCTCTTTACTCCGCTGTCCCCCTCTCTCTCTTATTGTTAATCGTATTGGCCTCTCTCTCTCTGGCTGTCTGTCTGTCTCTCCCCCCTCTACATCTCTCTCCCTCTGTCTCTCTGTCTCTGTCTCTGTCTGTCTGTCTGTCTCTCTCTCTCTCTCTCTCTCTCTCTCTCTCTCTCTCTCTCCTATCCTCTATAATGAAATGCATAAACATCGTATTTCCCTCTTCCTTGTTGTTTATACAATTACGATAGGTTCGCAGACACCCACTTATTCTAAATCATGAAATGCATAAATATCGTATTTGCCTCTTTCTCTTGTTCTCGATAAATAATACGACAACAATCCGATGTTTATGCAATCACGATAGGTTTGCAGACACCCAGTTCGTCATCTTTGTGCTATTTTGTTTTGCTTTGGTTTTGGTTCATTCCTTCATAGCAAACGTGTGTGTGTGTGTGTGTGTGTGTGTGTGTGTGTGTGTGTGTGTGTGTGTGTGTGTGTGTGTGTGTGTGTGAGAGAGAGAGAGAGAGAGAGAGAGAGAGAGAGAGCGACAGAGACAGAGACAGAGAGACAGAGAGACGAGAGAGAGAGAGAGTATTTCTGCTCACAAATCCAGTACAATTACGTAAATATATTTTCATTTTTTCTTTTAATAAAAAGTACCAGTTAAAACCATCCACATTAAAAAAAACAACAACAAATATTTTGAGCATAGGTTGAGGTTTTGCATAAGATCTAACATCATCATGAAATCGAACAGAAACAATTTCAAATCTTATTTTAAAACAAATAAAAAGTATGTTTCGTCACTACATGTTGTCACAAGGCACTTTTCCACCTTCCTGCCAAACACAGATAAGCATGATGAATAACGCAGTCAATGAAGCTGAAGAAGATCAGGCTAATGAAAACTGATTTCAGGCTAACGATGGTCTCGTTATACACCACTATCTGAAACTGACTGGATTCTTGTCCTGACTTCTCTCCCATGCTGTTCTTCATGCTTACTGGAATCACTGTGTTCTCTGTTTCATGTCATTGTTCTATGTCTGTCTTCAGTTCTTGGGTTTACTTTCATGTATTACCGGAATGTGTATATTGTTTTACTGTATATGCAAAAAACATGTCTTTGATATTATTTACCATCGTATGATTGTCTGCAATTAAAAAAAAATTACTTTCATGCATGCTGAGACATATGTATTGTTTGATATTGTGTGCAAATATATGTGTGTCAGTATTGTCAATCAATTGTTTAAAAACAACAACAACAACAACAAAAACGAAGAACAGTATCATCAGATGTGACATCAGTGAATACTCACGTGATGTTGATCGTCCTTCTCTGGATTTTGACCTTCGAACAACCTCCTGCCTGTAAAAGGTAATTATACAGGTTGACATATAATTCCCGCTTCTTTGTGATGAATATCTGGATCAGACTGGAGTACCAAAGTGCAAGTTATAGATCAAACATCAAACACCAAAGATAGCGCAAATCGATTTCTTTTAAAAAAAAAGAAATAGCAAGACTTTTAGTTTGCATTATCGATATACCAGATTAACTCTGGCTATAACACTTTAATTTGTAATGCCCAGACTTCAAGCCTTAATTATTTATGTGCCAGATGAACTTTCGTTGGTAGCAGCAGTCCGTACATATTTAGTCTATATCACAGATGGACTCACACAGAATTTTAGTTTATATCCACCATATGCCAGATTAGCTCTGGTTATGAAGTTATTCTGAAATTACAAGACTTCAAATCTAAAATATTTTCATGCTACATCATCTCTTGTTCCTTATGCTAATTCTTATTTGTCTATGTGTTGATTGTGTTTGCTCTTATGTAACTGAACAAGCTCAAACTTTGAGCTAACTAAAACATGTTTTATCTTATATTTGCCATGTCTCTAAATCTCTGATTGCATACCAAATTATCATTGCATCAAGTAAAACATCAAATGCACGTAATCAGTCACCTGTTCGACAATGCTGTACGTTTAAAAAAATGCACCACACTAAACGCTTCAACAGTTCAATGTTGCACCTCTTATAATAATGTAACACCTGTCCATTAAAGGTACTTTTTTTGTACCTTGTGTTAGTGTAATGTCTTTAACAAGCCAACACCTGTCCAATAAAGTCACCTCACATGATAATATAACATCTGTCCATCACCGCCATTTTTGTAATAAGGCAAAATCTTTTTGATAAAAATCACCTCTTGGGATAATGCAACTCCTATTTAATAAAATTGCCTTTCATGATAACATAACACTTGATCAATGAAACCATATCTCATGATATTGTGACACCTGTCCAGTGAAGTCTCCTTTCATAATACCTGTCGAATAAAGACACCATTCGTGATAATGTAATACCTGTTCAAAAACGTAAGTCTGGTAGTAATGTACTGTTTGTTCAATAAAGTCATTCTCGTGATAACGTAACACCTATCAATAAAGCAGCTCTCATGGTAATGAAAGGCCTGTCAATGAAGTCACTCTTGTGATTATGTAACATCTGTCCAGTAAAGTCACCTCTCACAATAACATAACTGTCCGATCCAGTCATTAGTGATGATAATGTAACACCTGTCCAATAAAGTCACCTCTCACAATAATGCAACATACGTCCAATACAGTCATCAGTGATGATAATGTAACACCTGTCCAATAAAGTCACTTCTCGCAATAATGCAACATACGTCCAATACAGTCATCACTGATGATACTGTAACACCTATCCAATAAAGTCATCAGTGAAGATAATGTAACACCTGTCAAATAAACTCACATGTCATTATACTGCAACACCTGTCCAATAAAGTCATCCACAATGTTAATGTCACACTTGTCCAATAAAGTCATCAGTGATGGTGATGTAACATTTGTCCAATTAAGTAATCAGTTATGATAATGTAACACCTGTCCAATAAAGTCACCTCTCGCAATAATACAACATATGTCCGATAAAGCCATCAGTGATGATGATGTAACACCTGCCCAGTAAAGTCATCAGTGATGATAATGTAACACCTGTCCAATAAAGTCATCAGTGATGGTAATGCAACACCTGTCCAATAAAGTCATCAATGATGATAATGCAACACCTGTCCAATAAAGTCATCAGTGATTATCATGTAACACCTGCCCAATAAACACACATATCATTATACTGTAACACCTGTCCAATAAAGTCATCAGTGAAGATAATGTAACACCTGTCCAATAAAGTCATCAGTATTGATAATACAACACCTATCCAATACAGTTATCACTGATGATGATGTAACACCTGTCTAATAAACTCACATGTCATTATACTATAACACCTGTTCAATAAAGTCATCAGTGATGATAATATTACACCTGCCCAATAAACCCATAGGTGATGATAATGTACCACCTGTCCACTACAGTCATCACTGATGATAAGTAACACTTGTCCAATAAAGTCATCAATGATGATAATGCAACACCTGTCCAATAAAGTCATCAATGATGATAATGCAACACCTGTCCAATAAAGTCATCAGTGATGGTAATGCAACACCTGTCCAATAAAGTCATCAATGATGATAATGCAACACCTGTCCAATAAAGTCATCAGTGAAGATAATGTAGCACCTGTCCAATAAAGTCATCACTGATGATAATGCAACATCTATCCAATAAAGTCATCAGTGTTGATAATGTAACACCTGTCCAATACAGTCATCACTGATGACAGTGTAACACCTGTCCAATAAAGTCATCACTGATGATAGTGTAACACCTGTCCAATAAAGTCATCAGTGTTGATAATGTAACACCTGTCCAATACAGTCATCACTGATGATAATGTAACACCTGTCCAATACTGTCATCACTGATGATAGTGTAACACCTGTCCAATAAAGCCATCAGTGTGACGATAATGTAACACCTGTCCAATAAAGTCACCTCTCGTGATAATGCCTACTGGGAATGAGGCCAGCTCGTTTGCTTGGGTCGCCATGTTTGTAGGCCTGCCACCAGATGGCGTCTTCCTGATTGACAATATGGAGGATGTCCCCTTGCTGGAAGGACAGCCCAGCTTCTTTGCAGGGGATGCTGTCATTGGTTTCAGCATCGAAAGAGAACAGCGCCTTCACGGTCATCTGAAAGGGAATGAAATTGTAAGGATTCCATCCAATGTATGTACACATTTGTAGCGATGGAAATTTTAGGTCTGATTCACTTCATTCTAATTCTCTTTTATCTTCGATTCAATTAATTGAAAGCACATCACATTCAATCAACGTCATTTTCCGTAATGAGGAAATGGGGTCTTGCATTTGAAACATTAAATAAACTGAATTGTACTTCATTAAACATGTAAGTACTCAAACCTTCCTGATAGTAAATACGCACAACACATCAACCTTCTCCTCATGCATGGCAGCTGGATGTGAACATTCTTTTTTTCTGAATATTTTAGGGAAAATGTTGCCTTTTTTCTGCATGGAATGCATGTGTAAATAATTGAGAAAGTTTTCACTTATCTTTCATGGCACTGAACTGAACTCATGTGCCATTACGTATTTGATATTTGGGTTAATCGAAATGATTTTCATGGTTCAAATATGTTGGAAGTCTCTTTGGGGCTCATTTAATGGAACTCATGCTGGAACATCCTATGTTGCTATAAGCCGTTGTTATCTATCTCACCTCTCGCTTTCTGCTGCCAGGAGTTCTGCAACTAGGCACAAGTTTAAGTGTCACAGAACCCGATGCCTTCGCCTGCAACAAAAAAAAAAAAAGGACATGATCTAAATTCTAAAAACCATTCTGAATCAAACACATTACAGGTTCCACATTAAAGGATATCAAAACTTGCAAAAAAGGACATGATCTACATTTAAAAAAACCCATTCTGAATCAAACACATCGTAACAACACCACATTACAAATATCAAAACTTATATGTTAATGTATGCTTGCTTCAATTTCTTGGCCATTTCAGCGATTGCGAGACAGAAAAAGAGGGAAGGGAGAGAGAAAGAGAGAAAGAGAAAGTGTGGGAGGGGAAAGAGAAAGAGAGAGAGAGAGAGAGAGTGAAAGAAATATAGATAGAGAGAGAGACAGAAAGACAGACAAACAAACAGACAGACGAACAGACAGACAGACAGTGACAGAAACAGTCACACAGAGAAGAGAGAGAGAGAGGAGAGAGAGAGAGAGAGAGAGAGAGAGAGAGAGAGAGAGAGAGAAGAGAGAGAGAGAGACAGACAGACAGACAGACAGACACAACACACACGCACGCACGCACACACACACACACACACACACACACACACACACAAAGAGAGAGAGAGAGAGAGAGAGAGAGAGAGAGAGAGAGAGAGAGAGAGAGAGAGAGAGAGAGAGAGAGAAATAATGTCGAACAGTTGCGACAAAGCCAGCTAGACAGAGAGACAGACAGACCACAAATACCACGACCTAATGGTATTTAAAGTCCACTGAAGCCTTACAAGCATCTCCACCACTTCGGTGGGCGACATGCCAAAGATGCCGATTCCGTTGATTTCATGCAGCTCGTCTCCCGCTGCTATAAGGCCTGCAACAAACCCCAGAGGAGACCAGTGACACACTCACTTTCAAAGCAAAGAGGAGGATTGGGAGCAGCAGCAGTATCCGTCGACGAAGTTCAAGAGTATTTCATCCTACAGCCTCTCGTTGGGCCATGGCGGATCCTAAGTCGTTTTATTCAGGTGTGAACACAATGCAGCTTATGCTTAAAACTTATAATGAAAGTTAAAAGAAAACAAGCTACCAAACAAGGAAAACACAGGGCATAATGACACCCCCCCCCCCCCCCCCCCCCGCCCCGCCCCATCTTGATGCACTAAGCTAATTCAAATGAAAGAAACTTTTGCACTCAAAAATAATGCAACAGAAATATTTCAATGAGAGAGAGAGAGAGAGAAGAGAGAGAGAGAGAGAGAGAGAGAGAGAGAGAGAGAGAGAGAGAGAGACAGAGAAGAGAAGAGAGAGAGAGAGAGAGATAGAGAGACGCTTCAGACATTTTTTTTTTAATTGACATTGACCTATACAGTCTTTGCGTCAAGGGGGAACAGGATCATATTTGCAGCGCCAGGAAAGAGAAACAAATCTGGAATGAAACAGGCAAACTGAACAGCTCAGTAACTGTAAACAATCAAAGTATTTCGAAATAAAGTAATAACAAAATCAAAAAGGGATTCGTCTTGATAACAAATCACATAATAGTTGAAGTAAACGAATGGAAAGAGAACATTATTAACACACAGACGCACGCCGCGCAGGCACACACAACCACACGCACACACGCGCGCGCGCGCGCGCGCGCACACACACACACACACCACACACACACACACACACACACAACACACACACACACACACACTAAATACACTCAGGCACACAGGGAGAGAGAGAGAGAAGAAGAAGAAGAAGAAGAAGAGAAGAAGAAGAAGAAGAAGAAAAAGAAGAAAGAGAGAGGAGAGGGGGGGGGGAAAGGAGGAGAGAGAGAGAGAGAGAGAGAGAGAGAGAGAGAGAGATGAGAGAGAGAGAGAGAGAGAGAGATGTTTGAATATTACCCTATGCTGGACATTCAACACTAAAATCCAATTGTCACCCACTGCATTCATATCACAAGATTTCTATCGATATCTTCCCTGTAACCATCACCATGCTATGACCCCCACCCCCGCTAACCTGTCCATCCCATCCCCACTTCCGTCCATTTTGCAACGTTTTTTAAAATGTAATTTCAGACAAGTTTTGCTTGCGTCTGCTTTGATTTAAAATAAAGTGTTGAATTCACACCTGTTCACTGTCTAGCTTTTGACTAAATGAAGTGATGAGATCCCTCTGCTTCATGCTCTAAGCTATGACTTAAATAAGTGATGAATTCACATCGTTCACTCTCTAAGCTTATGACTTAAAGAAGTGTGAGATTACACTTGCTTCACTGCTCTATTAGACTTAAATAAGGATGGATTCACACTTGCTTCATGCTTTTAAAGCTTTACTTAAATAAAGTGAGAGATTCCACCCCTTTTCCCTGCTCTAAGCTTATGATTTAAATGAAGTGATGAGTTTTTCACACTCTGCTTCACTGCTCTAAGCTTATACTTAAAGGAAGTGATGAGATTCACTTGCTTGACTTCCCTTAAGCTTTATATTAAAGGGGAAGTGATGAGATTCACACTTCTTCACTGCTCTAACTTATGATTAAATAAAGTGATGAGATTCCACTTGCTTCATCCTTTTTAAGTTTGGGCTTAAATGAATGATGAGATTCACACTTGCTTCCGCTCTCCTTTGCTTAAATAAAGTTGATGAGATTCAACTCTGTTCCCACGCTCAAAGTTTCCTTAAATAAGTGATGAATTACACTCTGCTTCCTGCTTAAGCTTATGACTTAAATGAAGGGGGTGGATTCACACTTCTTGACTGCTCTAAGCTTAGATTAAAGAAGTGTGAGATTCACACTCTGTTTGACTGCTCTAACTTATGACTTAAATGAAGTGATTTTTAACACACTCTGTTTGACTGCTCTAAGCTTATGATTAATGAAGTGATGAGTTTAAACTTGTTTGACTGCCTAAGCTTGACTTAAATAAAGTGATGGGATTCCACTCTGCTTCACTGCTCAAAGCCTGACTTAAATAAAGTGATGAGTTTCACATCTGCTTCATCCCTCTAACTATGCTTAAATAAAGTGATGAGTTTCACATCTGCTTCAGGCTTAAGATGAGAAAAATGAATGTGAGATTCACCCTGCTTACTGCTCTAATTTATGATTTAAAATTTAAGTGATGAGTTTACACTCTGCTTCATGCTCTAGCTTATGATTAAAAAAAGTGATGAGATTACACTCTGCTTCACTGCTCAAACTTATGACTTAAATGAAGTGATGGATTCAACCTGCTTCACTGCTTAAGCTTAGACTTAAATGAAGTGATAGATTACACTCTGTTTCATGCTCTAAGCTTATGACTTAATTGAATGATGAGATTCACATTTGTTCACTGCTAAAGTTATGACTTAAAGAATGTGGAACACTTGCTTGATGCTCTAAGTTTATGATTAAAATAAAGTGATGAGTTACATCTGCTTCATGCTCAAGTTATGACTTAAATGAATGATGGATTCACCCCTTGCTGACTGCCTAAGCAGAGTAAATAAAGTGTGGATTCCACTTGCTTAGCTCTAAGCTTAGATTTAAAATGAAGTATGGATTCACACTCTGTTTCACTGCTCTAAGCTTATGATTTAAAAAGAAGTGATGAGATTCACACTCTGCTTCACTGCTCTAGCTTATGACGTAAATGAAGTGATGAGATTCACACTCTGCTTCACATGCTCTAAGTTATGACTTAAATGAGTGATGAGATTCACACTCTGCTTCACTGCTCTAAGCTTATGACGTAAATAAAGTGATGAGATTCACACTCTGCTTCACTGCTCTAAGTTTTATGACTTAAATGAAGTGATGAGATTCACATCTGCTTCACTGCTCTAAGCTTATGACTTAAATGAAGTGATTGAGATTCACACTCTGCTTCACTGCTCTAAGCTTATGACTTAAATGAAGTGATGAGTTTTCACACTCTGCTTCACTGCTCTAAGCTTATGATTTAAAATGAAGTGATGAATTCACACTCTGCTTCACTGCTCTAAGCTTATGACGTAAATAAGGATGAGATACACACTCTGCTTCACTGCTCTATGCTTATGACTTAAATGAAGTGAATGAGATTACACTCTGTTCAATGCACTAAACTTATGACTTACATAAGTGTGAATTCACACTACTGCTTACGCTCTAAGCTTAGGCACTTAAATGACGTGATAGATTCACACTCGCTTCACTGCTCTAAGCTATGACGTAAATGAAGTGGAGATTCACACACCGCTTGACAGCTCTAAGCTTATGACATAAATGAATGACAAATTCACACTCATCTTATACACTCTAAGCTTATGACTTAAGAGAGTGATGAGATTCACACTCGCAACTGCTTAAGCTAAGACTTAAATGAATGAGAGATTCAACTTGCTCAGCTCTAAGCTTATGACTTAAATGAAGTGAGAGATTCACACTCGTGCTGACTGCTCTAAGCTATGAGTAAATGAAGTGATGAGATCACACTCTGCTTGAGCTACTAAGCTTATGACTTAATGAGTGATGAGATTCACACTCTGCTTAATGCTCTAACTATGACCTACATAACACGTGAGAGATCCAACTCTGCTTCACACTGCTCATAATCTAAATGACTTAATATGATATCTTCTGTAATTCACACTTGCTATGACTGCTCTCCAACTTATGACTTAACTAGATCGAGATTCCACCTCGCTTCACTGCTCTAATTTAGACTTAAATGAAAGATGAGATTCAACACTCTGCTTCACTGCTCTAAGCTTATGACTTAAATGAAGTGATGAGATCACACTCAAGTCTCTGAGATTATTTTGGTTTCGGATTACCCCAAAAGCAAACTCTTGGCTCTGGGGAAGTGAAGAATATCGATCACACTTAGTGTGATAATAGTTTGGGGATATGCAATCCGCCCCCCAAAATTACTCTGTCTAAGCTGGAGTATACGAGAATGTCAGACTTACGTTCTGAAGAAAGCTTGGCATCATGTAGTCCCAGCTGAATGGTAGCGCCCTGCACACGTGCGCGGGCATATGTGCGTGCGTGCGTGCGTGCGTGCAGTGGTGATGTGTGTGTGTGTGTGTGTGTTTTGTGTTTGTGTGTGCGTGCGCGTGCGTGTGTGCATGCGAGTGTGCGTGTGCGCGTGCACGTGTGTGTGCGGGGTTGGGACGATTCACTTACCACTTCGGTCTGCTGCCCCTCCGTGCAAAACGCGCGCGATCTCCATACAGCCTGTCTCCCCGCTCAGCTGAATGGTAGCGCCCTGCAAGCACACAGCACATCTGTCCACGAACCTGTCTTTCCCATCAGTCGAATGGCACCGCCCTCCTCACCGCCTGTCGCCCATGTTTATAGTCAATTTCCCCCCATCAGGCCCTCATCAATAACAGGCTAACACCAAGCCTGAAACATCACCATAGACTATAAAAACAAAACAAAAAAAAACAAAAAACAAAAACGGCGCCCCCTATCAGTTGAATGGATGCTCACACGGCGTGCTCTTATTTATACATACACACAATTAACAGCCACCATCACGACCAAATTTTTTTTGTTCTGATGTTTTAAACAGGATTGCGTTTCACACGCTCATGTTCATGTATGATCGGGGTATGTGTCAGTGAGTTTGTGTGTGTGTGTGTGTGTGTGTGTGTGTTGTGTGTGTGTGTGTGTGTGTGTGTGTGTGTGTGTGTGTGTGTTGTGTGTGAGAGAGAGAGACAGAGAAAGAGAAGTGTGGTGTGTGTATGTGTGTGTGTGAGTGTGTGTGTGTGTGTGTGTGTGTGTGTGTGTGTGTGTGTGTGTGTGTGTGTGTGTGGTGTGTGGAAGAGAGAGAGAGAGAGAGAGGAGAGAGAGAGAGAGAGAGAGAGAGAGAGAGAGAGAGAGGGGAAGGAGGGAGATTGAGATTTTGAGTTCGATGGAGCTATCTTTCTTCTCCCTTTGCGTCATCCCCTCTTCTTTGTGTATCCCGTCTTCCTTTGCGTCATCCCCTCCCCTTTGTGTCTTCCCCATCCCTTTACATCATCTCCTTCCCATTGTGTCATCTCCTCTCCTTTGTGTCATCCACTCCCCTTTGCGTCAATCCCTCCCCTTTGCGTCATCCCTCACCTTTGTGTCATCCCCTCCCTTTCCCTTTGTGTCATCCGCTCCCTTCCCCTTTGTGTCACCCTCTCCCGTTTGAGTCATCCCCTCTCTTTTGCGTCATCCCTTCCCCTTTGGGTCATCCCTTCCCCTTTGTGTCATCCCTTCCCCTTTGTGTCATCCCTTCCCCTTTACGTCATCCCTTCCCCTTTATGTTATCCCCTCCCCTTTTGCGTCATCCCTTCCCCTTTGTATCATCCCCTCCCCTTTGTGTCATCGACTCCTCTTTGTGTCATCCCTTCCCCTTTGTGTCACCCTCTTCCCTTTGTGTCATCCCTTCCCCTTTGTGTCACCCTCTTCCCTTTGTGTCATCCCTTCCCCTTTGTGTCACCCCCTCTCCCCTTTGAGTCATCCCCTCTCTTTTGCGTCATCCCTTCCCCTTTGTGTCATCCCCTCCCCTTTGTGTCATCGCCTCCCCTTTGTGTCATCGCCTCCCCTTTGTGTCATCCCTCCCTTCCCCTTTGTGTCATCCCCTCCCCTTCCCTTTGTATCATTCCCTCCCCTTTGTCTCATCCCCTCCCCTTTGTCTCATCCCCTCCCCTTTGTGTCATCCCCTCCCCTCCCCTTTGTCTCATTCCCTCCCCTTTGTCTCATCCCTCCCCTTAGTCTCATCCCCTCCCCTTTGTGTCATCCCCTCCCCTCCGCTTTGTATCATTCCCTCCCCTTGTCTCATCCCCTCCCCTTGTCTCATCCCCTCCCCTTTGTCTCATCCCCTCCCCTTTGTGTCATCCCGTCCGCTTTGTCTCATCCCCTCCCCTCCCTCTTGTATCATCCCTCCCCTTTGTCTCATCCCCTCCCCTCCCCCTTGTATCATCCCCTCCCCTTTGTCTCATCCCCTCCCCTCCCCCTTGTATCATCCCCTCCCCTTTGTCTCATCCCCCCCCTCCCCCTTGTATCATTCCCTCCCCTTTGTCTCATCCCCTCCCCTCCCCCTTGTATCATCCCCTCCCCTTTGTCTCATCCCTCCCCTTTGTCTCATCCCCTTCCCTTTGTGTCATCGACTCCTCTTTGTGTCATTTCCCTTCCCCTTTGTGTCACCCTCTTCCCTTTGTGTCATCCTTCCCTTTGTGTCACCCTCTTCCCTTTGTCATCCCTTCCCCTTTGTGTCACCCTCTCCCCTTTGAGTCATCCCCTCCTTTTGCGTCATCCCTTCCCCTTTGTGTCATCCCCTCCCCTTTGTGTCATCGCCTCCCCTTTGTGTCATCGCCTCCCTTTGTGTCATCCCTACCCTTCCCCTTTGTGTCATCCCCTCCCCTTCCCTTTGTATCATTCCCTCCCCTTTGTCTCATCCCCTCCCCTTTGTCTCATCCCCTCCCTCTTGTGTCATCCCCTCCCCTCCCCTTTGTCTCATTCCCTCCCCTTTGTCTCATCCCCCTCCCCTTAGTCTCATCCCCTCCCCTTTGTGTCATCCCCCTCCCCTCCGCCTTTGTATCATTCCCTCCCCTTTGTCTCATCCCCTCCCCTTTGTCTCATCCCCTCCCCTTTCTCTCATCCCCTCCCCTTTGTGTCATCCCCGTCCGCTTTGTTCATCCCCTCCCCTCCCCTTGTATCATCCCCTCCCCTTTGTCTCATCCCCCTCCCCTCCCCCTTGTATCATCCCCTCCCCTTTTGTCTCATCCCCTCCCCTCCCCTTTGTATCATCCCCTCCCCTTTGTCTCATCCCTCCCTCCCCTGTATCTTCCTCCCTTTGTCTCATCCCCTCCCCTCCCCCTTGTATCATCCCCTCCCCTTTGTCTCATCCCCTCCCTTTGTCTCATCCCCTCCCTTTGTGTCTCCCGTCCGCTTGTCCATCCCCTCCCCTCCCTCTTGTTCATCCCCTCCCCTTTGTCTCATCCCCTCCCCTCCCCCTTGTATCATCCCCTCCCCTTTGTCTCATCCCCTCCCCTCCCCTTGTATCATCCCCTCCTTTGTCTCATCCCCTCCCCTCCCCCTTGTATCATCCCCTCCCCTTTGTCTCATCCCCCCCTCCCCTTGTATCATCCCCTCCCCTTAGTGTCATCCACCTCCTTGTGTCATCCCCTCCCCTTTGTCTCATCCCCTCCTCCTTGTATCATCCCCTCCCCTTTGTCTCATTCCCCTCCCCTTTGTCTCATCCCCTCCCCTTTGTCTCATCCCCTCCCCTTAGTCTCATCCCTCCCCTCCCCTTTGTATCATTCCCTCCCCTTTTTCTCATCCCCTCCCCTTTGTCTCATCCCCTCCCTTTGTCTCATCCCCCCCTTTGTCCCATCCCCTCCCCTTTGTGTCATCCCGTCCGCTTTGTCTCATCCCTCCCCTCCCCCTTGTATCATCCCCTCCCCTTTGTCTCATCCCCTCCTTTCTCTCATCCCCTCCCTTTGTCTCACTCCCCTCCCCCTTGTATCATCCCCTCCCCTTTGGGCTCTATCCCCTCCCCTTTGTTCATCCCCTCCCCTTTGTCTCATCCCCTCCCCCTTGTATCATCCCCTCCCCTTTGTCTCATCCCCTCCCCTCCCCCTTGTATCATCCCCTTCCCTTTGTGTCATCCCCTCCCCTTTGTGTCATCCCCTCCCTTTTGTCTCATCCCCTCCCCTCCCCTTTTTATCATCCCCTCCCCTTTGTCTCATCCCCTCCCTTTGTCTCATCCCCTCCCCTTTGTCTCATCCCCTCCCCCCTTTGAGTCCCTCCCCTCCCCTCCCCCTTGTATCATCCCCTCCCCTTTGTCTCACCCCTCCCCTCCCCCTTGTATCATCCCCTCCCCTTTGTGTCATCCCCTCCCCTCCCCTTTGTCATCCCTCCCCTCCCCTTTGTCTCATCCCGTCCCCTTTGTGTCATCCCCTTCCCCTTTGTTCATCCCCTCCCCTCCCCTTTGTTCATCCCCTCCCCTCCCCTTGTTTCATCCCTCCCTTTGTTTCATCCCCTCCCCTTTGTCTCATCCCCCCTCCCCCTTGTATCAATCCCTCCCTTTGTCTCATCCCCCCCCCTCCCCCTTGTATCATCCCTCCCCTTTGTCTCATCCCCTCCCCTCCCCTTTGTGTCATCCCCTTCCTTTGTGTCATCCCCTCCCCTTTGTCTCATCCCCTCCCCCTTGTATCATCCCTCCACTTTGTGTCATCCCTCCCCTTTGTATCATCCCCTCCCCTTTGTCTCATCCCCTCCCCTTTGTCTCATCCCCTCCCTTTGTGTCATCCCCTCCCTTTGTGTCATCCCGTCCCTCCCCTTGTATCATCCCCTCCCCTTTGTGTCATCCCTTCCCCTTTGTGTCATCCCCTCCCCTTTGTCTCATCCCCTCCCCTCCCCCTTGTATCATCCCCTCCCCTTTGTGTCATCCCTCCCCTTGTGTCATCCCGTCCGCTTTGACTCATCCCCCCCCTCCCCTTTGTATCATCCCCTCCCTTTGTGTCATCCCCTCCCCTTGTGTCATCCCGTCCGCTTTGTCTCATCCCCTCCCTCCCCCTTGTATCATCCCCTCCCCTTTGTGCATCCCCTCCCCTTTGTCTCATCCTCCTCCTCTTTGTCTCATCCCGTCCCTTGTTCATCGCTCCCCTTTGTCTCATCCCGTCCCCTTTGTCTCATCCCCCCCTCCCCCTTGTATCATCCCCTCCCCTTGTATCATACCCTTCCCTTTGTGTCATCCCTCCCCTTTGTCTCATCCCGTCCCCTTTGTCTCATCCCCTCCCCCTTGTCTCATCCCGTCCCCTTTCTCATCCCCTCCCTCCCTTGTTATCCTCCCCTCCCCTTTGTCTCATCCACTCCCCTTTACGTCATCCCTCCCCTTTTGTCATCCCCTCCCCTTTGTTCATCCTTTCCCTTTGTTCATCCCTTCCTCCTTTGTGTCATCCCCTCCCCTTTGTTCATCCCTCACCTTTCGTCATCCCCTCCCTTCACCTCTCCTTTGTGTCATTCCCTTCCCTTTGTGTCATCCCTTCCTCTTTGTGTCATCCCCTCCCCTTTGTTCATCCCCGTCACCCTTTGTTCATCCCTCCCCTCCCCTTGTTTTGTGTCATCCCCTCCCCTTTGTGTCATCCCCTCCCCTCCCCCTTGTATCATCCCCTCCACCTTTTGTCTCATCCCCTCCCCTTTGTCTCATCCCGTCACCTTTGTCTCATCCCCTCCCCTCCCCCTTGTATCATTCCCTCCCCTTTGTGTCATCCCCTCCCTCCCCCTTGCATCATCCCCTCCCCTTTGTCTCATCCCGTCCCCTTTGTCTCATCCCCCTCACCCTTCCCTTTGAGTCATCCCCTCCCCTCCCCCTTGTATCATCCACTCCCTTTACGTCATCCCCTCCCCTTTCTGTCACCTCCTCGCCTTTGTGTCATTCCTTTCCCTTTGTGTCATCCCTTCCTCTTTGTGTCATCTCTTCACCTTTGTGTCATCCCCTCCCCTTTGTGTCATCCCCTCCCTTCCTTTTTTTTTATTGAACTTTTTTTTTTTTTTTTTTTACATTTTCTGTGCACAGTCTTTTAACGTGGTACAGCCCTGATGTGGCCCTTTGCGGTCGGCTGGGCTATAAGCATCATTATCTTATCTTATCTTCTGTGCACAATCAAAATGACAATATAGGAGATTGTACAAACAAAGGCAAACGAAAAACAACAACAACAACAACAACAAACAAAAATTATTAAATGGAAAGGGCACTACAAATAAACATCTAGACAGAAATTAACTGTAGCTTGAATACTAGATGGACAAGAATCTGTAGTTACATTGTAATATTCCTGGTGACAGGCATGAATATTTATGTCTCATACACATTACAAGTATGGCGAAGTAAAAAAAAAGTAACGGCACAATGGGTTTGCTAGCTCGTTTCTTTATCTATTCAAAACGTTTGTTTAAAATAAAACCATTCTGCCTGAAAACTGTTATATCTCATATTTGTTAAAGAAATATACTTTTCAGTTTCATATTTAATCTTCAAGAAGGATTTAAAGTTAACATAGAGTGGTAAAGTTTCCACCGTTTTACATTTGAAGATGAAAAATTTTGCAAGGATTATAATATAATCAAGGACATGACTTGACTTTGTATTCTTTTCATATCCAAATAGCACAAACGTTTCGTTAAGTAAAAGGTTAAAGCTATTTTCTGTGCTGGAGTTGATACATGCTTCTAACTGTCCCCAAAAACGTTTTACATGTGGACATGCCCATAACATGTGATTAATACTGTCTCTCACATTTTTACAGAAAGAACAATCCTCAGAGTTAACAACATTCATATTTTCAAGGATGACATTAGTTGCTAATATTCGGTGCAGAATTCTTATTTGGAACCATTTCAGTTTGATTTCTTGTATTTTCTTGGCCTTGATGAAAACATTTTCCAGTTAAGCTCTCTTTTCATTTTTTCATTCCATCGTTTACAATTTTTGGGTTCCAATTTGTCCTTTAGCATATCATAATAAAACTTCGTTCCTTTTGGGATGGAATATATCAATTGAAGCGTTTTGTGAGTCAGTGCAATGGAATCGTTACTGTTAAGGGTTAATCCTGTCTTACTGATATAGCAACGTATTGTGTGCATACATATGCATATATACATACACACGTCTGATAACATCAAGCCATCTTTCCAATCAAAGAGACAATCATGTAAGGTAGTTGTAAAAAACGCAAATACTTGAACACTAAAGACTTTTCTTGCGGAACAATACTACATTATATGCCCCAAAGGAAAGACAAAGCCAAGTGCCTATACGCAAAAATACATGGACCCAAACACATAAATATCTACATAAACATCGTTATTAGCCCAACATAAATATTTACAAAAAAGTAATAAAACGAGTGTTACCCCTTCCCCCCACGTACAGAAATCTCATGTACACTTTTGACATATTCGTTGATGAAACACATCGTTGACAAACAGACAATCCCTCCACCACCCCAAGGCCCCCGCCAATCCTGGCGGTGACACAAGGCATCCTGCAGTTCTACACACACACACACACACACACACACACACACACACACACACACACACACTCCTCCCTCCCTTCCTCTTTGTGTCATCCCCTCCCTTCCCCTTTGTGTCATCCCCCCTTCCCCTTTGAGTCATCCTTTCCCCTTTGTGTCATCCCTTCCCCTTTGTGTCATCCCCTTCCCTTTGTGTCATCCCTTCCCCTTTGTGTCGTCCCCCTTCCCTTTGTGTCATCCCTTCCCCTTTGTGTCATCCCCTTCCCTTTGTGTCATCCCTTCCCCTTTGTGTCATCCTTTCCCCTTTGTGTCATCCCTTCCCCTTTGTGTCATCCCTTCCCTTTGTGTCATCCCCTCCCTTCCCCTTTGAGTCATCCCCTCCCTTCCCTTTGAGTCATCCCTTCCCTTTGTGTCATCCCTTCCCCTTTGTGTCATCCCTTCCCCTTTGTGTCATCCCTTCCCCTTTGCGTCATCCCTTCCCATTTGTGTCATCCCTTCCCCTTTGTGTCATCCCTTCCCTTTGCGTCATCCCTTCCCCTTTGCGTCATTCCTTCCCTTTGTGTCATCCCTTCCCCTTTGTGTCATCCCTTCCCCTTTGTGTCACCCCTTCCCCTTTGTGTCATCCCTTCCCCTTTGCGTCATCCCTTCCCCTTTGCGTCATCCCTTCCCCTTTGCGTCATCCCAGGCAATCAATGACGCAGCATTCTCTTCCCTTTTGTGCCACCTCCTTCCTGTGTTCACCACCCATCTTCCGCCTCCAGCATGTGGGCAATGCTTTGTCCATCGCTTGTGCTTTTGTCTCGTTGGAAAAAAAAAACCCTCTCCTTTTTTCCCTCATCAACGTTTCCCCACCAACATGAACTAATGCGGCCCCGCGATACTACTTATTTCTGTTGACTTCCCCTGGACGGATTAGGGGAACAGTGACGTTTTTTGATGGAGTGGAGGGGGGGGGGGGGGGGGGGGAGGAGGGGAAAGGGGGGCTACGGGGGCAGGGGAACAGTAAAAAGGGATGTTCCATCTCACATTGGGGGAAAAATTGGAAACTGCCATAGCACTAGCCAACTTTCACATTCAAATACAATTGAACCAGAAGTCTGTATTTTGAATGTCAGATATTCCGTAGAATCAATACAGCAGATTCTTTTGTAATATAAGATTGTCTGAGTCGGTGCCTAACATTTTTTTTTTCAAAGTTTCATTCAATTTGGTTATTCTATTTCTTATGGTAGCCAGCTTCATAACTTTCCAATTCTGCTGCACTATTGTGCATGTGACTGTATTTGTGTCATCCACACGACGATGGTCTGCTCCTCCAAAAGATGGAATGGAATTTCTTCACGATTGCATTACAGCACACAGTACAAAACATGTCTTCCCAATCTTCAAGCCAGGGGAACCATGTTTTGGCTAGTTACTGTTCCCTGCCTCATTTAATTTTCCTTTCTTACCAAAGGTTCGTTGTGTTTCTTGATTATGCTGACAATCTTCACGGCTCGGTCGTCGTTTTCGTCCCCCACAGGGATAGGATCAATTCGGGGCTCGTAGTCTCCACAGGCGATCTTGTCGTGTGTGTATAACACTGCCTGCAACATCACAGCATGGGCTGTATAGTAGTAGTAGTAGTAGTAGTAGTAGTATATAGCTATGTTTGACGTCTTTTCCCAACGGTATATGATACTAAACAAGAGAAGAAGAGAGAGAGAGAGAGAGAGAGAGAGGAAGACGCTTGACGCGCGCGAATGCGCCGCGCCTTTTAATATGAGGCCTCCGGCCTGTCCATACCAGGTGTTCACAACAAGCGGCAAATACAATTCATTATATATCCTCAATCCATGTGTTCCCATTGAGTATTCAAGGTTTAACAATTTATATTTTCCCATTTTACCCTTGTCATTAATTCTCTCATAGATCCTGTCCCCAATCAGTATGAGGTAATTTTATAACAAACTATACAATTCGTTCCTACTTCGTAACATATATATTTTCCTTCATACCCAACTACCCATCTACGTGCTAGATGTTCATACTTATACTATTGATGTTTTGGTTTCTTATATTTTTGTTTTCTCAATTGTGCTTATCCTTTATACTGCCTATATATAAGATTCTCTATATTTTAATGCATAATATGTAAACATGGCCACGTCCCTGGTTATTTCTGTATTGCTATTTTGTACTAAATTTTGTATAGTGATTATGCCAACGTTTTTAAAGTGCTTCAATATGTATTTTTCCCTTAGTTGCCTATAGCATGGGCATACTTTGAGGAAATGCAGTTCTGTTTCTTCTACTGGGCAAAAGGGACAAGTTGTTATCGCTTCATTGTCTATGTACTTTTTATTTGTGTGTAATTCATTAGTTCCTAGGCGTAGTCTGGTTAATGCTTTCCTGAATTTTGCTATTGTAATATTGTATAGGTATTCCTCAGGCTGGTGTATTGATTTAAAGGAATAGTATGTATTAAACCTATCGCTATTACTTATTTTATCATGCCAGTATTGTTTATAGCAATCAGTGATTCTTTGTTTTAATGTTCGTAGAAACCTGTCCTCGTCACCTACTCCTTCGTTTAACCAAACTACTGAAAAACCATACATGTCGAGGCATCGTTTTATGTCTCTTGCCCAGTTTTGGGTCTTAAAATTTTCGGCCTTCTCTCTTTCATACGCCTGTTTGGGTATTCTATTTGGAGACATCTTTAGCAACTTGAGCCAGTATCTTACCGCTCTTACAGTGCTATCTACACAAATGGGATATCTACCTAGTTCTCCATATACTAAGTTATTCGGTGTTTTCTTTGCAACCCCCAAATATTTTTTACAAGCGATAGGTGAACGCTCTCTATAGCTTTATAACCAGTCATACCCCATGTTTCTGCTGCGTATAAAAGTAATGGTTTCACTTGTGAATCAAATAATTTAAAGTAAATAGTCATATCTAGATATCCCAAACCATACATTGTTTTCATTATTTCTATTGTTTTCCCTTTAGCTCTGCCTGCATATTCTGAAAGCGAAATGTCTACTGATAGCTTCGTTGTTAGTGTGAATCCTAGGTACTTATAGCTATTAACCACTTCTACCTCTTGCCCTTTGTAAAACCATTTTTCTTTTTTGCCTAAGTACCCGCCTTTTCTAAAAACCATGATCTTTGTTTTTTGTAGATTTACTGTTAAACCTATTGCATCTGAGGCTTCCTGTAAGTTCTTCAGCTGATTTTGAAGCCCTGCTGGTGTTGACGAAATTAAGGCAATATCGTCTGCGAACAGCAGCGTGAAAATTTCTTCGGTTCCTGCTAAAAATTGGTACCCATGTTTTCCTTTCTTTGTAACTCTATCTGCTACCTCCGTTATTAAAAGTGAGAAAATTAGAGGAGATAATAAACAGCCCTGTTTTACTCCTGCTGAACATTAAAAAAATCTGTTTTTTCGGCGCCGTGTCTGACACAGGCTTGTACTGTTTCATAAATCCCTTTCAACATATTTAACATTTTGGTGGATATTTTATGTTTCTTTAGAATTTCCCATAATTTCTCCCTATTTACCGTATCGAACGCTTTTTGGTAGTCGATGAATGCCACATACAGTTTGCTTCTACGTCTGCCATATAGGCAGTTTGACACCATGCTAGTTAGGGTGAAAATGTGGTCAATTGTAGAGTATCCTTTTCTGAATCCTGCTTGTTCTCTACTGATTTTATTTTCTTCTTCCGCCCAATTGTATATTCTTTTATTTATTATGGCTGTATATATTTTACTTATTATACATAGTAATGAAATTCCTCTGTAATTCCCTGGGTTATGCTTGTCCCCCTTTTTGTGAAGAGGAATGATTACCGCTTGTGCCCATTCTATGGGAAAATAGCTATTAAGAAATAAAGTGTTGAACAACTTTTTCAAGTACGGTGTTATTACGTTTTCGACAGTCTTTAGAAATTCAGGGGGATTTCATCTATTCCTGCTGATTTGCCTGATTTAGTCTTTTTAATGCTAATTTTATTTCTTGTTCCGTTATTACTCCCTCTAAGTCCTGCACTATAACTTCTTCCTCGATTAGTGATACTTCTGTTTCATTTTCCTCTGTGTCAGCGTTGTTTGTGGGTTCAATATATTCTCAAAATGCTCTTTCCACTGGTTAGAGGTAATTTGTGGTAGTTTGTTTTTCTTTCTCCTTATCTTCTTTATTGTACTCCAGAACTTTTGACTGTCTTTTGAGCTTTGCGTAAGTGTTTCATAAATTTGATTTCTATATAGTTTTTTCTTTTCTCTGATTGTTTTTTGGTAGAACGCTCTTTTGTTTCTATATTCTACTTCCCTTTCTACATATTTGTTTGGATTCTTCCCTTTATCTGTAAAACTAAGTTTATTTAGGGCTTGTCTGGCTTCTTTCTTTTTCTGCTTACAATCGTCATCATACCATCCATTTATTGATTTACTTTTCCCCCCTGTCCCTATTGTTTTGTACATACATCCTCCTGCCTCTTTCAATAATGTATTGAAATTCTCTATACTTGCGTCTACATCTTGCTCCACCTCTTCTGTGATCTGTTCTAGCCTTCTTTGTGCTACTTCTGTTTCAAAAAACTGTGTGTATTCCTGTGATTTACTTGAATCCCATCTAATTATGTTTACAAATTTCCTCTCTTGTTTCTCTAGTTGTGTATTCTGTAGTGTACTCTGTAGCTCTAATATGATAGGCATATGGTGAGATTCAATTCTTTGTCCTACAACACATGTTTTTACCACCTCAAGCAACTCTGGCGAGCATATATAGAAGTCTATAGTGCTATTGCCTCTTTCCGACAAGAACGTATATGCATCGTCAAAATTTTTCATTGTCAATCCATTTAGGGGGGTCAGATTGAAACTCGCACATAGTTCAATTATTTTTTTGCCGAAGCTGTTGACTATTGGGTCCTTGGACTTGCGTGCATATACATTCTGGTCATTTTCGAATATAACATCATTTTCATCCTCAGTCAAACCCCACTCCCCAATTCGTGCATTTAATATGATATATATGATACTAAACAAAGTGAGGAAGAAGAAGAAGAAGAAGAAGAAGAAGAGAAGAAGAAGAAGAAGAGAAGAGAGAAGAGAGAGAGAGAGAGAGAGAGGAGAGAGAGAGAGAGAGAGAGAGAGAGAGAGAGAGAGAGAGAGAGAGAGAGAGAGAGAGACTTTGGGGATGTGTTTACATGACCAAACGCGAGCTGAATCAGAATGCAGGTTTAGTTCCATTTCAGAGAACACGTATGCGCGCCATCATTTTGATGGCAAACTTTCATAATAAAAGACACCACAGTGTCTTCATCATAATCATAACCCATCACTACCTGCACCATCGGCCTGTCATTCACTCCTTATCATCGTTCAGTGTTGTCGTAGTCATTGTTATCAACACTACCGTCGTCGTCACTGTCTCTTCATCGTCGTCGTTGTCTTCATCGTTGTCATTATCTTCATCATGTTCCTTACAGCCTAACCGACCACACAGACCACATCAGGGCTGTATTATCGTCGTCGTCGTCGTCGTCGTCGTCGTCGTCGTCGTCTCATCATCATCATCATCATCATCATCATCATCATCATCATCATCATCAGTAGCGTTACTGTCATCATTGCTATATCATCATCGGCACACTAGTCATTATCATCACGAAGAAAATCCATAATCAACCCTCGTCGTCGTCGTTATCGTCGTTATCATTGCCATCATCGACATCATCATCACTACACGACAAACATTGTCATTACTACCAAAGTCATCGCCAACACCCTACTCGCGTAATCCTCCCGGGGAGAAAGTCGTCAGCATCATCTTCAACCTCGTCGCTATGGTCGTCATGATGGTGGTGGTGGTGGTGGCTGTAGTCGTGGTCATCATCACCAGTGCTCTCAGTACATACCTGAACATGCGGCTTGGACAGAAGCTTGAGCAGTTCTCTGACGGCCGGGTCCTCCGACTTGATCCGGACAGTGCAGTACACCTGAGCACACACACACACACACACACACACACACACACACACACACACACACACACACACACACACACACACGCACGCACGAACGCACGCACGCTCACACACACACGCACGCCCGCACGCACGCACGCACGCTCACACACACACACACACGCACGCACACGCACACACACACACACACACACACACACACACACACACACACACACACACACATCACTGGATTAGGTAGAAGACATGCGCATATGCACGTACGTGCCTACCTCATCTGCATAAGCGTACACTAATATTTACCATTCTATAGCGACGCCTCCGTGATTCCAATCTTTACAGCGCGTGTGAACACGCAACGCCATACACATTACGATTGTAATCGAATAGGACCGCGAATGTTCGAACCAACACCCACGCGCTCGTACACACACTCGCTCGCTGCATGCTCACACACTTATCATGCGCTTGCAAGCCGATACATACTCGCGCGCGCACACACACACACACACACACAACACACACACACACACAACACTTGCGTCAGTGTAGCACAGCATGACATTTCCAAGCTGTTTACGGCACACATACCAACGAAAATCAATGCAGTAAAGCAGGAGGATTGCATTCTGAACGCTAGTAAAAACCAAACTGGAATTGTCTTAAGCAAAAGACTAAATATAACACATGTTTCTGTTCAGTACTACAAGATTTTGCGCAATGTCAGCGTTAACAAGAAAGAAAAGAAGAAAGGTGGGAGATGGAAAGAATAAAGAAAGGAGGAAGGAACGATGAAATGGAAAAAGACGTAGGCATCCAACGGAAGGAATAACGGATAGGAGAAAGAAAAGGAAGGTAAGAAAACAATGGATTGATAGAAAGAAAGAAAGACTGCAATAGAATAAAATGAAAATAAGCAAAAGGATTTAAAGAAAGAAAGGAAGAAGAAGAAACGACCAAGTCCAATGACTAAATTAAGACGTCATGTGACTAACCGTTCGAGTATTAGAGCTAACGGGGTTTTCCCCATTCCCCCCCCCCCCCCCCCCCCCCCCCGGAGGATTTGTATTTGTTTCCGTTGACATTTAAAAAAAAACGCCTGGAAACGGACCCAGTATCAGTATTCAAGTCTCTGTGGTCTCTTCTAAAGGGTCATATACTGCTACTGCTGGATTCTTTCAAGGTCGGTCTGTCTCTGGCATTCTGAGTCGGAACGTTTTCATGTAGACATAGGGCAGTGTCTTTCATATGGGAGTCGCCAAATACAATCGAGTACCGACATAAGCGCTTAGCACGGCGTTTCATGCGTTTCCCATCTGGAAGCTTCGGAGCACTCATACTCCCATTTGTGTGAGTCTCTTCGGAATACGTATTTCCCCTTGAAATATCATCGAGGTGACAGGCCAAAGCCAGAACAGCTTGTCCATCCCTGGTAACCATCTTTGCTGTCCCGCCACCCCCTGCCCCCCGTTCCCTGTTCCCCCCTCCCCATGCCCCCTCCCCCCGTCACACACATCAATCCAAGTAGAACAATCCAAGTAGAACACAGAAGCTCGACAACAACGGATCCATTTGCCTCTTGCCTGCATGTCTGCTAGGCGCATGGATGCCATGAACAACATCAGGTTGGAGTTTTGTATTTAATTAGCTCACGAAGGGAGCGGGGTTTGCTGTTTAAAGGCCCTTGTATAGGCCTTTATCATTGTCGTGTCCTGTTACTAACTGCCGTGGACTGCTGAATAATATTATTACTTGGAGATGCTCTGTGTATAGTTGTATGGACTTGCTTTCTGAACGCTTGCATATGAATATCTTCTGATTATAGTCTTACCGGTACATCTTCGGAATGCTGTATGGGAATACCTTCTGAACATAACGTTGTCACAATGTCATTGAATTTAGGTATATCGAAATCTCTATTGAATAGTTGCAAAGGAGAGACTTTTAAACAGGTGTATCACACTATTGTGTGGACTGGTGTCTAGGAATATCTTCTGAATAGATGTATTGGGATATCCTCTGATTCTAGTTGTATCGAAATTTGTTTCTGCATAGTTGTATCAGAATTTGTTTCTGAAGAGTTGTATCATAATTTCTTTCTGAATAGTCGTATCAGAATTTGTTTTTGAATAGTTGTATCAGAATTTGTTTCTGAGAAGTTGTCCCTGAATATCTTCTGACAAATGATATTCAAATACATCTTGAGATAAGGAAGCTCCTCACAAACTAGCTTCCCGGGAGGAAATCCGAATGAAATATATCCTCAACAGCAACCCATTGGCTGCCTCTCTGCCGCCGACCCTCGAACGAACATGCTCATCCGCAACACGGCTCCCTTCGTTGAAAGGGGCAATCAATAACTGGACGGAACGACGGATCCTTTATGTCCACGACTCTTACCAGATAATCTGGGAACAAAGCCAGCACAAGAACGTTCAGTGCCGGATGCTAATGCCTTTTCAGACACTGCCATCAAATAACAGGCACATACATTAGCTTTTGGCATCACAGGAGGAGGGCGTATTTTTGTGTGTGAATCCATTAGGCCAAGGAATCCGTTATGCAAAGGAATTGCATACAGAAAGGCGACTAACAAACAAAAAAGAGTGAACGTTAGAGCGCATAGATTTGCAAGGGAACTTAAATTATGCATGTACATATGCATGCGCACATACACGCTCAGAAAAAGTTCACACGCGCAGGTATGCAGGCACTCGCGCAGGCGCGCGCGCGCGCGGCGCGCACACACACACACACACACACACACACACACACACACACACACACAAGACTGAGAAAGAGAGAGAGAGAGAGACAGAGAGGGGGTAGTGGGTGGGGGTAGGGGAACTTACTCAGCTGCTTGTGCCACAGCAAAGTCAGACTGTGGCTCATAACGTCCATCTCTGCCTCTGAGCTTGTGATACATCTGTAACACACTGATCTTGTGAATCATCTGTAACACACTGATCTTGTGATTCATCTGTAACACACTGATCTTGTGAATCATCTGTAACACACTGATCTTGTGATTCATCTGTAACACACTGATCTTGTCATACATCTGTAACACACTGATCTTGTCATACATCTGTAACACACTGATCTTGTGAATCATCTGTAACACACTGATCTTGTCATACATCTGTAACACACTGAGCTTGTCATACATCTGTAACACACTGATCTTGTCATACATACTTGTAACTCACACTGATCTTGTCATACATCTGTAACACACTGAGCTTGTGATACATCTGTAACACACTGATCTTGTATACATCTGTAACACACTGATCTTGTCATACATCTGTAACACACTGATCTTGTCATACATCTGTAACACACTCAGCTTTATAATGCATCCTAACACACTGAGCTTGTCATACATCTGTAACACACTGATCTTGTGGTACATCGTAACACACTGATCTTGTCATACATCTGTAACACACTGAGCTTGTCATACATCTGTAACACACTGAGCTTGAGAATCATCTGTAACACACTGATTTGTCATACATCTGTAACACACTAAGCTTGTCATACATCTGTAACACACTGAGCTTGTCATACATCTGTAACGCACTGATCTTGTCATACATCCGTAACACACTGAGCTTGTGATCATCTGTAACACACTGATCTTGTCATACATCTGTAACACACTACTTGGTACATCTGTAACACACTGATTTGTCATACATCTGTAACACACTGAGCTTGTCATACATCTGTAACACACTGAGCTTTCATACATCTGTAACACACTCAGCTTGTGGTACATCTGTAACACACTGATGTCATTCGTACACACTACTGTAACACAACCGAGCTTGTCATACATCTGTAACACACTGATCTTGTCATACATCTGTAACACACTAGCTTGTCATACATCTGTAACACACTGAGCTTGTCATACATCTGTAACACACTGATCTTGTCATACATCTGTAACACACCTGAGCTTGTCATACATCTGTAACACACTGACTTGTCATACATCTGTAACACACTGAGCTTGTCATACATCTGTAACACACTGATCTTGTCATACATCTGTAACACACTGAGCTTGTCATACATCTGTAACACACTGATCTTGTCATACATCTGTAACACATGACTTGTGGTACATCTGTAACACACTGATCTTGTCATACATCTGTAACACACTGATCTTGTCATAACACATGAGTTGTAACAACACACTGATCTTGTGGTACATCTGTAACACACTGAGCTTGTCATACATGTGTAACACACTGAGCTTGTCATACATCTGTAACACACTGAGCTTGTCATACATCTGTAACACATTGATCTGTCATACATCTGTAGCACACTGATCTTGTCATACATCTGTAACACATTGAGCTTGTCATACATCTGTAACACACTGACTTGTCATACATCTGTAAGACACTGAGCTTGTCATTCATCTGTAACACACTGCGTTTGTCATACATTTGTAATATGCTGAGCTTGTGTACATCTGTAACGCACTGAGCTTGTCATACATCTGTAATACGCTGAGCTTGTCATACATTGTAACACACTGAGCTTGTCATACATCTGTAACACACTGATCTTGTCATACATCTGTAATACACTGAGTTTGTCATTCATCTGTAACACACTGCGCTTGTCATACATCTGTAACACACTGCGCTTGTCATATATCTGTAACACACTGAGCTTGTCATACATCTGTAACACACTGAGCTTGTCATACATCTGTAACACACTGCGCTTGTCATAATCTGTAACACACTGAGCTTGTCATACATCTGTAACACACTGAGCTTGTCATACATCTGTAACACACTGCGCTTGTCATCATCTGTAACACACTGCGCTTGTCATACATCTGTAACACACTGAGCTGTGGTACATCTGTAACACAATCAGCCTGTGATAATTTATAACACACATTCAGCGTGCCATAGATCTGTAACAGACATGAACCATTCGGGTTCACAAAAACGCACGTATATCATGGACAGAACCACATAGTTTCACAGAAACTCACGTGTATTATAGAACAGAACCATACGGGTTCACAATATCTCACGTGTATCATAGGACAGAACTATACAGGTTCACAATATCTCACGTGTATCAAAAGACAGAACCACACAAATTCACAAAAACTTACGTGTATTATAGGACAGAACCATTACAGGTTCACAGGAACTCGCGTGTGTCATACGACAGTACCATATATGCTGACAAGAAACTTGCATGGGTCATAAGACTGAATAATACAGGTTTAAAAAAAAACCTCACGTGTCTCATAAGACAGAACCATTCATGTTCACAAAACCTCACGTGTATAATAAGACTGAACCGTTCAGGTTTACAGAAACTCGCGTGTATCATAAGACAGGACCATAAGGTTAACAAAAACTCACGTGCATCATAGGAAAGAACAATACAGATTCACAAAAACTCACGTGTATCATAAAACAAACCATACATGCTCACAGAAACTCACGTGTATTATAAGTGAGAACCATACATGCTCACAGAAATTCACGTGCGTCGTAAGATAGAACCATACAGGTTCACAAAAACTCATGCATATCATAGGACTGAACCAAAACTCACAAAAACTCACGTGTATCATAAGACAAAATCATGTAGGTTCACAAAAACTCACGTGTATTTAAGCCCGAACCATATATGCTCACAAAAATTCACTTGTGCCATAAGACAGAACCATACAGGTTCACAAAAACTCACTTTGTATCATATGACGAAACCGTACATGCTCACAAAAACTCACTTGTATCATGAGACAGAACCACACAGGTTCTCAAAATCTCACTTGTATCATAAGACAGAACTATACAGGTTCCCAAAACTCACGTGTATTATAAGACAGAACCTCAAAAACTCACGTGTATCATAAGATGGAGGTATCGGTTCCTGAGGAAACGTCGCAGGAAAGCGATCTCGGGCTCCTTGTTGGGCAGACGGGATTCCAGAGAAGGCAGCGCGACCAGCAGCTTCTGAGTGTCTGTCGTCGTCAACAACAGCATAGACCTTTGACTTCTGACGTCATCAACAACAGCATAGACCTTTAACTTCTGAGTGTCTGTCATCGTCAACAACAGCATAGACCTTTAACTTCTGACGTCATCAACAACAGCTTAGACCTTTAACTTCTGACGTCATCAACAACAGCATAGACCTTTAACTTCTGACGTCATCAACAACAGCATAGACCTTTTACTTCTGAGTGCCTGTCGTCATCAACACCATAGAACTTTACCTTCTGAGTGTCTGTCATCATCAACATAGCATAGACCTTTGACTTCTAACGTCATCAACAACAGCACAGACCTTTAACTTCTGAGTGTCTGTCGTCATCAACACCATAAACCTTTAACTTCTGACGTCATCAATAACAGCACAGACCTTTGACTTCTGAGTGTCTGTCGTCATCAACAACATCAAAGACCTTTCGCTTCTGATTGTCTGTCGTCATCAACAACATCAAAGACCTTTCGCTTCTGATTGTCTGTCGTCATCAACAACAGCATAGACCTTTAGCTTCTGACGTTATCAATAACAGCATAGACCTTTAACGTCTGAGTGTCTGTCGTCATCAACAACAGCATAGACCTTTAACGTCTGAGTGTCTGTCGTCATCAACAACAGCACAGACCGTTGAATTTTGTGTGTCTGTCGTAATCAACAACAATACAGACCGTTAAATTCTGTGTCTGCCGTCATCAAAAATAGTACAATTCGTTAAATTCTATGTGTTTGTTGTCATCAAAAACAGCACAGACCGTCAAATTTTATGTGTTTGTCGTCATCAACAACAGCACAGACCGTCAAATTATGTGCGTTTGACGTCATCAACAACAACACAGACCGTTGAGTTCTGTATGTGTGTCGTCATCAACAGCACACACCGTTAAATTCTGTGTTTCTGTTGTCATCAACAACACAGACTTTTAAATTCTCATTGTCTGTCGTCATTAACAACAGCAAAGTTAATTCTTCACTGCCAGTTTTGCACGGTTGTTTGGTTAACACTTTCAGTGCAGTAATCCCAGACCTGTCCGCGCCAGCTAAATCTACATTCGTTTTCCTGAAGTGTTTGTAATGTCATCAGTTCTGAAACAATTTTCTTTTTTTTTTTGTTTTTTAAATAACAAATATTGTTGCTTTTTATTCTAAAATCACCATCAAACATTTTCCCTTTTTTCGAATGATATTGGGTTTAAAAAAATTCCGACGGATTGGTTCCCGGTGTGTTAATGTATAAAAGCAAATTGCACCATGTTTGACCCACTTATATTAAAAGTATTAATTGAATAGGTTGCTGAGTGGATTGCTGGTTTGTGGTTGTTTGGTCACTTTGGTTTTGTTTGTTATTTGGTTTTGTTATTATTGCATGGTGGTGTGTTAGATAGCCAGATGGTCAGTTAAGATTTTCTTTATTTTTTTTTTTAAGGGTTAGATTTTGTTAAAATGAAGGAGATGTCTGGTCTATTAGAACGATTCGCAAAAAGGTCACAGTTTAACTGTAAATCTACTTTGCGTGATATTCTTGCCTGATATTCAACGGGTTTCTGTTAATAATATTAACATCAACAATACACAGCTTTGTCCACTTTGTCCTCCTCAGCATATTGAAAAACGAACAACAACAACAACAACAACACAACAACCTCAAGAGCACAAGCGTTTACCATACCGCAAAAGAAAAACTGATTACAAAAGCAATTATAACTTCAACATCATTGAATCACTCTAAACCCCCGCACGAAACACACACACACACACACACACACACACACACACACACACACACACACACACACACACACACGCACACGCACACACCACACACGCAAAATCATCATCATTATTATCATCATCATCGTCATCATCACCACCACTATCATAACCACAACCACCACATCCACCACCACCACACCACCACCACCACCACTAAAACACAACAACACAGTTCACTCAAACCTAATTTCACCTGTATCGATTCGGACATTGGATGTAAGCGGAGTGTAATTGGCATTTTAGGGGCACACCAGCGGCAGCAGCAGCAACATTAGCATCAGAGACACCCCCCACAAGCTGCTTGCCACGGCCTCCCTCCATAGCCACTCACACCACCGCTAGCGGCAACTCACCTGTCCAACACAAAAAGGTGGTCTATTACACACAAGAAAGGCAATTGCCTGTAGGACTACCACATGTGATTACACACTATATACACATGAAGAGCAATTTGACAGTTCCATAGAAAGTGTAAAAAGAACAATTCCATAAAATCAATTAACAATAAACTTTGCACCATGTCTTCCATTATCTATTACTTCAATTGTCAGCTCATTTACTAATAATTCAATTAAAATGAGACTACTTATGTCTCCTTGTTAAATTCCTTTAACCCCTTTAGTATCAGTTAGACAATCAGTGGTTTTCCCAGTACGTTTTATTCTTATTTTAGTAACAATATCCAAACTCCCAGCATAATTATTGTTTTCCTGTTGATTCCTTTCTATTTGAACAGGTGCAAACAATACATTTTTCTTAAAAGGATCAAATGCACTTTCAAAGTCGATGAATATAACATAAAGTATGGGATTAAATGAAAGCTGTCTTTGAATTAAACCACTAAGGTAAACATGTGGTCGTTTGCAGAGTATCTACAGTTGAATCCTGCATGATTTCCCCTTATGTAAAACTATCCCACGTGGTCTTGCAGCTTCCACGTAATATCAGCTCTACCGATTTTACTTACTGTTGGTAGCTGATTGTTAAGTATTTCTATACTTATTCACACCCTTCTTATAAACTGGAAAGGTGAAAGATTGGTATCAGTTTTCTGGGGAAATAAACCGTGAACAAACTTTCCCACATACAAAACAAATACAACTCTTTTGCAACAGATTTCTCATTAATTTCATTTAAGATTTTCTGCGATTTTCCTCTTACAATACTTAACATTTTCTATCTTTTTTTTGTGTCAGTATTGATGATGCATGCAATTCCCCCGATGTGTTTTATTGTTGTAAAGTAAAAAAAAATTCGTCACTGAGCACACCATCAGCGATTGCTTGTTGCTGCTTCAATTCAATAGTTTGTTTATGCACATATCACTGATCAATAAACAAATGCTTTAAAAAAGATAGATGGGAGAGACAGCCATTACAGGGTCAGACTGTTAGACATTAATAGAGATCGTGGAAGGTGCGTATGCCTATGAATGCATATACGTACATACATACTCTCAAGTGAATACACGTGAAGCTAGTCAGGTGACAAAATCTATCTTTGTAGCTC
>CM031595.1:124726198-124728698 GCA_018398815.1 Conus ventricosus
TCGAAATATGTTTTCCAGTCCATCACACTTACTGCTCAGGTTCTGCCAGCATGACATGACATCCTTCAGGGTTGGCTCAGAACAAGCGCGCGATCGGGGAGGAGGAGGGAGGGAGGAGGGAGGGTTGGGTGTAGCTGAAGTCTCGCCAACACTCGTCAGTCTCGTTCGCCGCAGACTGTCCGCTTTGCCCGCCTTGACGTTGGAAGTAGGTCCGGCATTCAGTTCCACATCACCACATCTGGTAGTAAAAGTCCGTAGAAGACAAGAAAGAGGAGCAAACCTACTGCTGCACCGCCCTGACACTTCCGAACCTTCAACGTCCGGCAATAGAATGAAGCGTCTTTGACAACACGAAAATATATGAATGAAAGGAAAACAGACAACACAAAAGTCCCACAAACTGCCCGAAAGCTTAACGTTTGCTGGTGCATTGCTGGTAACAGAAGCCTCACCACCACAGTATGAATGCACAGCACATGATTACACTTAAATATCGGAGCTCCTGTCGCCAACTGTTTACTCTTTGCAAGCCGGATGTCACCACCTTCCCCACCAGAGAGAGAGAGAGAGAGAGAGAGAGAGAGGAGAGAGAGAGAGAGAGAGAGAGAGAGAGAGAGAGAGAGAGAGAGAGAGTTCTCCATCTAAAACGCAGTTTCCAGAATATGCTTATGTGTTGGTGTGTGTGGAGTTCGTGCGTGCGTGCGTGCATGCGTGTATGCGTGCGTGCGTGCGTTCGTGTGTGTGGTGCGTGTGTGTGTGTGTGTTGTGTGTGTGTGTGTGTGTGGGGTGTGTGTGTGTGTGTGTGTGTGTGTGTGTGTGTGTGTGAAATCCCACTTGACAAAACGATCCAATTCTTGTTCCTTTTTTTTTGTAACACCTTTTCTCTCTTCTCCATTTTCTGTTGACTCTCTCTCTCTCTCTCTCTCTCTCTCTCTCTCTCTCTCTCTCTCTCTCTCTCTCTCTCTTCCTTCGTTTTTCTTTCTTACTTCCACGGTTCGTGTTCTTTTTTGTCTTGATCACTTCAGAGGAACTTTATCAATCGATTTCGCCTGCGTCTGCATTTTCAACGGCTAAACCGATTTGTACTATTTCATTTTTGAAGCAAACAGACAAATGAATTGTTCAGCCTCTCGTGTTTAATTCGATTTGCATCGAACATTAAAATGTAGTTTTTATCGCTCTCTGTCCTTTGCGTTTTTCAGGTACAGCAGCAGCAGCAGTGGAGGCAGTGGCGGCAGCAGCAGCAGCAAGATCAGCAGCAACAGTAGCAACATCAGCAGTAGCAGCACTAGCAGTAGTAATAATAGCAGTATCAGCAGTAGCAGTAGCGGTAGTCGTAGTAGTAGCAGTAGTTGTTGTTGTAGAAGAAGTAGTTTTTGCTGCAGCAGCAGCAGAAGTAAAACAAGCAGCAGTTGTAGTAGTGTTATTTAGAACTGATATCTTTTTGAATACATACATACATACATACATATATATATATATATATATATATATATATATATATATATATATATATATATATATATATATATAATATGTGTGTGTGTGTGTGTGTGTGTGTGTGTGTGTGTGTGTGTGTGTGTGTGTGTGTGTGAATATGTATATCTGCTGTGTGTGTCTGTGTGCTGTGTGTGTATGAGCGTGCATGTGCACGTGTGCGCGAATGAATGTGTGCGTTTGCACACACACACACACACACACACACACACACACACACACACACACACACACACACACCACACCCCATTTCATTCACTTACATGCGCAATAAACTTAGAAAGCAAGAGATCGTACTACACAGCCATCCCACTCCCACCTCCAGCCTCATCCCCACGTACATACCCTACTACACATCTTTCTTTCAGATTAACTACGCAGTAGACGCGCGCGCGCACACCAACACACACATACACATACACACATGCGCGCGCGCTTGCACACATGCACGCAGCAAGCACGCACGCACGCACGCGCACACACACACACACACACACACACACACACACACACACACACACACAGACGCACGCACAGGGAGAGAGGAGAGAGAGAGAGAGAGAGAGAGAGAGAGAGAGAGAGAGAGAGAGAGAGAGAGAGAGAGAGAGAGCAGACAGACAGACAGACAGACAGACAGACAGACAGAAGTGGAAAGGAAAAAAGGTTTATTCAGTTCAGGCCACAGCCCTACTGAAGGGGGGATGTATATACAATGGCACATTAAAGACGAAGAAAATCAAGATATTAAAGACGAAGAAAATCAAGATATCTAACAATAGAATACATTAATCATATAATTCAATATCAATATTCACATCATTTCACAGCAGTCGCATGCCGCCTTTTAAATGCCTTATAATTGATACACACATGCATTCTTCAGCACATTGTTGTTCCTGTTTGCCATCATTAAGGCCACATTGAATAGACACGGATTTGCATCAAATGTTCGTGGAGTGTATTCTTGCCAAAGGTCACAGTGACTATTTTGCACAAAGGGCAT
>CM031595.1:124733698-124748698 GCA_018398815.1 Conus ventricosus
CTCCCAGTGATGTGAGAAAGTTCTCTAAACGAAGTGGGAAAACTCTCCCAGTGATGTGAGAACGTACTGCCAGTGAAGTGAAAAGGTTCTCCCTGTAAAGAGAGATGGCTGCCCAAATAAAATGATAAGGTTTCTCTGTCAAATGAAAAGGTTCTCCCCATAAAGAGAGATGGCTGGCCAAATAAAATGATAAGGTTCCTCTGTCAAATGAAAAGGTTCTCCCTGTAAAGAGAGATGGCTGGCCAAATGAAATGATAAGGTTCCTCTGTCAAATGAAAAGGTTCTCCCTGTAAAGAGAGATGGCTGGCCAAATAAAATGACAAGGTTCCTCTGTCAAATGAAAGGTTCTCCCAGTGAAGTGAGAATGTTTTCCCTGTGAAATAAAAAGTTTCCTCAATGAAGAGAGATTTCCCCCCCCCCCCCCCCCCCCCCCCCCCCCCCCCCCCCCCCCCCCAATGAATTGAATTTTTCCTGCGACATGAGTCTCTCCCAATAAATCCATGTTCTCATAATGTGAGGTTTCTTTATCAATGAAGAAGAAGTTTCCCCAATGAACTGAGAAGGTTCCTCTGATGCAGTGAGATTTCCCCCCACCTCATCCCCACAAACCCCTTCCACCAACACCCCCCACCCTCACCCCCAAACCTCCCTATGAAGTGAGAACGTTTCTGCTATCAAGTGAGTTTTTTTTTCTCCTCGGATGCTTCTCCTCTCCTCTTCCGTCCTGCCTCCACAGCTCCCCCCCCCCCCCCCCTACCATCCCCCTACTCATCCCAATCTCACTACCCATCCCCTCCCCCCCCCCCACCATGGCTCCCCCCTCATCCACCAACCGCCACTCCGTCTCCAGTCTGCTCCCCATCCAACCGTCCCCTCCCCTCCTCCTTCCTTACCCTCCCCCCTCCCCCCCCCCCCTTCACCCTAAAAACTCATCTTCCCCCTGACAGACCTCTCACGTCACCTTCCCCTCCCGCCTATCGGGATGGACCGCTATTTCTGATAGAGGTTCTTCGCCCTCGCCTCGCTGTCTTCCAGATATTCCGTACAGGTTGCACGCCACAAATTTACGTGCCAAGGCCTTACTTAAGGAGTCCAGTATCTATAGATTGGCTCCATTAGATTGTTTTGAGTATTTTTACTGTGTCTGAAAGTTGATTCTCCTCATTTTCTTTCATATGACCATCAAGGTACAAGCCAGGTGGCTCCGAGCAGACAGACTGAAATCAAAGGAACGCGACTGTTTGGAAGCTTCCACCTGGCGTAAAGACAGGGTCACGGGTGAGTGCAAAGGCCTGAAATGTGACGTCCACTAAAGGGGAAGGTCATGCATTTGAAGACGGTATGTGATGACATCGGCGAAAATCTCCCCTAACAAGGGAAAGGATTGGGAGAGAGTAGTTCTTTTGATCAATTATCAGTTTAGCGTTAAATGCTGATTCAAAGTTATGGTAAGCCTCAAAACGCTTACATGGATTATATAGTGATTTAGTGCAGAATCCTAATTGTGGCGTGTGGCCATATCACACCCATAGCCTTATAATGCGTCCCCCTCCCCCCCCCCCCCCCCCCCCCCCCCAACACACACACACATACACACACGCCCGTGGCCTGTTCGTTTTGGCTGTTTGTTCGTTTGGTGTTTTCTTTGTCTTTTTTATATGTGAACGAAGTAAGTCTGGAGTAATGATGGGGGGGGGGGGGGGGGGGGGAGGGGGGAGGGAGAGGGGGGGAGGGTAGTGGTGGCGAGGGATAGGGTGGAAAGAAGTCGATAGGTTCGTGTGCGTTGACGCCAAATCAAATGAACATGCCAACAGCTTCAAGAAATGATTATGTTTTCATTGCATGTACGTACGTACGTACGCATGTATGCATGTATGTATGTATGTATGTATGTATGTATGTATGTATGTATGTATGCATGTATGTATGTATGTATGTATGTATGTATGTATGATGTATGTATGTATGTATGTATGTATGTATGTATGCATGCATGCGTGTATGTATGCATGTATGTATGTCTGGCTGTCTGTCTGCTTCTGTCTGTATGTATGTATGCAGGCATGTGTGTATGCAGGTATGCGTGTGTGCGCGCGCGCGCGCGCGCGTGTGTGTGGAGATGTAGAGAAAGAGACAGAGAGAGGAGGTGTGTGCGTGTGTGTTTGTGTGTGGGGGGGGGGGGGGGGGGTGCGCGCACGTGCGTGCGTGCGTGCGTGCGTACGTGTGTGTGTGTGTGGGGTGTGTGTGTGTGTGTGTGTGTGTGTGTGTGTGTGTGTGTGTGTGTGTATACGCGCGCGCGTGCGCGTGTGTGTGTGTATGTGTTATCAACATGTGACCACACAAAAAGCCAACACACACATTCACACTATAGTCCATCACAAAATTTCCTGACGCTACAAGTCATATTCTTTGTGTACTTCAAGGCATTATCTTCAGCTCGATCTTCGACAAGAGCCCTCCATCAAACTTCTCAGACATGGTCTTCTCCCTGACCTACTTCGCACAGGTGCCCGGTTGTCACGTTCCCAGGCCAATCGTGCCAAAGACTATTTTCAGATATATGCCAGGAGTGTTCTTAGGCATTGCGCAAGATGTTCCCATAAATACATATTCATACATCTACACGCACGCGCGCGAGCGCGCGCACACACGCACACACACACACACACATACACGCACACGCACGCACACACGCACTCTCTCTCTCTCTCTCTCTCTCTCTCTCTCTCTCTCTTGTATATATACATATAATTAAAAAAATACATATGTGTGTGTGTGTGTGTGCGTGTGCGCGCGTGTGTGCGTGTGCGTGCGTGCGTGCGTGCGTGCGTGCGTGTGTGTGTGTGTGTGTGTGTGTGTGTGTGGTGTGTGTGTGTGTGTGTGTGGTGTTGTTGTTGTTGTTGTTGTTGTTGTTGTTGTGTGTGTGTGTGTGTGTGTGTGTGTGTGTGTGTGTGTGTGTGTGTGTGTGTGTGCCTGCCTGTTTTGTCTGTCTGTCTGACTGTCTGTCCGTGCCTGCTGTATTTCCTCTTTTTTTCTCCCTTGTCAAGGAAAGCGGATAGGTCTGCTGTTGTTCTGCACAACATGTTTGACAGCCGACAGCTAACGTCCATGGCAGGGTCTCTACATCTTGTGTTGTGGCTGATCTCCATTGCAGCGAACGAGTAGGTGCATCTCTGTTTTGTGTCAGACACCCCAGAGAAGGACAAAAAAAAACCCTAGAGGAAGATCTGACCAGGGATAATCTTGCCGTTGCACTGTCCAAGTTCCAGATTCCGGTTACAGGACAGGCTTAACGTCTACGTCCCACCGTCGCTGGTACGGCAGACTGAGACAACCATTTAAAGGGAGTGTGGATGATTCGGGAAGGTGTAAGGGTGAACGGTGGGGGGGGGGGGGGGGGGGGGGGGGGGGGGGGGGGGCGATGCTAATGCTAGCACAACATTTACACCATCAGAGACCACATGGCAAGATGAACACCAAAAATCCATTGAGCGTCAGCGGGATTTGAACCGGCAACCTCTGGCAGAAAATTCCTTGGTCAACTACTGAGCCAAACCAGGCACCTTTGAGTTGAGTTCCAAGGTTTGTTGATACTGTAATTCTTGTCGGTGTTTGGTTAGGTGCATTCAGCTTTCACGTCAACATCCACTGAGGGTGCTGATACCGCATACGGAGATAACTGTCCTGGAGAGTGAAGGGTAAGGGACCTATCTAACACCACACTAACGCCACCAGAACAACAAGATGTTAAGATAAGCAACGACAGGCCAAAGCCTTTTGTCGAACTTTTCAACACCCCAACCAGCCCTTCAACTCTCCCAACCCACCCTGCTCACTAACGTATTCACCCGTGTCCCTCACATACCCACCATCCACGCAAACACTCACCCACACACACACACACACACATCCCCCGCTCCTCCTGCCTTTAGCTCACGTTCCAGTTCCCGCCATTCTTATTCATCTGGGATGGGGGGTGGGGGGGGGTGGGGGGGGGGGTCGATGATCACGTAACCTGTCAACTAGGGTCGTGAGCGTTCGCCTGTCCAGTTCCTAGAGCTCAATGGGTGGCGGTGTCAACCAACGAGTGGCTGGTGGGTGCGGCGGAACCCGTCTGAAAACTACCATCTTGATGAAGACTGTGGATAAGAGACCATAGAAAAATGATGATAATAATAAAACCCCAAATAATAATCCCATATGAATGCAATTTTCTTTACACAGAAACAAAGGGGGAAACAGGAAAGGGAGAGAAAAAAGAACAGAAAAGAAAACAAAGAAAGATAGACAGACAGACAGACAGAAAAGACAGAAAGATGGAGTGAATGAACGAATGAATGAATGGATGAATGAATTGATCACAAGGAAGAATGGACAAACAAATGCATGAACAAATGAATGATGAATTCAAAAACAAAATCGAAGATACATGAAAGAATGAACAAACAAATGCGTGAACAAATCAATGACGATTTCCAAGACAAAAACAAAGACAAGGGGGAAAAGAAAAGAAAAGAAATAGACATGGCCAACAAAATCATTCTGGTGGTTTTAATTTCCACGTCTTCGCCATATCTCACAAGAAAAAAAAGTAAATGAATAAAAGAAAGAAAGAAAGAAATCAAAGACGGAAACGTTCAGGATGTGAGTGGCGATGACACCGCTTCTTGCTCGCCTCGCTTGGCAAAAAATGTCACTGAAATGTCAGTGCCTTGAACACAGAGCTGTCTGGAACCCTCCAAGGCCTCGTCCACGCTCCTTTATTCGGCTGTAATGGACCTGTCAGCGCAACCGATCAGCTGTCAGCGCCAGAGACAGAGGTTTCATGTGAAAACGTCACTCCCAGACATAGACCGGTTACGTTACAACACTGATTCATGGTGTTGTTTTGTTTGATTTAAAGTTGGTTGGCGGTGTTCTGTTTGAGTTAAAGGTTGTTTGCCTTTGTTTGATTTAAAGGTTTTGTTGTTGTTGTTTTTTGCGTTGTTATGACGCTTGATTTTTTTAAATCTTTCGTGACTTAAGAAATAAATCCAACAAGCACATACACATTCGTGCAAACATCTACAAAATTTACAATTCTGATTAAAAAAAAATCAATATCAGGTTCTGAAAAAAGATGTATTGTCTGACGTGAATAGTGTTAAAACAACCATTGCCAGGTTATACAAAGGTTTGAATTAATATTGTGAGTTTAAACAAAGATGAGCCTATTAAAAGGAAGAATGAAAATTAGCACTCGTTGCCTTCGTTAAAAGCAGGGGTTTTCGTGCATCACGAGGAAGAAATTCAAAACTACAACGTGCCAGAGATGATGGAACAACACATTTATTTTACGGTGTTCACTTTTTCATCTGGGTGTTTGACGTTAGCACGGTGTTGTTCCAAAGAGAGTCTGGGACAACACCATGCTAACGTCAAACACCAAGTTGAAAGTGTACCAAGCCGGCGTGCTGAGCACTCTTCTCTATGGAAGCGAAGCATGGACCCTGTATACTGGACAAGAACGCAGACTGTACGCCTTCCACCTGCACTGCCTCAGCAGACTCCTGGTCATCATTTGGCAGGACCGCATCACCAACAAGGACGTGCTGGCCCAGGTGAGGATGCCTAGCATGTTGGGCATGCTAACACAGAGACGCCTGCGCTGGCTTGGCCACGTCAGCCGCATGGACGACGGTCGCATCCCAAAGGACATGCTGTACGGTGAGCTGGCTACAGGCTCCAGACCCACAGGACGGCCCGCCCTACGCTACAAAGATGTATGCAAGCGCGACCTGAGGGCAGACAGCCTCGACCCAGCATACCTGGAGTCAGCAACTTCAGACCGAGTCAGCTGGCCGTCCACCATCAAGGCCGGCATCAAACAAGCAGCGCAGAGGAGAGAGGCCCAGTGGGAATAACAGAAGCGCCGCAGACGGCAAAGAATTGCGTCAGCATCAAAAGACACTCATGACCGAGACTTCACCTGCAGCAACTGCAACAGTCTGCCATTCAAGGATCGGGCTCTTCAGCCATAGTGGGCGCTGCAACTCCACAACTGACTAATCCACGGGGCAACACTATTGTCTCTCAGACAGACGGATGTCATTCATAGTTTTCTATGCACGTCTTTTTCCATCATTCGATCAGTTTGATGTCTCGCCTTCATTCTCTTTGAAATTTCCCATCACTACATAAAAAAAAAATCAACAACATGAAGGAACATCGAAAAATACGCTTTGATTCCTGTGACTATCGCATGACTGGCATGTATCAATGATTTTTACCTCGAGCACTACATCTTTTCTAAACGTAGAATCCGGTCTTTTCTCTTTTTAAGGATTCGTTTCTTATTTAGAAGGCGCGCGAAATAATGTCAGCTATACATTGGCAAATACGCGTAAATGATTATCAATTCCAAAGTTTGGAGGCAACTTTATTGGCCAAGAAATAAAAGAAGAGACAGCAACGGGCAAACACGCACACACCAACTTTCTCTCTCTCTCTCTCTCTTCTCTCTCTCTCTCTCTCTCTCTCTCTTCTCTCTCTCTCTCTCTCTCTCACACACCACACACAACACACACACAACCACACACACACACACACACACACACACACACACACACACACACACCACACACAACACACAAAAACCACACCACACAACACACACACACACACACACACACACACACAAACACACAAACACACACACACACACCACACACACACAACACACACACACATGACAAATTCACTGACATTGTTTTGCTGCATGTATGCGTTGTTCATTAAAGAAAGGGGGTCAATCTTATTTGGGCAATATGTGTCCATTAGCAACAGATTTTTGTCAATGGTGTACCTCAATCCGCGTAGCATTTAAACAACATGAAGCAAAATGATACTCACATCAATATTCAGATTGTATATACTTTTCCATTATTTTTTTCATCAAAGTGGGTGCCCTGTTGATAACAGTATGGCTTTTGTCCAAAAAACAAAAAAGCTAAAAGGCTTCGCGCCTCTTTTGTGTGCTACCAAAGCCCTTACAGTTAAAAGAGAAATCCCGCTCATACATCTAATCTAACCCATGTGCATATAACTGTTAAGATGTAATTAAATAGCACAAAACAGTACACACACACACACACGCACACACGCACGCCCCGCACGCACGCACACACACACACACACACACACACACACACACACACACACACACACACACACACACACACACATAACCTTTGTTGCTTTTCACAAATTGTTGGCATTATGTTTCAGACAGTAAAGTGCACTTATCTGCTTGTGTGTGGATACTATCTTGTGAGCCAAAGGCTGTTGCACACATTTGTAGCTGAATAAAAAATACTTAACTAAAGTCTACAGTGTCATTGTTCTTCATTTTACGTTCTCCAGATTTATATAAATGTCTTTTCCACCAGATCCACTGACGAGGGCATTAGCCTGCCAACAGCATCGGGTATCTTTCACACTTCCAGAAATATTCATATCTCCATTGCATAATAACAAAAGAGAGAGAGAGAGAGAGAGAGAAAAGAGAGAGAGAGAGAGAGAGAGAGAGAGAGAGAGAGAGAGAGAGAGAGAGAGAAAGAACAATATTAGAAAGTAGCAATACTTTCAATGAGGATATCAAATAAGAATGAATGCGCTGTTCTTCAATAAAATCGCGATTTTTTAATGAAAAATTCTACAATAGAGCAATCACCTTTGTTTAGCTTAAACAGTTTTCAAGATCACGGTCAGCGCGGGCCAAGCTATTTATTATAGCCGTCCTGTTCAAAACGCAAAGAGGACATGAGTTTGAAAGCAGAGCTCTGCACACAGGTGATGAGGCGAAGAGGAATAAACGACCGCCAAACGAAGGTCACGAACAGAGGGGAGGACCACGCCAATGCGTTTCAACCTGCATGTCTTCTGCAGGCAACGTAGGGCAAGAGGTAAAGGTGCTTTTCTCAACAGCAGCACTATGCTTTTTATGTTAGGTATGCCAATGGCCTTTTACTGAAAACTTGCTATCTATTGTGGAAAACAATCGAGAGAGACTGACATACACACACATACACACACACGCGCGCGCGCGCACGCACCTACGCACGCACACACACACACGCGCGCGCGCACATGCAAGCACGCTCACACACGCATGCTGGCGTACAGAGAGAGAGACAGAGACAGAGACAGAAGACAGACACACAAACAGACAGACACACAGACACACAGACAGTACAAACGAAGAGAGAGAGAGAGAGAGAGAGAGAGAGAGAGAGAGAGAGAGAGAGATGAGAGAGAGAGAGGAGAGAGAGAGAGAGAGAGAGAGAGAATACTAACATGAAATGCGAATAAGGTAGTTTAAATTGACTTGTCACAGCCCTATCTGAACGCATTCATCACATTATAATCGCAAACGCAAAACGATTACCACATGACACATACATCCGTGCCAGAAATTTCTCATTTCATGCGCCTCTTTAATTAACCTGAGTCCAGGATGCTGCTAAATCGAGCGCGCACTTGTTATGAATGGGTATCACGTTGCGTAATTATGACACGCCCGAAATCAATCTCCGGTGGATGTGAAACAGCACGTACACAAACTCACACCCGAGGGGTGGGAGTGGGGGTTGGTGGGGGTGGGGGGAGGGGGTAAATCCAGACCCACCTCCCCTCCTTGTTCTAAAACCACTCGTCTTCTTCAAAATTCTTCTTCAAGTGTCCCAAACGATGGCACATATCAAACCACATGGCATCTGACTTCGAGAGGTGGGGTGGGGGTGAGGTGATTCTGGATCTAAAACGGACCCTGCTTCCCATCCCACCCCCTTCCCTTCTTTCCCCAACCCTTCCACCGCCTAAAAACTATTTCCTAGTGAGTGAATTTGGGACGTGAACCAGAACCAGCCCACGGAGTGAATAAAGGCGTGTGGCCCTTTCCACCTCCCTGTCCAGGCTGCACACCATACACTAACGCGCCAAGGCCTTGCCTCAAGGAGTCGAGTATTTATAGATAATGCGCCGTTAGATTGTTTTGAGAATTTTTTTTATTGTGTCTAAAGTTGATTCTCCTCGTTTTTTTTTTCATATGGCCATCAAGGTACAAGCCAGGTGGTTCCAAGCAGACAGATTACAATCAATGGAATGGGACTATTTGGGGACTTCCACCTGGCGCAAAGATAGGGTCACGGGTGAGTGCAAAGACCTAAAATGCGACGTCAACTGAAGGAAAAGTCATCTATTTGAAGATTGTATGTGATTTCATAGGCCGAAAATCCCCCAAACAAGGGAAATAATTGGTGGGGAGTAGTTCTTTTGATCAATTAACATTAAATGCTGGCTCAAATTTATGATAGGCCTCAAAACGCTCATATAGATCACATAGTGTTTTAGTGCAAAATCCTAATTGTGGCGTGTGGCCATATAGGATGGTGATATTGGGCACGTGCTTATGTACTCTCCATGTGTTATTTCTGGACTATGCCCCAAATAAGTCACTGTGGGGGGGGGGGGGGGGATAGTTTTGGAAACAGTAAGGGAGGGAGGGGGGCAGTTCTGGTTCAGGTCCAGAATTACTCCCAACTCTTCCCTCCAATTCAAGTGCAATGTGCTTTGATTGATGTTGCTCTATGGACAACTGAAGGGTAGATGTCGCCCTTGACAGAACACAGTGGAAGAAGCAACGGTGTCCCCAGGGCACGAAGACAGACATTGGAGCGCAACAGAGCAGCCGCTATCCAGGAAAAAGAGGAATGGAGAGAAAACGGGCCCAACCTTGCAGGACTCCATTCCATGCAGCGTCTGTGGGACGACTTTGTGCCTCAGGAATTGGTCTTCATTCCCAGATGAGGACCCACATCAGCAGATGACCCGCCTGCCTACTCATCCGAAGGACACGACGGGAGAATCCATCGTCACTGTCATCTGGGACACCTTCAGAATTCTAAAGGAGGGAATGGTTTTAGAAACAAACAGAGAGCTCCGTCTGGGTTTACTCTCAGAGAAGGAGGTGGGAGTGGGATGGGGGAGTGGGGGTGGGGGGGGGGGGGGGGGGGGGGGGCTATGACACCTGCCCTTTCCAATCCTCCAGGGAGTGATTTAAGGCGAGGAATGATTGAGGAGCAATACACCGGTAAAGCAAAATTCCAGTGCAAACTGAAGAGAGAGAGAAGGGAGAGAGAGAGAGAGAGAGAGAGAGAGAGAGAGAGAGAGAGAGAGAGAGAGAGAAGGAGAGAGAGAGAGAGAGAGAGAGTGGGGCTAGTTTGTCAGGGGTTTTAGCAGCCGCCTTGCAGAAATATGCCAGCAATAAAACGTCATCCAAGGTCATCGACAGAACATTGCCAGGGAGGGGGTGAACATGAGGAGGGCGGGGGGGGGGGGGGGGGGTGGTGTCAGCTGTATTCTCAGTGTTTCTCCGCTAAGGATTTCTTTTTACTCTCAAGGTTGGAATTTATACGCGTATATATGTGTTTGCAGAGAACTTTCCAGACTGGATATTCAGAAGTTGATGGCTATGCGTGTGCGTGTGCGTGCGTGCGTGCGTGCGTGCCTGCGTGCGTGCGTTCGTGCGTGTTGTTGTTGTTGTTGTTGCTGTGTGTGTGCATGCATGCGCACTCGCGTATGTGTGATACGTGTGCGCATGCCTGCGTGAATATGAGAGAGACAGACAGACAGTCAGACAGACAGAAAGACAGACAGAGGCAGAGAGACAGTGAGACAGAGAATGTGTGAAAAAGTTCATCAATTGTAGAACAAAAAAGAAGAAAATAACAAAGTGATCTTCTTTAGTTATTTATCTGCAAGAAACAAGAAAAAGAAAAATGCTACCTGACTAATCATGCTTGTTTATTATCGCATTTGCTCTGTGTGTGTGTTTGTTGTTGTTGTTTTCATCCATGTCTACAGATGCATTTACTCTGTTATGTGTTCTCCCAATCTTGTTTATAGTGACACTCACTCTGTATGTTTTCCCCATTCCATTTCTTGCACAGCAACTCCTTTTTCCAACACTGCCATGAAATACAAGTGACACTATGGCAGCTTACAAACTTCATTAACATGTGATAGGTATTTCCCCTAACTTTCCGGTGAAAATTAGTTCTATAATCTGTTAAGAAAACAATTACAATAGACAAATCCGTTATGTTCACTTTTACCCGAGGAAAATGGTTATTATTATCCCTCAAGAAAACATTGATTGTAGAAAAATCAATTACGTCATTTGGAAAGAGAGGGGTTAGCTACTGCCAAGAACACAGACAAACAGAGTACAGGACTAGACACAATGCATTTCGACCTCTTGGGTCTTCTTCAGGTGAAAACAAATAACACGTTCTGACGAACAGGAGAAGCGCAGCGAAGTGGTTCCATGTTGTTGTCGCTGTCCTAAATGTTGTTTGTTTTCACCTGAAGAAGACCCAAGAGGTCGAAATGCATTGTGTCTCGTCCTGTACCTTGTTTGTCTGTGTTCTTAGCGGTAACTAACCCCTCTCTTTCCAAATTTCGCTTCATTTTCCGCCCTCAGTCACTCCGTTTTGAAACTCAATTACTTCAATTAATAGACGATTACGCTAGAAGCCCATAATGACTATTTTTCGATGCATAACAGTTAGCCTTTACCAACAACGACAAACCAAGTGAAAAGAGGAGATTATAATTATCATTGCTTTTATTGAGAAAAAAAAGTATGCTTAAGATGGGAGGGGAGGGAGAGATGGGAGAGTGGGGAGGAGTAATAAAAATAATAATAATAATAATAATGAATACTTATATAGCGCCTATTCTCGGCTAGAGGCCAAGCTCTAAGCGCTTTACAATCAACACTCGTCTACACAACGGGCTGCCTACGGTAGTGCCGACAGAAGAGCTGCCAGCTGGCCTTCATTCAGTCGTTCCGTGTCATCCAGTCAGTATCGTTCAATATCGATCACTCATTTGCCTTACTTCCTTCATTCTTTCCATTTCTCGCGCAAGGGCATGCTATGTGTAACGTGTCATCATACAACGGCCAAACTGGCCTATCTTCCGAAATTTGGTGATGGGATTTTACGTGTGTGCAGATGTTAGCATGCGTTCACCACGGAACCTCGGTTACTCTCATTCCTACTCTCATTCCTTACCTAGGGAAAACGTATAGCATCCTTTAAAAAAAAAAAAAACAGCGATGAAAGGCGATTTCACGGAACTGTCCTCTTGAAGGATACTTTTTCTTAAAAAAAAAAAAAAAATATAATAATAAGTCATTTTCATGTTATCCTTGATTTCATGAAGGAAAATAACTTTTACAGAAGGGAAACAGTGACAATGAAAAACTGGTTTCTATGTGATACCTGATTTTTTCAAGGATAATTACTAAACATTTATAACGGAAGCCCAAGGAAACATTTAGTATCTTACAAGGAAAGAGTGAAAACAGGACATTCAGTTTAATATCATCGTTTTCCTAAGGAAAACAATTCTCATCTATAAAAAAAAAAAAAAAAGGGGGGGGGGGGGGAGAATATGTAAATAAGTTATTTTTGGTGTTTTCTTGAGGAAAATGGAAATCATCTCTCAAGAAAACAGTGAAAACTGAGAAATCATTTACTGTATTTCTCAACAATAAGGAAATCAGGTTTTGCCTTTTAAGGAAACAGTGTAATAAGGAAACAAGTTTTTTTTAATCTTTAACGACAGTGTCAAAACTGGAATGGTAAGGAGATCAGTTACTATCCATTAAGAAGACGTTGATAATAAGACATTTCCTGGAGCTTTTTTTTTAAAATCAAGGATGATCATTATTTTGCTCGGGAAAACAATGATGATTACTGATTTTCACATTATCATTGTTTTGTTTTCTTAAAGGACACTTGTTAAACAAGTATAACACAGCCCAGACAAACACTTAGCAATGAAAATTGGGAGATCAGTTGTCACAATTGTTTTCCTGAGAAAATCAAATCAGTTGCTACCATTGTTTTCCCGAGAAAATCAAAATTATCCTTCAACAAAATAGTGATTTAAAGTGATTTTCTGTAACTTTTTTTTTTAAAATAGAAAATAGGATTTCAAAGTGGGATTACTGCAGGCGGAAATTGAAATAGGAACAAAGACAGAACTACTGGTCCGCCAAACAAAGGAACAAAGAAAGGACGAGCAGACACTCAAGTGATAAGTGACCGTCTGCTCCTTCTTTGTTTTCGTTGTTTTGAATGTGATTTGTCCTGCTTGAAGAAGACCCGACTGGTCGAAACGCGTTGCCTCTGTTTTGTTATTTGTTCGTTCCTGCATTTGACGGCACAGTAACATTCTGTTTTTGTCCTTATTAAAAATAAAAAAATAATCGTTTTCCTCGAGAAGCAGCGATCGTAACCGGCCTAACTATAATCACTACTTTCTTAAAGGAGAATTACTAGACATTTGTACGAAAAGTCAATACCAACCGTCTTCCCGATTAAAAAAAAAAATCATAATCCCCAAGAAAACAATGACAACTCCCTTTTCACAGGAAATCACTTATCATCACTGTTTTGTTGAAGGATAATAACTGTTTTTCTCGGGATTAACACCCCCCCCCCCCCCCCCCCCCAGCCCCCCCCAGCTATTTAACGCGTATGAAGCAAACGTGCCTCCATACGTTCCCAAATTCACACCACAACACCACCACCACTTAACACAATCTCCGCTTACGAATTCGGCCACGGAGCCCAATTACTCGACGCTAGCAACAACAATAACAACAACAACAACAACAACAACAGCAACAGCAACACAATCTTCCTGTATAAATCAGAACAGCGCGTGGTGGGCCTACAAATAGCCTGGCGGTATTGATCTTGTTGCTGGTGTGTTTATACGTCAATAAAGCAAAATTACGACCCGGACTCTCGGTCATGCAGACGATGGCGAGTGTGTGGTGGTGGAGGAGGTGGTGAAGGGGGTAGCAGAAGTGGGAGGAGGGTGGGAGGTGGAGAAAGGGAGACAAGAAAGGAGAGGTAAACACAAAGAAAGGAATGGAAAGATATTAAAAAGAAGAGGCGGGGTGGGGGTGGGGTGGACAAAAGAAAGTAAATGGGGAAAAAGAAAGAAAAGAAGGATACCAAGGGAAGGGAAAGAATGAGGGAGGAACAAAAGACAGGAAGAAAGGAAAGAAGACAAAGCACGGAATTATTAGCGAAAAGTAAAATAAGAAATAATAGAGAAAGAAAAGGAGACAACGAAGGGTGGGGGGGGGGGGATAGAGAGACGCAAGCAAACAAACAGATAAGCTAATAAAAGGGAAGGAAAGAAGGAAAGAAAGAAAGGAAACAATCCAAAAAGCAAACAGAAAATAAGGAAAAGAAGAAATGGAAAGGTGAAAAGACAGACAGAAAGAAAGAAAATAAAGGAAAGGGAAAAGACGGACAGAAAGAAAGAAAATAAAGGAAAGGGAAAAGACAGACAGAAAGAAAGAAAATAAAGGAAAGGGAAAAGACAGACAGAAAGAAAGAAAATAAAGGAAAGGGAAAAGACGGACAGAAAGAAAGAAAATAAAGGAAAGGGAAAAGACAGACAGAAAGAAAGAAAATAAAGGAAAGGGAAAAGACAGACAGAAAGAAAGAAAATAAAGGAAAGGGAAAAGACAGACAGAAAGAAAGAAAATAAAGGAAAGGGAAAAGACGGAAAGGAAAGGGAGAAAAGAAAAACATGATAAAAAGAAAGAAAAAATGAAAAAGAAGGAAAAAAGACAAAAAGGACACCAAAAAATGAAAAAGAAGGAAAATGAAAAAAAAAAGGATAACGAAAAAGAAAGAAACGAAAGAGGAGAAAGAAAAGAAGGATAAAGGTTTCTTCGTTTTTTTTTTCTTTAAGAAAAGAAAATAAAGAAAGAAAACTAGGAAAGAAGGGAAGAAGAGACAGACAATATGACACCATGTGTCACAAAAGCTGACAATCACAACATAAATTTTCACCTAAAAAGAATACAACAGCCAGTAAACAACAAAGTCACCACCAGGCCACTTCACGCATAGCACAATGTCAGCA
>CM031595.1:124758698-124761198 GCA_018398815.1 Conus ventricosus
AACAAGTGTCCAAATTCCTGGCTTTTTCTCCGTCTCTTGTGAAAGGACATTGCTAGCCAGAGCTGGTCACATAATTATTATGTATCAGAGTGTCGGTCTGGGCTCTTTCTCTCTTCCCCGGTCTTCTTTTTCCTTCTTTCCTTCCTTCTTTCCTTTCTGTCCTTTCTTTCTTTTTTTTCTTTCTTTCTTTCTTTCTTTCTGTCCGTCTGTATTTCTCTCATGTCGATGACAACCTTCGTACACACGTCGAGCGAGAACAATGCTGCGTCTATACTACGTCCCATCTTTTATACACGGGTTGTCTGTCACACACCGACTTCCACCGGAGCCTGCTCCCACGCGTTTTTAATTAACGCAACACCAGGTTCGGTACGGCAGCCAAGATACCGTTGGCGAGAAACAATAAAACGATATGTTGGAGTGGAATCTTCGATCGGCTTTTCGCTGTGTTCTTCCACAGAGAATTGGCAGGCTGTCTGTGAAAGACAGAATATCAACATGGTGTCTTGGCTCTTAAACTAAACAGAACGCCAGAGGATAAGAAGTTTTGTCTCGTTCGTTCCGTCGTTGTTGTTGTTGTTGTTGTTGTTGTTGTTGTTGTTGTTGTTGTTGTTGTTGTTGTTGTTTTTGTTATTTCTTTTTTTCTCTTTTGTTTGGTCCAATATTCAGAGAATTTGAGTTTCAGGGTTGTGAGCGGGTTTGGCCTTGATACAGTTCTTACAGACTGGAGTTTATGTTTGTGTCTGGCTTGAAATGAGGTGAGTATTCTCTTTTCTCTGTCTCTCTCTCTATCTTTCTGTCCCTGACTGTCTCTGTCTCTTCTCTCTCTGTCCTCTCTCTCCTCTCCTCTCTCTCCCCCCCCCCCCCCCCCCCCCCCGCCCCCATTCTCTCTCCCTCTCTCTTCCTCTCTGTCTCTGCCTCTCTCTGTCTCTGTCTGTCTGTGCTTCTTTTTGTCTGACTGTATAATATGTATGTGTTTGTCTGTCTGTCTGTCTGTCTGTCTGTCTCTGTCTGTCTGTCTCTGTCTCTGTCTCTGTCTCTCTCTCTCTCACCCTCGCTCTCTCTCTCTCTCTCTCTCTCTCTCTCTCTCTCTCTCTCTCTCTCACTCTCTCTTTCTCTCTCTCTCCCTTTACCAAACAGACCTGAACTGTAACCACCAAAACAGAAGGTTACCACAGCACGGCTGAAAACATCCTCTCAGCAAAACGTCAATGAAGCTAGATAAGCAGGTCTGGTCTGCCAGAGAAGGAGCCAGCTTTGAAACACACTGGCACTATTGATCTTGACCCTATTTACACGTGAACACAGCACGCAGCACGACTCCTGGTAACACGGATGATGAAGGGGAACAACTGACAGAAACACTAGTGAACTGGGGTGAAGATGGTGGGGTTGGTGATGATGGGATTGAAGGGGTGGTGAGGAGAAGGGGGGTGAAGAGGATGATGAGAGTGGCGGCGGGGTTGAACAGGTGGGAGTTACTTTAGCGTTCATCTGAATTTTGGGAAGAGAGAGAGAGAGACAGAGAGAGAGAGAGACAGAGACAGAGACAGAGAGAAACAGAGAGACTGAGACAGAGAGAGAGGGAGTTTGAGAGAGAGAGAGAGAGAGAGAGGAAGGGGAGAGAGAGGAGAGAGAGAGAGAGAGAGGAGAGAGAGAGAAAGCGAGAAAGAGACAGAGGGACATAGAGATAGAAAGTAAAGATAAATAGTAAAACGTGTCTACTTTGGAGAAGAACATCTCTGACTCCAATTAAATGCTGAAAGAAAGAAAGAAATGTTGAACGTAAGAAACACAGGGCAAGAGAAAAAGACAAAGGGAACGAAGAAACGTACAAAGTCGCATGGAGATATAAACTGCTTTTCTGCACTGACAATTGCTGTAGTATATAAACAACTTGTCTATGATCCAAATATTTGTGCAACACTCAGTTAACCACAACCTTGACAATGCATGCAAATAAAGAGAAATCCAGAACTTGTCACACACAGAGTGTTGGAATGGTCTGTGTCTGTCTTCTTAAACTCCTTTCTCCACCCCCTCCACCCCCTCTCTTTCTCACCAAGCAAACTTTCGGTACTTCCCAATACTTATGACTTAAAGCAAAGGGTAATTAAAAAAAAAAGAACTTGTCTATCAACGTTTAGCTTGGGTGTTCAGCGTTAAGCACGCATGGCTACTGTACATACCCTAGAAACCTCTCCTCTAATTGTCCGTTCATTGAGGGCGTCTCCGAAAGCGAATTCATTTCATACTGAATTATTCAAAATATTCCACTCTAAGAGAAAAACGCATTTCTAAAAAATTTTACAATTTTTGTAATATATGACATAAAAAGTATACATAGGCTAGCAATTTATCTGAATAATGCTTTTAGAATCTGTAACCAAGCTTTATTAGCAACAGATGAACGCGCTGATGATTAATCATCTTCTTTTAGAGGATCCTTACTGATGTGTGACACGATGTGTATTTAAAGATTAGCAGCTTATCTGACTGA
>CM031595.1:124771198-124778698 GCA_018398815.1 Conus ventricosus
TGAAGTTGTACTGTCAGCTCAAGAGATAACTGAAATACACAGTCTGGTCGGCAGAAAATTGAAATCGCCTGTCTACTCGAGAGATAACTGAAATACACAGTCTGGTCGACAGAAAATTGAAATCGTCTGTCTACTCGAGAGATAACTGAAATACACAGTCTGGTCGACAGAAAATTGAAATCTTCTGTTTACTCGAGAGATAACTGAAATACACAGTCTGGTCGACAGAAAATTGAAATCGTCTGTCTACTCGAGAGATAACTGAAATACACAGTCTGGTCGACAGAAAATTGAAATCGTCTGTATACTCGAGAGATAACTGAAATACACAGTCTGGTCGACAGAAAATTGAAATCTTCTGTCTACTCGAGAGATAACTGAAATACACACGATCTGCATAACCCACTTCTCCGTATCAGTGGTCTGGCGCAACAGCAGTGGTGACTCCTTCAAGAGAAAGAACATGGAGAAACAGATCATCCACCATCTCGGTACTACAGCACCAGATGGCATCAACATCAAAGACTAAACCAAATCACAGCTTGCCCCGTCCCCACCCTGCCCATTTCCCCTCCCCCCCCCCCCCCCCCCCCCCCCCCCCCCTCTTTTTTTCCTCTTCCCCCATCCCCTTCCCTCTCACTATTTAGATTCTCTCTCACTTCCTTCACCCATCCACCTTTTTTTTTCCGAACCGGCAGTGAACTGTTCTCAAGGCAAGTGAACATCGTTCAACAACCAGGAAAACTGCACTTGTGACTGCTGCTATCTTCAGTTGCATCGAAGACTCCACGAGTCGAAGTACACAACTTCTCCTCTCCCAAGTGGGTTTAAAGTTGTTTTTCCCCCTGTGTTTTGTACACACAATCTGGTCCACAGAAAATTGAAATCATGCTGTCTGGTTGACGAACACTACAGTCATACTACTGTCTTGTCAATACACCGTCTGGTCAACAGGGAACTGAAATCATTCTGTTTGGTCAATAGAAAACTGAAATCATTCGGTCTGATTAATAGAAAACTAAAATCATTATGTCTGATCAATAGAAAACTGAAAACTGACATCACTTTTTTTTCTGTTCGACAGAAAATTGAAATCATATTATATCGTCCATCCAAAAAAATCTCACCTAGTCGGGAGAAAATTGATACCGTTTTCGTCAATACTCGAAAGAAGATTAACAATCCACCGTTTTGATCACAATAATAATCATAATCGTAATCATAATTGTCATTTGCTCAGAATCTAGAGAAGAATTGATAATCACTTTGTATAGGACGACTGATGACCACAATAGTGTGCTTTGTGAATATAAAACCCACAATTCAAGACCACGTCCCGCGTATAACAGGCGGAAATGCCAAAGGAACAATCCCTACTTAACTACACACTTCAACAAATACCCAGTTACAAATACTGTACGCTGTATTCGCAACAGGAAATTTGATCAAGTTTTGTAATGTCTTCCCCCTCCCCCCTCCTCCCTCACAACAACCCTCGCATTCCTCCAGTCTTCCCACTTCCAATCTCTTTGCCTCGTTTTCTTTACTTTTCGTTAAAATGTTTTTTTTTCCCCAGATAATCTTAATCTGATCTTCGATCATGTGTCTTACATAATCATAATATGAACAGACGTTGTTTAAGTGAAGAAGAAAACCATCGTGTGAAATGAACATAACGATGACAATCCTACATGCCTAGAACATAAGACACAAGATAGGACGATCCTACTTAACAAGAATAGTTAGAGGACCGATCCTTATTTCGCCTGCAATGGACAAGAGATGACTACCGTAGATGTTACTGCTTTGGTTCAGAGAGGGGGGGAGGGGGGGGGGGGGCAGGGAGGGGTAGAGAGGGGGGAAGAGAGAGGTGGGGGGGACAGACAGAAAGACAGACAGAGACAGACAGACTGACAGAGACAGAGAGGACAGAGACAGACAGACAGACAGACAGACAGACAGACAGGCAAGGCAGACAGACTGACAGACAGAGAAACGTCCACGACAAATCTGTCTTCATCAGGATCATTTCATCATACCAAAGACTGTACGCCCCAGTGACGTCTCTGGCCTATTCTGTTCTTAATGTCTGCGGAGGAAAGGACGACAGGCCGCCGCCATCCTTCACCGTTAGGCCAGTTTAGCGTCACACAGCTGCTGCACACTTGTCACCCAACCCCCCTGCATCCCTTGATGGATATATCCTCCGCCTAAAGCTCTCTTTGTATCGCTTCTGGGTTTCCTGTGCCGGCGCGCACACACACATATGTACACAAACACACGCGCGCGCGTGCGTGCAATCGCGCGATCGCATGTGTATACATGAACATTGACACAGAGACACTGACACACAGACACAGACACAGACACACACACACACATGCACACACGTACACATACGCATACACACACACACACACACACACACACACACACACACACACACACACACACACACACACACGCACACGTGCGCGCGCACACACACACACACACACACACAACACACACCACACACACACACACACCACACACACACCACACACACATTGTGCAAAGTGCTTGAGACAAATGAGTTTTATGGACGTCAATGATGGAAGTCTGTTCTGTTTCAGGCTAATTATTACCCAGACACAGATGCATCAAAGAGGGGAATCGACCATTTTGCCCTCACGTTACTAACCATTCATTCTGCGTCGTCAAAGGCAAACGTGAACACGAATGTTACAACTAGCAAATAAAACAGATCAAACAGCTCTCTCTCTCTCTCTCTCTCTCTCTCTCTCTCTCTCTCTCTCTCTCTCATTTTTGCAAATAGCTAGCCATACGTGTCCGATCATCACGAAATGATCTAAAATGATGCAACGACTCTCTTTCGTTGAGAATGGTGGTAGATAGAATGGTAATAATAACGATCATTGTTAGTATTGTTGTTGTGATTGTTGTCTCCTCCCCTTCCCAGCTCATTTCACCACCATCCCTCCACTTCCACTCTTTGCTTTCACCTTCACCCTCCCTCTACCCCCCCCCCCCCTCCCTTTTCTCCATGCCTTCCTATATTTCCCCTCCATCCGCCATCCCTCAGTGAACTCTTTTTTCCAGTGAACTCTTTTCCCAGTGAACTCTTTTCATTCCACAACCACAGAGTTCTGTGCTGTTTCGTTGGTCAGTGGGCCAGTGTTGCTTGACCAACCACAGAATTCTATGCTGTTTCGTTGGTCAGTGGGCCAGTGTTGCTTGACCAACCACAGAATTCTATGCTGTTTCGTTGGTCAGTGGGCCAGTGTTGCTTGACCAACCACAGAATTCTATGCTGTTTCGTTGGTCAGTGGGCCAGTGTTGCTTGACCAACCACAGAATTCTATGCTGTTTCGTTGGTCAGTGGGCCAGTGTTGCTTGACCAACCACAGAATTCTATGCTGTTTCGTTGGTCAGTGGGCCAGTGTTGCTTGAAAAGTTTTTTTTATAAGAAACCGAACTATTGCAGTTAGTTCATGGGTCTTGTGTGGCTTCAACTTTTCGTCTCCCTTATTTCGTTGACTCAGCTGGTCCCCTTCCCTCTCATCTCTGTCCCCTCTAACCCCCTTCAAACTATGGCGTGAAGAACAGGAGAAAGAGCAGCTAATCATCTTTAGAAGAAACATCCTGAACTGTTCAATAAGCCATGCGACGGACAAATTTCTTTTCTTCATTTTCCATTTTAATCGTTAATTTTCTCATGTTTATTGCTCTCTCTCTCTCTCTCTCTCTCTCTCTCTCTCTCTCTCTCTCTCTCTCTTAATAATTAATTCTCACCGTATTTTTCTTTCAGTGACATCAGTTTTGTTGGTTTCCTATGCAGTGGCAGCACAACAAAGGACAGTCTATATTTTTATGACAGAAACCTGAACTCCGGATACAACTGTTTAACGCTCCTTTCTCCTAACTGATGGATTATCCCGTCGGGTCTGACGGATGAGTAGACATGCCGGTCACCTGCTGATGTGGGTCCTCATGTGGAAATGAAGACCAATTCCTTAGGCACAAAGTCGTCCACGAACGCTGCATGGAATGGAGTCCTGCAAGGATGGGCCCCGTTTTCTCCGATTCCTCTTTTCCTGAATGGCGGCTGCTCTGTTGTGCTTGAATGTCTTTGTGCCCAGGGTACACCGTTGCTTCCGCGGTGTCCTGTCATGAGCGACATCTTCCCAGGAAGCGGTTGTCGATGTTGCAGTTCCTGAGTTTGGCCTTCAAGGTGTCTTGACAGGCCGTCTTTGATCACGTTGTCGTTCCTTCAATTGTCCATAGAGCAGCATCTTTGAAATATTGCTGTCCCCCATACGGACAACGTGTCCTGTCCGTTTGATGAGTATACACTCCCAACTACTGTGCTTTTAACAGTGTAACGACTTCTTCCTGACTGATCTGCGTGGTAACCCCGGGGACGAAACGATTTGGGGCAAAACTACCTTCACACAGTAAATGACCAGACTCGCTGATGCGAAACACACGATGTCGGAAGAGGAAAGCATAAGGCATGAGGGACTGGGATGAAGGATGAGACGGGTTTTCACTCTGTCCTTTTCTTTCTCTCTCTCTTTCTGCGTACGCAGGCTGATACTCCTGCGGACACTGTCTGAATAGACAGGCAGTGGAGTTTTGTGTGTGACCGTTTTTTATCCCGCCATTAAGGCAGCCGTACTCCATCTTCGGAGAAGGTGCATGCTATGTGTAACGTGTCATCCATACCAACGGCCAAACTGTCCTTCTTTTCCCAAAGCTGGTGATGGGATTTTACGTGTGTGCAAGATGTTGTGCATGCGTTCACACACGGAACCTCGGTTTATAGTCTCATTCGAAGGACTGTGTGGGAACGGAATCAGAACCAATGTTAACTCCGAGGGAAAAATCCCCCTGTACCGAAATTCGAAACTGCAACCCCAGGATCACGAGTCCGGCGCTCTACCAACTGAGCTATTCCGGCCCCCTCACTCAGTCCATGGCGGCGGTATCACTTGAGCGACGTTGTCTATGCTACCTACACAACGTGCGTGTTATTTCTTGTGCTACGCACACTTTTAGGACATGGTCGGAGAGAGGAAATGCGTTACGTGTTTTAAAAGGAAGAAACAAAAATACATTATGCAGTGTTGGTTGTTCGGACAAATTCTGAGTTAACATTTATTACAAGAAGGAAGACTTTCAGTTGATTAACATTTCACTTTCCGTGACTCTCTCTCTCTCTCTCTCTCTCTCTCTCTCTCTCTCTCTCTCTCTCTCTCCTTCTCTCTCTCTCTCTCTCCCTACCCCGATCCTACCATTCTTTCTTCCTCTATCTCAACCTTTCAGGCGCCCTGAATAGTCGGTTGAGCTGTAATAACACTATAATTAAAACGCCTCTTTATCTGTCTCTCTCACACATTTTCAAACGCATCAGTGAAAGTGCATATGCTGGAACGAATTTCGCGCGCGTGCACGCGCGCAAACACACACACACACACACACACACACACACACACACACACACACACACACACACACACACACACAAACACACACACACACACACACACACACACACACTCTCTCTCTCTCTCTCTCTCTCTCTCTCTCTCTCTCTCTCTCTCTTCATTCAGAATGCCTGAAGGAGGGCAAACACCACATGTCACTGCAACGGATGAGGTCAACTTTCATGATTAAGCCCATGCTTGGTGCTTTCCACTTTTGTCCATTTCTCGTTTTTCTTGTTGTTGTTGTTGTTGTTGTTAGTGGCTGTGGTGGTGGCGGTGCTGATGTCCTGCCGCTGCTAATTCTCCAAGATCTTGAAGCCACACACTTTACCAACGCAAGCCGTATCAAAACACCTCAACTGATGGACGATGTGACTGATGGGACTGTCACTGGTCCCCCGGCACACCAGGGCAGTGAGGGCAGAAGGAAAGGGGGGGGGGGGGCGGTGTTGGATCACCGAACACTGAACTCTACCACCAGTTGTCTTCCCCTCTGATGATGGTGGGCAAATGCCTGGATTGTGGAGGGTAATGGAGGCCGACAAACGATCCATCACATCTCCAGAGGGCATGGTGTGACTGCAGAAGTTCCCGCTTCTTCACAGGAAATAGCATGCCGACTATTCCATAACACGCACATTGCTGACTGCACACCCACTGGGACTTAAAGACTGGTAAACTAACAACGTAACAGAATAATACACGAAGAAGGCAACTTCAACTGGCACTCAGAGTAAAAAAAATTCATGACCCCCCCCCCCCCCCCCTCTCCAAACTGCTTGCGAAACCCACATACTTATCACTGAAGCCAACAAAAAATAGGAAGCTGCAAACAACATGCCATAATGTATCCTTGTTTAACACATGCTCATAGCATCAACAGCAGATATGTAAATACAGACTCACTCTCATTCCACAACTGGTGCCGCTTTTAACCTAGCAGGTCGTCACATAAACAAACAAAACCAAGTAATGTAGATGACCTTGGTGTGGTCAGCCAAAGTTGAGTCACTGACTGAACAACAACCCAAGGGTGCAGATTGGCTGGATGGTCAAAAACTTGAGAAGTCATTTTCTGAATGAACGAAGTGATCTATAAGTTACAAAGGTATACTTTCAAGGTTTGCTTTTCGTCATCTAAATTCTGTGTCACTCATCTGTGACAGTGCTTGAGTTTAGTGCCTCGTACCTTCTATACTTATTCACCTTCAAACATGGTTTCTGTCTATGTTTTCTTTCCATTAAAGATTAAAATGAATTGATCTTTTAAAAAAATCCTCTAACTCTTATATATTTGAAAATGAACATACATATTCAGCTATTTGGAGTAATGTGGCCTTGCTATTTGAAAGAAAGAACTGGGAGCTAATAAGCTTCATTATTGCTCAAGGATTTTCCTCATCATTTAATGAAGATGGCCTTTCCTTCATTCCATCTGATTATCTCTAGGATGATCACCTTCTGCCTCTTTCTCTTCTTCTCTGAAGCAGCTCACATGATGAGTCTGATTCTTCAGGCAGAGGTCCTCAAACAGTTGAAACAGATGTTGACTTCCTATGGGCGATGTCCACCTTGCCTCTACGAACGACATGAAAGAATAGTCCCACACGCTTGACGCTGGAGCTGTGGGCCGTCAGTGCGTCTTTTAAGCTCCCCGTTCTTCAGGTTCTTAGTTTTTCTGCTGTTGACATGAAGAAGGCGTAGACTGCATGGCCGCATGGAACTACCAAAATCAATACACAAAAGGTCGTTGGAGAATGATCCCCGACTAGAAAAACCAAGCCAGATGACCTTTGGTCCCTTAGGGACTTTGACAGGTTGTTGCTAGGGAGATGACATCAAGACACTTGACGACGGTGAAAGAACATTTTGACGTCACTGAGATGGATAGATTAGAGACAGAGTTTTGGCGGTAGAATTAAAAAGATGAGGGGGGAGGGGGTAGAAGAGGCAGGCTAGTGTGGGAGTCCTGTTTTGCTAATAAGCCTGACGTTTTCAGTTGAAGTAGGTA
>CM031595.1:124781198-124791198 GCA_018398815.1 Conus ventricosus
AACTTTATCTTGTCACGTCATATTCATATTCCTTTCCTTTGCTGATCTCCTTCTTTCCACTCTTGTTTCCTCTTCAGTGATGTCAGAAAAATGAATTATGTATTTATGCACGTATGCATATGCATCTATCTTACTCTCTGCCTGTCCATCTGTCTGCCCGACTGTCTGTCCATCTGTCTCTTTGTCAATTTGTCCCTCTGTCTGTTTATCTGTCCATCCATCTGTCTAGTTATGTAGCTATCTGTCTATCGGTGTACGGAACATTTCATTGATCCTTTCCCTTCTCCTTCACCTGGCGTGCCATCAATAACGAGCTTAAGGTTGTCTTCCCAGCTGATTACACCAGGGACGACAGGTTGTCTTCCCAGCTGATTACACCAGGGACGACAGGTTGTCTTCCCAGCTGATTACACCAGGGACGACAGGCTTCACCTGGCGTACCATCAATAACGAGCTTAAGGTTGCCTTCCCAGCTGATTACACCAGGGACGACAGGCAAGAACCAAATCATTTCCCTACTTCAGGAAAACAAACTACTCTCTGTCACGCAATGACCACGTTAATGCCTGACAATCAATAACTCGTCGGGGTGGGGCGATGGGTGTGGGAGAAGGGATGGAGGGCTAATTAGGGGAGGGGTGGGGTGTGAAACATGCAGGGTCAGCAGGAAGCAGAATGGATGATGAAGCAGTAAATCATAAATCTTCATGGGTTGTTTTTGTGTGTGTGAGGTGGTGATGGTCGTGGTGGTTGAGACGGGGTGGGAGTGGGAAGGCAGAGAGAGAGAGAGAGAGAGAGAGAGAGAGAGAGAGAGAGAGACAGAGACAGAGACAGAGAGAGAGAGAGAGAGAGAGATGACGTAGACAGGAGGGCAAGTTATCTGAGCAAATTTATTTTTAAAAAATGGAGACATTGTTTTGTGTGTGTGAGGTGGTGATGGTCGTGGTGTGAATACTGTTTCACAAAGCATGGTCTGTGCACACAAAGGTATGAGAAAAAGCTGGTTGAAAACAATCAACTCAAAAAAGTAGTTAGGGAAATTTGCAGACATATGTTATCTAAAGACAGAGTTGGTTGGATATATTTATGAGACTATCCTTAAGATTTAAGTATTTTAACCCAATCCACGGAGAAAAAAGATCATATCCCACCAAAGCATGAGAATGTAAAAAATGTGGCAGAAATCCACTGCAGGTCTTGAATAGTTCTTTCACCACCACCACTGCCACCATACACCCCCTCCCTTCGAAAAACACAGGAAAAGAAAAAAGACAAGCTTATCTTTTCTTGTAATTCCACACAAAATAATCCCATATTATTATCATTATCAGGAGCACTTATATAGCGCCTATCCTCAGTTAGAGATCAATCAATCTTAAACGCTTAAAGCGCGGAAATTCATTTGTTTGTTTCGTAATTTGTATGAAAAACGCCTTATTTTGTGTATCCACTTGTATTTTGCCTGGCTTTCCTTAAGAGCTGGTCTGTTTCAGTCTGCTATAATGTGATTGTAAAAGGACGGTCGTTCTATATTTCAGTGAAAGAAAGCCAACCTCCAGAATCAATACTTCAATCATCCTTACTCCTGACTAACGAGCCATTAACAGCGTAATGGCCTCTTCCTGACTGATCTATGTGGTGACACCAGGGATGAGAAAATTAGTAGCAAAACCATTTTCACGAAGACGTGAACGCCTGGGCTCTTTCATGTGAAACGAACAATGCCTGCACGGAGGAGAGCGTAAGGTCAGCAGATACAGGGATGAAGGATGTGCTTTTCGATGAATTCTTGTCGGTGAGATCACTTGGGCAATCTTATTCAAGCCACATAACATTCATATGGTTTCTTCTTGCCACATACAAATGTAAGGCTCTGCAGCTGCTGGTTCTCCAGAATCTTAAAGTCATGCACGTCATCCAAGCATGACTGATGTCGTTGATGATGTGACTCATATTATACAGGTAAGGCCATATCAAAGCACCTTGACTGATGTCGTTGACGATGTGACTGATATTACCCAAGCATGGCCATATCAAAGCACTTTGACTGATGTCGTTGATAATGTGACTGATGTGACTGTCACTGGTCCCTGCTCTCACCAGGCCAATGGAGGGCACTGCAATGATGAATGTTGCCACCAGTTAACTCCCCTCTCTGAAGGCAGTGGGCAAGTGCCTGAATCATGGGGGATAACACTGGCTGACACATGGTCTATAACATCTCCAGAGTGTATGACGTGACTGCATTAGTTTAGTTTCTGCTTCCTCGCAGGGAACTGTGTGCAGACGATTCTACAACACGTCCATCGCATAATGCACACCCACAGGAACCTGACACCAGATAACTAACAACTGTTCAGAATAATAAACAAGGAAGATAACTCTCTTTTGCTTTCACAGTGAAGAAATACATGCCTTTAACTCCACAGTGCTTGCAATGCCCACTTACATAGCATAGATGCCAACAGGAGGCATACAAAAAATGGAATCTCTCTGTACAAAAAAATTGAAAGATCCAAACTGTATGCAATGTATTGCCAAGTGACACATGCGCACAGGATCAACAGCAAAAGAAACGTATAAACACTAATTAACATTTATTCTAAGACTTGTGCCTCCTTTTGACCATGGACATTGTCAACCAAACGAACAAAAACAAAGACAGATAACATTGACATGATTAACAAGAAATTAGTAAGTAACTAGACAATTGTACAACAATGTAACCAAAAAAAAACAACAGCTGACAAGACAATCAAGTAACCGAGAAACTGGTCAATTATTAAATTACCTACACCTACAAGGTTTGAGTTTACACTGACAATCTTAATTTTGAAGTCATAAATCTCAGTTTGACAATCTTTGGAGTTTAACGTATCCTTAATTTCAGCACTGACTCAACTCTTAACGCGTTTTCTTGTCATCATGTTTTCTTTCCGTGAAAATCGAAGTTGGTTTCACTGAAAGAAATTTCATTTTCGACAATTGCCAGTTGAACATACAAATGTATCTATTTGAGGCCCTAGAAAATTTGAGGCAAAGGTTCACTTTCTATGAGTCATGAATACCCACCCAGCCTCTACGAACTATCACATAAACAGCCCCAGACAATTGGCGCCGGAGCTGTGGTCAGTCTGTGCGTCTTTTACGCTCGCCATTCCTTAGGTTCCTACTCATTCTGCTGTTGACATGAAGAATACGTTGACTACCGAGGTGCACTGAACCACCACGATCAATACACACAAGGACTTTGGAGAATGACCCCTCGGTAGAAAAACCGAGTCGGGCGACCTTTGGTCCCTTTGGGACTTCGACAGGCTGTTGCTATGGATATGACATCAAGACAATGTAGGACAGTGAGAGAACATTTGAACGTCATTGAGAAGGATAGATTCAAGAGAGAGAGAGAGGGGGGGGGGGGGGGAGCGGGAACAGTGAGAGAGAGACAAGGAGAAACATACCAGTACAAAAGCGGTCTTTTGCTAGCAATGTTGTGGGTATTTTGATGTAAACAGATGTAGCATGATGCTAAATTTGGGGAAGGAAGTGGGGTATGTGTGTGCGTGCATGCCTTAGTGTGTGTGTGTGCGTGTGTGTGTGTGTGTGTGTGTGTGTGTGTGTGTGTGTGGTCTGGAGGGGGGGGGGAGTCGGTGGGTGGGTGGGAGTATCTCTGTGTGTGTGTGTGTGTTGTGTGTGTGTGTGTGTGTGTGTGTGTGTGTGCGTGCGTGCGTGCGTGCGTGCGCGCGCGCGCGCGCGCATGTGTGTGTGTGCGTGCGTGCGTGTTTATGTGTCCGTGCATGCACGCGTGTGCGAATGCATCCATGCATGTATGCGTGCATGCATGCATGCATGTGTGTGTGTGTGTGTGTGTGTGTGTGTGTGTGTGTGTGTGTGTGTGTGTGGTGAGGAGAGAGAGAGAGAGAGAGAGAGAGAGAGAGAGAGAGAGAGAGAGAGAGAGAGAGAGAGAGAGTGAGAGCGCGAGAGACAGGGAGAGAAAGAGACAGAGAGACAGACAGACAGGCAGAGAGACCGACAGGCAGACACAACACGGAACAACTTTTGTGAATGATCCCTGGATCGTACAGAAATCAGGTCAGTTTTGAGGGCTTTGTTTCCCCAATCTGCTAGTTCTTACTGCTGATCTTTACTTGGGTTTTTTTTCCACAAATAAATGCCAGAGGGTAACAATGCCGTGGCTGACACCATACGCTTTACATCGCACGAGCAGCACAATCAATATCGTTTCTTGTCACACTGCAGAGACACTACAAAGAAAATACAGAAAAGAAAAGAAAGAAATTTGGATAAACTACTCTCCTATCTCCTCTCTCCTCTCCTACACCATCTCCCTCTCCAGCACCTACATCCTCCCCCCCCCCCCCCCCCCCCCCATCTCTGCACCACGACCGTCCTTGTACTCCGCCTCCTCCATCCTCTTGATTGAGCTTCCCACCTGCTGGCAGGATTTGTCCTTTACGCAGCGTTCATCAAGTGTATTTCGTAACTCCCCGTTCCCACACCATCCTGCAGGGAACAATGGGAGAGTGGGTGGCTACCCCAGAGACAGACAGTGTAGAAGGTCTGGGTGGACATGCAGCCTACAGAACTGGACGGACTGATTTAGACACGCCTCTGCCCTGCTGTGTATGACCTAAAACAAAGGGCGATATGTCTTTCACCCCACCCCCATCACTCCTCTTCCCCCTCACCACTTTATCCAAACGTTAGATACAGTAACAACACAACTACTCTCTCTCTCTCTCTCTCTCCTCTCTCTCTCTCTCTCTCTCTCTCTCTCATGAGAGACTACAAAACTTTTTGCTTTGTTTTTGAGGACCTGATGAAAAAAAGTATTGAAATGCTTATTCAGTTATCCTCATTAAAGATTTCAGATTTCAGATTCAGATTCAGATTTCAGATTCCTCTCTCTCTCTCTCTCTCTCTCTCTCTCTCTCTCTCTCTCTCTCTCTCTCTCTCTCTCTCTCTCTCTCTCTCTTTCTCTCATGCTGTACCATGCATATGACAAACATATGATTTTCTATTTTCCCTGTCACTCTTATCTTTTTTTTTTAAATGACTGTTTTCTTTCGTGGCCTCTCTTACCCAAGTCCCCCACGCCTAACCCTCTCCTCCACCCTCTTTTCACCCTATCTCTTCCACCTCCCAGGCATGCGAATCTTGAACTGAACTGACCACACGCAGGGATGAACAGCACTGAGTGCACACTAATACATACGGCTGATTTACCAACCCCAGGCAGGAAAGTGGAAGGGGTGAGGGGGGTAGTTCCACACTAATTAATAAGACAAATTAGGAATAACTTTATCTTGTCACGTCATATTCATATTCCTTTCGTCTGCTGATCTCATTCTTTCCACTCTTGTTTTTTCTTCGGTGAAGTCAGAAAATTGAATTATGTATCAATGCATGCATACATGAACCCTCAGGTATCTATTCACTTCTCTGTCTGTCCGTCTGCCTGTCTGACAGTCTTTCCTTATGTCTTCCCATAAGCTTGTCCCTCTGTCTGTCTACCTATCCCTTTATCTAGCCAGCTAGCTAGTTATGTTTCTGTCTGTCTATCGGTGTACAGAACAGTTCGTTGATCCTTTCCTTTTCTTATAACTGACATCAATAACTGATTACACCAGGGACGACAGGTAAGAGCCAAATCATTTCCCTACTTCAGGAAAACAAACCACTCTCTGTCACGCGATGACCACGATGATGCCAGGCAATCAATAAATTGTCGAGGGGGGGGGGGAGTATAGGAGAAGGGACGGAGGGGTAGTCAGGGGAGTTGGGGTGGTGTGAGAGTGGAGGGGAGGGACGTGAAACGTGCAGGGTCAGCAGGAAGCAGAATTAACGACGAAGCAGTAAATCATAAAGCTTCATGGGGTTCTATTTTGTGGTGGTGGTGGTCGTGGTGGTTGAGGGGGTGGGTGTGGGAGGATAGAGAGACAGAGATGAGGTAGACGGGAGGCCAAGTAATTCGAGCGTACTGTGGAGACTTTTGAGACATTTTCTAACTGGATTATGAAACCAAGAAGAAATAATAAAAACTCCACATACACACACACACACAACACACACGCGCGCGCGCGCGCGCGCGCGCGCGCGTACATCAACAACTGATTACACCAGGGACGACACACATGCGCTCATGCATTTCATTTAAAATAATCTAGATTCAAAATGGCTAAGTGAAAGCAATGCTATGACTTGAGAAAGAAAAAAAAAAAACAAGGGAAAACCAATATTCGTGATCCAGCTAGTACATTTAGTTGTGAGAGGTTTTCTTCGTGCTGTTTTGATGCTGTCGTTACACTGCTATTGCTGCTGCTGCTGCTGCAGGCGCTGCTGCTATTCTTGTCCTCCTAAAAGAAACAGCTGGGACCCTGAAGGTGCGCACTTCAGCCAGTTGCCAAGCAAGGCCAAATGTCAACCCTCCTTCGTCTGACGAGGACATTAATGCAAACCGGCGCATGAGTCATTAATCATTCCGCTGGGACACTGCTTCACGTGACTGCACTGGTTTGGGTTTTCGCGTCTTCTAGGGAAACTGCGTACAGACTGTTCTATAATTCATACCCTTTGTACACAAAGGTTTGGGAGGGGAAGTGGTTGAATACAATCAACTAAAAAGCTGTTGAAGAAATCTGCAGCCGTAGGATGTTTAAAACCGAAGTTGGTTTGAAAATATTTCTTAAAAAAATATTTCTTAAAATTTCAGGATTTTAAGCCATATCCTCAAAATTCCGAAAGAAGCCGTACTGAAATTCTCTATAAAACAACAAACAAACAAAGCATGAGTGTGAGAAAAAATGTGGTAAAAACGATTAAAGGTCCCTTCTCCATCACTCCCTTAAAACAAAATATAAAAAATCTCATCTCTTCTCATAACCCACATAAAAAATCCGTTATTATCAAAATCAACCATTTATAAAAATGAAACTGCTTCTACTGAAAGTTGTATGCTTCACAAATTATTTAAAATAATACAATGATCATGGTTTGCCCAGCTCATTAATTCATCCATCTGCAAATGAAATCCAACGAAGGCCTATCTAAATGTGTACTTGTGTGCATGTATATTTGTTCGGTCCAGGTGAGCAGGGAGTGAACGGGGAGTTTGTGTGCTTTTCGTGCATATTTTCCTGTCACTGGTTGTGTGATTTCTTTATACCGGTAAATCGTTTCTTTTCCAAGGTGATTATATGCCTGTGAGGTAGGGCAATAGCATAGATAAGTCATTGCTCTTTTCCAAGGTGATTATATGCCTGTGAGGTAGGGCAATAGCATAGATAAGTCATTGCCTCTTTTCCAAGTGATTATATGCCTGTGAGGTAGGGCAATAGCATAGTAAGTGATTGCTCGTTCTTTGTTTCCATTGTCCAGAATGCTGTTATCTTGTCTGAAGAAGACCTAAGTGGGCGAAACGCGTCGTATTTTGTCTTGTAATTTGTTTTTTCGCTGTTGTTTGGCGAACTCACTAATACTTCTTTTTAAAGCTAGAGCAACACCGTCAGAGATGCATTCAATGAGTAGATCACACTCGACTGTGTAGTTCCACGTGAGCCAATAGCATACTCAGCGCTGGACACAAACTGGCTGGGGCCCAAATTTCCTAACATGTAAATCCCCGGTGGATGGAACTCGAGCATACGACCTCTCAGCCCGAGTGTTAACCACTGCACCAGGGCAGCTGGACTAACTCTCATAATTTGGTCAGACAGGCGCTTGGTAAATAACATTTAATGTTACCACTGCTGTTATCGTTAATGACGAAATTTGAAGACAATACCCATTTTATGCCTCTACATGTTTTTCTCCCCATCAACAAACCACCTCCTCAGTGACCATACAGACTGGCATATTACTAAACAACAAATTCCGTTTGAAAAACTCCATTTGTCATGATAAACAGGAGAGTGAACTCAGCAGTAGTGAACTGTCTCCTTGGGTCAGTTGCCGCATGAAAACCTAATATTGATTGAGTCCTGTTGACTGCAGTACTGGGGCTGTGGTGGGATTGACCTGGATGCAGCTGTGTGTAGTAGAGTCATAATGAGCGATTTGGGAGCAACATCACCAATTAGGGGTAGGGGGCGCGAGCGGTGGAGAAGGCACAAAAGAAGAGTCTTTAAAAAAAAACAGAATTAAGAAAAAGGAAAGGAAAGTGCATAGACTTCAAAAACAGTGTCTTTGTGCTATTGCGCTAGACTTTCCACAGTAAGACCCCCATCAATATCATCATACACTTCGGGGGACTCAACAGATATGAGCTATTAGTCCTACTGACCTGATTTTCCTGTAAGAACTCACTGAAAGGTTGTGTAATGCAGACACCATCGCCATTGATACTTTTTTTTTTAACGTCTGCTCTCATTTAAAGACCGGATGGAAATTACTCAGTGGGCTAAAGGCAGACATTTCATCCCCCCTGGGAAAAAGTTTGTTCTTTCTGTTGCCTTCTTTGCCTGTAGTCAAGATCAGCTGGCAGACTGATCTTTGAGGACCTGTCGATCTTGAAGTGTACAGGCTAAACTCGTCATCTTGCGTAAAGGTCACTATCTATAAAATGTAACAGTGAGAGGTCCAAGTCCATTGACGGTAAAATCAATCCACAGGGGTGAACTTAATCGCTGCACGCACGCATGCGCGCACGCGTTCACATACACATACACGCGCGCGCGCGCACGGATGCACGCACACACACACACACACACACACACACACACACACACACACACACACACACACACACACAGAGGTCAGCTGTCGAAAGAAGGTTTCATCGTGATGGCTGGTTGATGTGTGGTGTTTCTCACGATAAATTGTTTGTGTAATGCGAGGTTCTATTGTGGAATTTCAAACGTCTAGTGCCGCTTTTGGGTGCCTGTGGTGTAAAGAGCTTTGTGATGGAGTTCTTTGTATTGTTTACAGTTTTTTTTCTGGATATCTTTCATGGGTTGTGAGGTCATCGTGGTTTAGCGGGTACAAAATCACCATAGTGTTCTCTTCAGAAAATATTTTCATTCAATTGTTTCCTTTAGCCTGTTCGTACCTCAGCAATGGTTTACTGTCTTTGAGATTATTTTCAAGTTGTGTGTACAGTTTCTAAGTGCGCTGTGTTTTTGTTACTTCGCCTGTGTATGTCTTCAACACTTGAATCTTTAAAACTCGCAGAGGTTTCTCCTCTTACTAAAACACAGAGAAAAGATTCTGTTCTGATCCAATTGATAAAGGTGATTCAGGGGAGGAGAATTACGTGGATGCTGATGCAACGAATATTACCGACTTCGTGTGTGATTATGTTAATCCTTTAACAAGGAGTGTTCTTGGAAGTCCAGATATTTCATCACCATTAATAATCATATGAGAAGTTGCCATAGCCGTGGTGTCATTGATTCAAACAGAAAGAAAAAGAGGGAAGACGTCTTTTGGCATGGGTATCAGTAATGAGACAATGCAGGAGGATATTTCCTAAAACGTGATCAAATATCTGACAGTAGTCGCCACTACAGCCTTCCCCTTAGGGGGCATTGCTTTGTGCATTTCTGTGTTAGCTATCCTTAATGTCTGAAGACATATTTCTCGTCCATTCGCTTGTCTGTATAATGTTGTGTGTTAAATATGTGTTACTTTGCACCGTGTTTGGTATGCTCATTTATATGGTGCCTGGTTGTCCCTAACACTGCAGTCTTTTCAGTCTCCTGTGATGTGGTTGTAAAAAGACGGTCATTCTATGTTTCTATGAAAGAAAGGTAACCTCCGGAATCAATAGTACAATAACCTTTTCTCCTGGCTATTGAGCGTAATTATTTCTTTCTGACTAATCCGCGTAATGACACCAGGGACGAGACAATTAGCAACAAAACCAGGGACGAGACAATTAGCAACAAAACCATCTACACACAGTAGTAAACGACCCAACTCTCTCATGGCAGACGCACAGTGTCTGTGAGGAGGAGAGCATTTTGTCAGCACGGATCGGGGT
>CM031595.1:124796198-124806198 GCA_018398815.1 Conus ventricosus
AAGGCACTACCACGTCAATCCAACAACATTTCTATTGAAGCTGCTGATGCCGACGACTTTAACACAAATTACCTTGAGCATGCACAATCAGGATAGGAGTGGGAGCGAGGGGGAGAGAGCAGGGAGAGGAGGGCGAGGGGGGAAAAGGGGGCGAGGAGGGGGATCGAAAGTGGCTCCTTACGACAGTAGGGCATAAAAGGATACAGAAATTTAAATATTCTTTCTAAGATGAAAGATGATAAAGATGATGCTATGGGGTTCTATTCTAGTCTGAAATTTTATGAAAAGGCTGTACTGTATGCCTCCTTCAGTAATATTTCTCGGTGTTAACCAGACCTAAAAGATACAGACACCCATAGTCAACAGGAAACCTGAGCAACACTGTCAGAGATGCACTCAATGAGTGGATGACACTGGGCTATGTAGTTATTCTTGAGCCCATTGCACACTCAACTCTGGGTGCAACCTGGTGGGAACCCCAAATTCCTCCAATGTATTTTACTGATGGGACACCAAATTCCTCCAATGTATTTTACTGATGGGACTCGAACATACGACCTCCCAGACAACATGTTAACCACTGCACCACAGCGGCTGGACTAACTCTCATGACTTGGTCGGACAGGCACCAGGTTGGAGTAATTTATTCAGCGTTAGTGCTACTTATAATCAGCCATGTCATGTAGTTTTGCAGTGGAACTAAAATAGTAAACGATATTCAATGTCGCCGCTGCTGTTATCGATGATGATAAAATACAAACGACAATGCCCATTTTCTCACTCTATTTGTCTTTCTCCCAAGTAACAAACAGTCTCATCAGAAACCATACAGACTACTGAACAACGAAATCTGAACAACTCTGTTTGTCATGATAAACAGGAGAAGAAGACTGGTAGCAGTGCACAGTCTCCTCTGGTCGGTTGCCTCATGAAGACTTGATTTTGATGGCGTCCTGTGACCTGCAGTGCTGGGGGCTATAATGGGACCGGCCTTGGTGCAGCTGTGTGCAGTGGAGCCGTAAGTGAGCGAAGTGGAAGTAACATGAGTGGTTAGTAAGAGGGGGCACGAGCGGTGGAGAAGGCACAGAAGAAGAGACTGAAAAGAAAAAAGAAAGAACGAAAGAAAAGAAACCGGAAAATAAAGTGCATGGACTTCAACGACAGTGCACTTGTGCCACTGAGCTACATCTTCCACAGTTAGACGGATGACTCAACACATATGAACTAAAGCTCCTTGTGACCTGGTTTTCATGTAAGAACTTACTGACAGGTTGCGTAATACAGACACTATCGCCATTGATATCTTTTTTCTTTTTTTACGTTTGTTCTTATCTACTTATCTAAAGATCTGGTGCATATTACTCAGTGGGCTCGTCAGACATTTTATCCTCACTGTGGAAAAAAAACTTTGTTCTTTCTGTCACCTTCATTTTGCATATTCAAGGTCAGCTGGCAAACTGATCTTTGAGAACCAGTCGATCATGTAGTGTACAGGCTAAACTCGTCATCTTGCGTAAAGGTCACTATCTATCAAATCTAACAGTAATAGCTCAAGTCTATTTGTACTAAAACCAGCCCTTAGTGATGGACTAAATCGTTGCACGTACATACGCACGCACGTTCACACACACACACACACACACACACACACACACACACACACACACACACACACACACACACACACACACACACCGGTCAGCCGTCAAAAGAAAGGGGATCATTTTATCCAGATAAACATGGCAGCAAGTTGACATGTGTTGTTACTCACACTAAATTATTTGTGTAGTATGAGGTTCTGTTGTGGATTTTAAACATTCAGTGCTGCTTTTGGGCGCCGGTTGTTTCCCTGGATAAAGTGCTTTGTATAATCATGATCACACTTACCAAGTATAGAAGTTGTCTGGAAAATTGTAAAGAATCCAAGGAACTCCACCATAAAGACACCCATAATGTTCTCGTGAGAAAATATTACCATTTCGTTGTTTCCTCAAGCCTAAATTTTCAAACTTAGTGTACAATTTTTGCTGTCCTTTTGTTAATTCACTTATATGTCTTCAACACGTGAATCCTTTAAATGCACAAGAGTTTCTCCCATTACCAAAGGAACAGAGGAAAGATTCTGTTCTGACCCAGCTGATACAGGTGACACAGGGGAGGAGAATCACAGGCCATGTGTGTAGCTATGTTAAGCCTTTAACAAGCAGTGTTCTTGAAAGTCCATATATCATGATTAATAATCATATGAGAAGTTGCTATAGTCATCGCTGACCGAATCCAGTGAAAGGGGAAGACTACATTTTGCACAAACATTAGTAATTAGACACTGAAGAAGGACATTTCTTAAAACCTGAATTTCCTTACCAACACTGCAGGTGTCTCTATCTCTCGGGCCTGGTTGACGCCGAGATATATCGTGAAAGGAAGAGTAGAGTACAGTCCTGTCATGTAGTCTCAGACTGGAATGGAAATCCGTAGCATCCTCTTCATCATCCTCATTTTTATCGATCAGCATGAAAAAAAAACAAATCTGACCGCCGTCATTGCCACTGCTTGCCCCAGACGGAGCTATTTCTAAGAATTTTCATGCGCGTCATTCGTGACGTCTGAGGACACATTTGTCGAAAATGTACTTGTCTGTGTAATACTGTGTCTTAAATAAGCATTGTTTGGACCATGTTTTGTATGTTCAATTGTATTTTGCCTAGCTTTCCTTAGCTCTGCAGTCTGTTTCAGTCCCCTATAATGTGATTGTAAAAAGACGGCCGTTCGTTATTTCTATGAAAGAAAGCCAACCTCCAGAATCAATACTTCAACAATCCTTTCTCCTGTCTAACGAGCCATTGACAGCGTGAAATGACCTCTTCCTGACTGATCTGCGTGATGACACCGGGGACGAGACAATTAGCAGCAAAACCATCTTCACGTAGTGGTAAACGACCGGGCTCTCTCATGTGAGACGCATAGAGACTGCGAGGAGGAGAGTGCAAGGTCAGCAAGGGTCGAGGTGAAGGATGTGGATATCAATATATCCTTGTCAGTGGTATCACTTTGGAAACGTTCTTCAGGTTACATGATATTCATATGGTTTCTCGTGTCACACACACATTGTTTGGACACGGTTTGGGTGAGAAATGAATATGATGCTTTAAGAAGAAATAAAATGACGCAGTGCTAGTTGCTTGTACAAACTGAGGGTAACCATTTGTCTTTTGATTAAAACGTAGACTTTTTATAGTTGTTCACATTTCGTAATTCTCTCTGTCTCTGTCGCTGTCTCTGTCTGTGCCTCTCTCTCTCTCTCTCTCTCTCCTCTCTTCTCTCTCTCTCTCTCTCTCTCTCTCTCTCTCTCTCTGCCTTTGCCTCTGTCTGTCTGTCTGTCTGTCTGTCTCTCTCTCTGCCTTTGTCTCTGTCTGTCTGTCTGTCTGTCTGTGTGTCTGTCTGTCTCTCTCTCTCTCTCTCTCTCTCTCTTCTCTCTCTCTCTCTCTCTCTCTCTCTCTCTGTCCTTTTTCTGTCATATTAAAACTAAAACTGAAATGACTCTTTTTTTTTATCTGACACATATTTCAGAACACAAGAGCAAGTGAAAGTATGTGCATGCGTACGCAAATGGGCGTGCGCGCCCGTACGAGGGAGGAGAGAGAGAGAGAGAGAGAGAGAGAAGAGAGAGAGAGAGAGAGAGAGAGAGAGAGAGCGCAATGGATGGGCAGTGAAAATGAAAAGGGGAGGGGGGAGAAGGAGGCGGGTAAACTAGTTCAGGAGTGTCATTCTGCGAGTAGGCCGGACGTTATCAGTAAATATACGACACATTTGCAGGCAGTGATGTCAACATTTGATGTAAACGGCCGGACGTTATGAGTTGAAATAGAGATCTACTGAACATATCAGTAAATATACGACACATTTGCAGGCAGTGATGTCAACATTTTGATGTAAACGGCCGGACGTTATGAGTTGAAATAGAGATCTACTGAACATATCAGTAAATATACGACACATTTGCAGGCAGTGATGTCAACATTTTGATGTAAACGGCCGGACGTTATGAGTTGAAATAGAGATCTACTGAACATATCAGTAAATATACGACACATTTGCAGGCAGTGATGTCAACATTTTGATGTAAACGGCCGGACGTTATGAGTTGAAATAGAGATCTACTGAACATATCAGTAAATATACGACACATTTGCAGGCAGTGATGTCAACATTTTGATGTAAACGGCCGGACGTTATGAGTTGAAATAGAGATCTACTGAACATATCAGTATATATACGACACATTTGCAGGCAGTGATGTCAACATTTTTGATGTAAACGGCCGGACGTTATGAGTTGAAATAGAGATCTACTGAACATATCAGTAAATATACGACACATTTGCAGGCAGTGATGTCAACATTTTGATGTAAACGGCCGGACGTTATGAGTTGAAATAGAGATCTACTGAACATATCAGTAAATATACGACACATTTGCAGGCAGTGATGTCAACATTTTGATGTAAACGGCCGGACGTTATGAGTTGAAATAGAGATCTACTGAACATATCAGTAAATATACGACACATTTGCAGGCAGTGATGTCAACATTTTGATGTAAACGGCCGGGCGTTATGAGTTGAAATAGAGATCTACTGAACATATCAGTAAATATACGACACATTGCAGGCAGTGATGTCAACATTTTGATGTAAACGGCCGGACGTTATGAGTTGAAATAGAGATCTACTGAACATATCAGTAAATATACGACACATTTGCAGGCAGTGATGTCAACATTTTGATGTAAACGGCCGGACGTTAGAGTTGAAATAGAGATCTACTGAACATATCAGTAAATATACGACACATTTGCAGGCAGTGATGTCAACATTTTGATGTAAACGGCCGGACGTTATGAGTTGAAATAGAGATCTACTGAACATATCAGTAAATATACGACACATTTGCAGGCAGTGATGTCAACATTTTGATGTAAACGGCCGGACGTTATGAGTTGAAATAGAGATCTACTGAACATATCAGTAAATATACGACACATTTGCAGGCAGTGATGTCAACATTTTGATGTAAACGGCCGGACGTTATGAGTTGAAATAGAGATCTACTGAACATATCAGTAAATATACGACACATTTGCAGGCAGTGATGTCAACATTTTGATGTAAACGGCCGGACGTTATGAGTTGAAATAGAGATCTACTGAACATATCAGTAAATATACGACACATTTGCAGGCAGTGATGTCAACATTTTGATGTAAACGATCGAAACTTAATGTTAAACTTCAGGGAAAGAAGTGGGGCAAGTGACAAGTGTGTGTGTGTGTGTGTGTGTGTGTGTGTGTGTGTGTGTGTGTGTGTGGGGTGTGTGTGTGTGTGTGTGCACGCGCTTGTGTGCGTGTATGTCTGTCTGTCTGTCTATCTGTGTGTCTGCCTGTGAGTGTCTGTGTGCCTTGTGTGTGTGTGCGTGCGCACATGTGTGTGTTTGTTTGTGTTGTGTGTGTGTATGTGTGTGTGTGTGTGTGTGTGTGTGTGTGTGTGTGTGTGTGTGTGTGTGTGTGTGTGTGTGTGTGTGTGTGTGTGTGTGTGAGAGAGAGAGAGAGAGAGGAGAGAGGAGAGAGAGAGAGAGAGAGAGCATGGTGAGAGAGAGACAGACAGACTGACAAACAGGCAAGCAGACAGTATATATTATAGACATCATACAACTAGTCTAATAATTATTGGCATGGAACACGTCGTGTGAACGATGCATGGATCCTTCAAGGTTCAGCTAAGTTTGGAGGGCTTTGTTTCACCAACAAATTTGTTCTTACTGCTGATCCTTTTATTTTCTTCAAGTAAATGCCACGGGGTACCAACGCCAATGCTGGCGACATACGATACACGTCGCATGAGCAGCACGATCAATACCATTTATTGTTGTCACACTGCAGACAGACGCTACAAATAAAGGAAAACCGAAATTTAAAAAAAAAAAAAGAGATAAATTGCTCCCCCGTTCCCCCTCCCCCACAAACAAACAGACACTATAACCCCTCTCCTCGATTTTTTGTTTTTTTGGCCACCCTCTCTCCTCACCCCCTCCACCCCGTTGATTGAGCTTCCCACCTGCTGGCAGGATTTGTCCTTTACGCAGCGTTCATCAAGTGTATTTCGTAACTCCCCGTTCCCACACCATCCTGCAGGCAACAATGGGAGAGTGGGTGGCTACCCCAGAGACAGACACTGTAGAAGGTCTGGGTGGACATGCAGCCTACAGAACTGGACGGACTGATTAAGACCACATCCATCCTACCCCCGTCATTCCTCCTCTTCCCCCCCCCCCCCCTCCACTCCATCCAAGGGTAAGGTATATTACACCATGATGACCCTCTCTCTGTCTGTCAGTCTGTCTGTCTCTCTGTCTCTCTCTGTCTCTCTCTCTCTGTCCTCTCTCTCTCTCTCTCTCTCTCTCTCTCTCTCTCTCTCTCTCTCTCTCTCTCTCTCTCTCTCTTTCTCACCCCAAATGAAATGAAGTTATTATGTCTCAAAATGTCCTGCCCTGAATGACTGTCCTGTCAGATGTATTCAAAGAGACACTGACCATTTTTCCTTCGGTTTGGTTGGCACTGTTCGATGAAGAAACCAACAGTATGCAGGTAGGTATTATACTTATATATAAAAAAAAGTTTTCCTTTTAGAGTATGCAATCTTATCAGGACTTTACTAATGGTTATTACTGCAACAGATTATGTTACTAATTGCAGTACAATGACATCTGCACAATACTGTCGTGACCATTTGTTCACAAAACACCTCAGCCTTACAAGAATTAATCTCACTTCTCTCTCTCTCTCTCTTCTCTCTCTCTCTCTCTCTCTCTCTCTCTCTCCTCTCTCTCTTTTGAGTTTGAGTTCTCTCTCTCTCTCTCTCTCTCTCTCCTCTCTCTCTCTCTCTCTCTCTCTCTCTCTCTCTCTCTCTCATACTGATGTTGTTTCATTCATTTAAAGAGCAATTTATTTTCTCTCTCTCTTGTCCTTAACTGATTTATCATGAGGTGACCTCTTTCTTTCTAAACCAACTCTCATCCAAACCCCGTCCCCCACCCTTCACCTCCTCCCTTCTTTCCTTCTGTCGCCCTCTCCTTTCCACATCCAGGGCTAACAACAGACACAGACAGACAGTCGATGGGGCAAACATGTGTTGAACTGAGCTGAGGTACTCAAGTGTGAATGAACTCACAGCAGCTTGTCTGCCAACCTAGGGGAGTGGGGGGGGGGGGGGGGGGGGGGGGGGGGGGGGGTAGGATGGGTGGACCATTTCAGTGTGGTTAGTAAGACCATTCAGGAATAACCTTGTCTTGTCGTCTCCATTCCATAATCCTTTAATTTGATGGATCTATTCCATAATCCTTTAATTTGATGGATCTATTTCATAATCCTTTAATTTGATGGATCTATTTCATAATCCTTTAATTTGATGGATCTATTTCTTGTCATCCTTGTTTGCTCTTTGGCGACGTCAATAATTAAATCATGTAAGTATGTATGTATGAATGTATGATTGTATGTATGTATGTATGTATGTATGTATGCATGTGTGTCTGTCTACCTCTGTGTCTGTCCGCCTACCTGTTTGTCTGTCCATCTCAGTGTCCATCAGTTTGTCCCTCTGTCTGTCCATCTGTCCATCTATCTGTCTAGCTCGCTAGCTAGTTATCGAGCTATGTGCTCTCTCTCTCTCTCTCTCTCTCTCTCTCTCTCTCGCTCTCTCTCTCTCTCTCTCTCTCTCTCTCTCTCTCTCTCTGTGTACTGGACAGTTTAATGATCCCTCTCTTTTGTTTTAACTGGCGCACCATCAACGCCAAGCTTAAGGCTGTCCCAACTGATTACACCAGGGACGACAGACAAGAGCCAAACCAGTTCCCCACTTCAGGAAAAACAGCTACACTCTGTCACGCAATGACAACAACGATGACTGACAATCAATATCAATAGATTGGGGAGAGGCTGGGAGGAGGGGTGAAGGGGCAATTAAGGGGAGTTGCAGGGGTGTGACAGGGAGGGAAGGGGTGTTTGAAACGTGTAGGATCAGTATTAAGCAGAATTAACAATGTGCTTGTAATTCGTAAGAGTGTATAGGCTTCTTTTTTTAGTCGTGATGATTGAGGGGTTGGAAAGGGGGGATGGAAAGTGAAATGAGGTGAGAGTGGTGAAAGGGGGAGGGGGGGTAATTAGTGTGGGCGAACTTAGAACATTTTCCAATGAGACATTTTCTGACTTCAGTACAAAACGAAGAAGAAATAAAAACTAAACACAATTCATTGTTCTGTATGTTTACATATGGACAAAGAAACAAAACCCTACAGAAATATGAAAATTCCCATTGTCTGTGTACTGTGTGCACGGATGTGCCCACGCATTCCATGTAAAAATAACAGAGTTCCACAATAGCTGAGTGACTGCTATACCGTGAATTAAATAAACAGGGAAAACAAACATTCGTAATTCTAGCAGTGGGCTATGTTTTCAGATTTGATGTTGCTGTTTTGATGATGTCGTTTTAGCTGCTATTGCTGCTGCTACTGCTACTGCTGCTGCTGCTGCTCCTGCTGCTGCTACTGCTGTTGCTGCTACCGCTGCTGCTGCTTCTAAAAGAAACAGCCGGGACCCTGAAGGAGCGCACATGACGCAGTTGCCAAGCAAGGCCAAATGTCAACCATCCCTCAACTGACGTGGACATTGATGCAAACCGGCGCATGAGTCATTAATCATTCCGCTGGGACACTGCTTCACGTGACTGCACTGGTTTGGGTTTTCGTGTCCTCAAGGGAAACTGTATAGACTATTCCATAGGAAACTGTACAGACTATTCCATAGGAAACTGTACAGACTATTCCATAGGAAACTGTACAGACTATTCCATAGGAAACTGTATAGACTGTTCCGTAACACATGTGCTGCTTACTCAAGAATATATAGGGAAATATAAGCTGTTTACACACACACACACACACACACACACACACACACATACACACACACAACTTTAAAGAAAAAAAACAACGAATCTGCTGAGAAAATACGCAGACCTAGGCTGCTTAAAACCAATCTTGGTTTGAAAAGAATAATAAGATTGTCTTACAATTTCAGAATTTTAATCCACGTGCTCCAAATCCAGAGAGAAAGAATATGGAAAGACCCAGAGAAAAAGTAAGAGTATGTTAAGATGTGGGAAAAGAAAGGATTAAAGGTAATGAATTTCATTCTTTTGTTCACATGCAGTTTCTTCACGACCACCACTACTACTACATTCACTCCCCGAAAAGAAAAAAAAAGAAAACAAAAGAAAAAGAAAAAAGAACAGCTTACCCTTTCTTATTACACTCCAAAAAAAGTCTGATTGTATTCAATTTTAGAATTATAAAAAACGAAAGCTCCTTTAATCAAAAAGAAATCGAAAACACTACTGAAATCATTGTGCTTGTTTACCTCTATAATTCTTCTTCCATCTGCCGATAAAAACTCCACATATAAATGTGTGCGTGCGTGCATGTGTAGTTGCTTGCACCAGGTCAGTGGGGTAAGGATATGGGAGTAAGCTTACCTATGCTTTCTGTTCATATTTTCCAGTCACTGCTTGTATGATTTCGTTTTACCTATTAATCGTTAGTTTTCCAAGGTACTGTAGACAATGGAAGTGTATTAGTCACATCTGTGTATGCAAGCCTCCACCCTGTGAGTTATTGTCATTTTCTTTCATTTGTAGAACCCCAGTGTTTCACACACACACACACACACACACACAGACGCGCGCGCACACACCACACACACACACACACACACACACACACACACACACACACACACAGAACTTGACGGACACACACACACACACACACACACACACACACACACACACACACACACACACTTGTCTAATATAACGAATAGTGGATTGACGTTAAATGAAAGACACACACACACACACACACACACACACACACACACACACACG